>CM074201.1:18249960-18614706 GCA_037179385.1 Holothuria scabra
CTTATAATGATTACAAATTTTCTATAAAAAAGTGAAATAAATTTCAAGTAACCCAGCTACTTGAAATTTATTTCACTTTTTTATAGAAAAAGTGAAATAAATTTCAAGTAACCCAGCTACTTATAAATTACCATGCGCATACGCACCCTTACAGACGTTATGGTTGACTTCCAAAGACTGAACATAAAACATACTTTCCAATGGTTGCAGATCTAGTAATAGGTATCACACCGACAACCGGGTGCAATATATGTGCTAATTAAATACCATTCTGGGAGTGTAAAGCTGGTTGTTTGATGTCTCTCTATTTTTATATCTGAGGATCATTCTGGCTTCAAATTATGCCTTCAGAGACAATTTTGATTTAATAAGGACAAGATAAGAACTAGGTTAATGCTTTCAATTTAGACCAAAGAGAGAAGGGGCTTTAACCCAAGAGAGATACAGAAATGAGGTCAAGCGCACTGACCTGTCAAGACATTCCATGGTGGCACCAGTGATGTGAATTGTCTGTAAAACTGACATGGCTGGGTTGCTATATATGCACTGTTAGCAGTTCTGTAAACAATTTTGCAATTAATGATGACTGCTTGATACTATATATCTGAAACTTAAAACTTTATAACTAAAAGCACAGAAGAATAGGTCAGTCAATTGAATTAGAATAAATTTTGCATATATCTATGCTTAAAATTTAATTTCCATTGATATTATAATATTTGGCATATTCTTGCACTTAATGAAGACTAATATCTTTAAAGCATTTAACACAGCATGAGTTTGATTCTGTGATGATCATTATTCATACATTTTGTCTCTTGCAAGTTTTACATATTGAACTTTGTTCCAGTTGCAACTTTTTCTAAAATGCTCAAATGAGGACAACCAAAACTTTATAAGTTGAAACTACAGACCTCCTATGCATGGACAGAGCATGCTGCACAGTAGACTGTCGCTACCGTAGTGTGAGAAAAGGAGTAGAAAGATGGCCGCCTGCTATGGTTTTATGTAAAAATTTGAACTTGCTCAAGTAGATTACAATTTTTTTGCAAGAAAGTTGAAATATTTTTGAAATATGGCAAGGCAAGGCCAAAATAACTTCACACATTGCAGGAATATGATATTGTTTCCCATTCAAGTTTAACTTTTGCTTAAAATAGTACAGAGTCGTCGTCAAATCAGAAGATTTATAGCTTCCAGGCGGCCATTTTGGTGTGCGTTTTTTGTCCCAGCCGGTGATGACCATCTACGTATGACGTATACGTTACATGTTGTGTCCATGTTTATAAGTCCGTGGTTGAAACAAAATGTTATGGTGGGGAAAAAAATCAACTGAAATGTGTTAAAACACTAGCAATCAAAAGTTTGTTTTCATGGTTTTTGCACAACTTTCATTCAGCGCCACATTTGTACGTTGACTAAGAACACTTATAAAAAAAAAATGACAGGTTATCACTTTCTAACACAGTGTTTGGTTGAAATGGAGTAAAGGCTGTCTAGTCTTGCATCGGTGTGGATTTTTTTTTTACCTGGCGAATATCCAGAACTTTCCATTTTGTAGTACTTAACAAAAAATTAATGTTTCTTGTAACCCAAAACACCCCTTTAATGTTTCTTCATTCTTGCAAATAATCGGTTCAGAAGGGGAAACGATGTGCTGCAACTGTTTTCTGTGAAACTCTCATTGCCCCTTTGAGAGGAGGTAAAATTGGGTAAAAAAAAAACTGAAAAAGTTGTATTTTAAAAGCTTTCACACTGGCATACAAAACATAAGATCTGTGCTATCTACAGAATACAAGCAAGGTGGCGAGGGGGGGAGAGGGCTTGTACCCTTCCAATTCAGACAAAAGTAGGGAATTCAGCCAGGAAAAATAGTTATGCCCTTTTAACAGGTAATGAAGCTGTATCAAAATGTAGGCATGTTGGTCAAAACATCTTAAAGGGTCAATCCTCTCACCAAGACTACAATTCTTGTAGGGGTTAACTGAAATTCTCAACTAGCTCAGCTCTTTGGTTGACAGCTAATTCAAACAAAGCAGGGTACCAAAGCTTATATTACACAACATGAACAGTACTGAGAGTGTTTTGATTACACCCACTGAGCTTTTCTGTACTCACTCTGAAGCAATAAACTGAGACTGTGTCTGGATGAGGATGAATTTCAGACAATTGTGGGAGGGGCTTGAGAAAGAAAGTGAGAATTGATACTGTTTTGGGGGGAGAGAATTGAGTCCCTGCATAAGCCATGGAACAGAGAAAAAATCACTGACCCATGAAAAAGGCCATGGATGTCACGAGATAAAAGCAAAAGGTTAGGAAATGAAGTTTACTACAGCAAACCAAACCAAACCCCCAAAATATTGATCCCCAATGTATGCCCATACTCATGGCATGATTACAGAGCAAGTAAGACTGAATTTTTTTTAAAGGCATATTTTCATCATCCCAAACAGTTCCAATTCTCCCAAACCTACTTACTTCTAGCCCCTCCCACATTTATCTAAAACTCATCTTTATCCAGACACAATCCTAGCCTAGTTTATTGCTTCATGGCTTGTCCCAGTGGCCATACAAGTCCATAATGTGTAATCAAGACACTCTCAGTGCCCATGCTGTGTAATTTAGCTATGATGCATTGTTTGAATGTGATGCCAATCAAAGAGCTGTACCAGTTGAGAGTTTTGATATATGTATACTGAAACTGTAGTTTAGGGTGACGAATGACTGCCTTTAACAGATACAATAGTGTCTTGTTCACAAGAAATTGTAATGAAGTACATGCAGTAGCAATTTTGAATTGCACTTAAAATTTCCAGCTATTTATCATTTGATATAAAGCAATTTCATCCCATAATTGTCTTTCACCTGACGACTCTCTATGGACTATTCAGGAAGCAACCCACATGCAAAATGGATAATTAAACAAGTTCTCATCAGCGAGCTATTCAGCCTTTAATTGCTCTCTCTTCTTAACACAGCTTAAGGCCTCCACACAGGCGCTGTCCAGTCTTCCAAATGACTCTGCAGACTCTTATACACATCATTCTTTCCATCATATATTCCTCATGCCAACCACTACGACTGCATATAACTGTAGATATCTTTGGGAGCAGTCACTTGAAAGGCACATTGCTATCGTGCATTCGTAATTAGCTGGGTGTGACCCCAGAGCTATAATCAACGGTGCCATAACCATGCAGATTCGAACCTCAGTTGAAGGGTGGCACTATTCAGCAACAGTAGATAGCCAGGAGGAACAATGTACCACTGTGATAGAGGGCACTATTTAACATCAGGATGCAACTTTAAATTATATTTAAAGCATTAGATTACATATATTAAGACATTTACTAGGACAGATTTACCTGTCGTAGATCATGGATGCATGGGCATGTGTGGGAAAATCTGCCAAGCTTGAGGCAGGTCTGGGTTATTGCACTGTCTGAAGAATCAATTTGCATGACAATTTCATTATTTTTCCAGGATCTATTGGAGATTTCCATGACTTTCATCCAAGTTTTTCCATAAAATAACAAAATTTTAAGGGAGGAGAGGCAAAATTTTGATATTATCAAAGAAAACACATTTTGATATTACAAATGATTGTAAGAATGGAAAATATAAATGGGTGAATAATTTTCATGACTCTTCTATGTCTTAATACAATTTTCCTGAATTTCAAAACTTTTTCCTGCCTTGAAAATTTTTCCCAAATTTTCATGATTTTTCCAGGGTTTCCATGACTGCAAGAACCATGTGGGAGATTCTTTGCCAGGAAAATGCTTTTTGAGAAATAGTGTCAAATGGAAGCTAGTTAATATTTTTATTTGTTCATGAAAATACACAGCAAAACATTTCACAAATTGGACTGCCCTAACTTCTCCTAGTCTCTTCGGTATAAAATGACAAACTTTCACAGGAGTTCATACTGTAGGAGAGAACATGAAAATAGAGGGCACTCTTTGATTTTTGAAATTAAAGCAACAGGGTTGGCAGGTAAATTTAAAATGACAAGGAAGACTATGGAGGGGGAGACTGAGCTGGCTGTATGCGAAGTGACAAAATGGTATCTGATTTTATTTACTGTATATGTATGCTTATACCATTTTTTTTTTTTGTTTTTCTCATTACAATGGAAAAAGACCTGAAGGGGCCCCTCAATATTTTGGTGGGTACACCAAATGTCATTTTGGCCTCCCAAATCCACGAAAGTGTTCCATTTTATTCTTCTCACAAAAGGGGAAGGTGGGGAGGCAGGTCAAGGTCCAGAAGTCCCATTTGGTTTGCCCCTTCCATGGCACTGTATTATGTAAAATCACACTAAATTACTCAGTGTTGACAGAAATAGAGAGACTTTATGACAGGAATTCCACATTGAGTGACCCCTCAGTTGTATCCAATAACGATTTAAAGCAATAGACACTTGATGGTGAACTTGTTGAAATATCCTATTAATATCATTATGCTTAAAATAAATGAAGGTAAAGCATATCAAAATAGGTATGTTAACCATGATCATGCATGCACAAACAATTTTTTCAACTATAAAATAGCCCTCATCCCGTGATACTTTAGCTGGGGAGTTTTATCTTGAAGGCACTGAATGATCATTAATGATAGCTGAGATATATATAGCACTTCAATGATGCCCATATGAAGATACTTCCCATATGGGAATGTTTAGCTCTATATCACGCACAGCAGGACTTTCCGCAGAATTGGTCTATGAGCTGGCACAAGAAAATGGTATTACGTAATCGAATTGAAAAATTTTTAGCTTTTTTCCAATCCGATGTCAAAATGACGAGGGTTTTCTCTTTCCAATTAAACTTACTCTTTAAAATTGTGCAGGGAAAGATGTGTAAATTTTTAAATTGTGTGAAATTATTTCACAGATGACACCCAACAAGAATTATATGGCAAGTTTTGTTTGCAACTATTGGCCAAAAACACCCTAAAATGTGTGTTTCCAATAGGAAAATCATAAAATCACTTAATCTTTTTCAACTGAAAATTGAAGTGACTTTTTCTAAAGATATAAAAATGAGACTCAACACAGTGTAAAGGTAACTGGTTAAGGGAATCAAACGTGAGTGAAATGTGTTAATTAGTTGCATGTTTAGGCAGGAGGGGCTCAGTTTGTCCGCAAATGTACCATATTTTCATAGTGATTCACACAGTTTAATTTAAGTATGTACACTGAACATGTATGCACTAAACATTTCCATATTGGGCTGACTTTTTGAAACATTCTCCTTCTCTGTCTACAACTTTTTGCCTTGGTGAGGAAATGATTTAAATAAAGTACACTTAACACTTGATACAGTCACCTTTCACATACTGTAGACCTGACTAATTGATTGACAGTACCAGATATAACAAAACACGAAAAAAGTTATACAACATTTGGGATTAGCTAAAAGGCCAGTCAAGTGTGTACATATTGCTTTTCGTGCAGTGTGAACACAACAGAGGAATAGATCCCTTGAGGGCAAAGAACATGTTACAAACTCAGATACCAGTTACACCCTACACTGCCTTTGATCGATCGGGGTATCTTTATGTTCCATTCTTATGCAATTTCACCGTACTGAATGCACCTGTGGAATTGCCATTAACACTCAAGTAGCTGCTATGGCCATCTTGCAGTGACAGGGTGTTGACAATTGACAAGTGCATGGTGTGTGGCTGACAAAGTCAGCAAATTTGATCAAATTGACTGTAATAATCATTATTAACAAAGATAAAGCTAATAACAGAACAAAAGTAGTGCAATGTCAAGCCCTAAAATAAAATTCCCGCATTTTGCAACAGAGAGCTAAAATTAATAACTTTCATTTAACAAATTATGTTCATCATTAGGAAAGTTACCAGTAATTCTAACAAGTCCTGCATACAGATAAATAAAATAATTTGAGTGCAGAGATATAGTTCTGTTGTATGGACCGTATGTCATAGACCATATAGTACAACCATACTTCTACTTTGTTTAGATATCGAATGGCATATAATGTATGTAGCAGGCTTGGAAATGCATTGTGCGTTGAGTTTAATAGCAATTCAAAACTTGGAGGGTGGGAATGACAAGACAGCTCAGGGTGAAAGAAGATAACTCATACTCTGTTACACTAAAGTAAAATCCTGTCAGACTGCAGACATAGTACCATGCGTTGGTTTCACGTGTTTCACCATACTTAATGGGCATGAGCTTGCTACTCTGAATGTGGTTAATTGCCACCTTAGTCCTACAAGGACCATGACTTAATACAATTTGCAGACAAGAGTTCACCCAATTTCAAATGTATTGGTTAAAATTACTACACAAAAATTGGGAGAAGTAGAATTTCACCAGCCAATTGTCCACTGCACTAAGCTTTTGGTAACAGTTTACAACATGTAAATAGGAGGTAATGCAGGGCGAAGTAGATTACCCGTCAAAAATAAACCTCAAGATGAAAATGGCACAGCATTTGGAATGAAATAAGCCAAAAATGCAACAAGGTCTAAGCTTAGAGGACTTCTTCTAATGGTGGGGGGGGGGACTAGAAGGGAAGGGCAGCAGCATGTTTACCCCACAACAGCAACGGTATTGTACAACTGGAGAAACCAAGGCTGCAACCATCGCTAAAGGTTCCAATGGGTGCATTTAGAGAGAGACTAATTTATTGACCGGTATACGTATATATAACACATTGTATATTGCTAAAGGTCAGATTTAAGTATAGACAGATTGCCACACAAATGCAAAGTTGGATAGCAACATTTGTACCTCCCCACATTATTGTGTTAACTGATCTTGTGACATTTGCACAATCCTTAAAGGGCCAAACCTCTCACCCCAAACTACAATTTTGGTACGGGGGTACCGAAATTCTCAACTGGATCAGCCATTTGATTGACAGATAATTCAAACAATGCAGAGTACCAAAGCTTTTATTACACAGCATGAACGTAACTGAGATTGAGTGTTTTGATTATATAAATTGAGTTTTTCTTTTGCAATAAACTGAGATTGTATCTTAAAGAGCATGAATTTCAGACAATTGTGGGAGGGGCTTAAGTAAGAAGGCTGGGAGAATAAGTACTGTTTGGGATGACAGAACTGAGCCTTTAAAATTGCTGTCTACTTTTGATTACTAACGTGCTCTTTCTTAGCTGGGTCATGAAAAAAAAACAACAGGAAGGGATTTTAATCATATACTATCAAACTGCAACCACTTTAGTGCCAAATTTATTGGATGTAAACATTTGGGGGGATGGGGATGCATGCACTGTACATACCAGGGATGGGATTGGATGACTAGATTCAGAAAATTATTCTGAAAAATTACTTTTTTGTCTGAAAGCCGATCCAGCTCTCATTCAAAGTTGATCACAGAATTATTAACCTTGCCATGAGTACTGCAATGCAGGTGTTTCCATCAGAAAACAAGCTGTAGCATGTAGGTATAGCTAAACACACCACTCTTGTATGAACAGTATACAGCTCTTAAACTTGTGCACTGCTTCTTTAAGTTCATTCATGCATGTTGTAATGACTGTCCTTTTCATACAGCAATTACAACTGAGGCAATGAGCTAAAATTACACCAGATAATAAATACTTTAGGAATGCCATAACAAACCATGTACAGTAGCCTTACAATAAGTTCAACATTTGTGAAAGTTTCTGTAATGGCAGAAATAATAGACTGACTTTTGTCATTATTGTTCAAACAAGTGGAAAGAGTTTTACAGTACAAATTGTATTGAACCAGTGGGGTGCCACATTTATATGGAATGTGATGCTCGATGAATATTAAAACTTACATTAGATCACCCAATTGAATTAAACTCTGAAGAATCAAAGGCTGCTATAACTATACTACATTGTGGCTCAAAAGCATAAGACCGAGAATTTGGTACCTCCCAGTAAAGCCCAGGTCACACTACAGCCATTCATCTGACTTAACCTTCACACTCAGTTTAATGCTAGCTGCTTGCCAAAAGTTTTGCTCCCTGCATTTCCCTTTGCCCTAAGTTTGCCCCCGGCTCACATTTTGACATCCTGGCAGAGCAAATGTCTGAGGTCCTGATATGCTCACTATCTTCTCAGTGAAAACTTCCAAATTTGATCCTCAGCCCCTGTACTAATGTACTGTAACTATTAAGATCTCATGCGCCAATCATTAAGTGAATGATGATGCACCCCTAGACCCCTAGGAGAGGTGTGTTAATATGTGCTATGTCCCTTGAATATTCCCATCAGCAAATCCCCCCGCAGCTTGCAAGATGTACCTGTGCCAAACATTGCATGGTTAATCACCTACTGAACGGTATCTTAATTCCATTATTTTTTGACAATGATGATGGTTCTCTGACAAGCTTATATGGTACTTCCTTCATAGCAAAGTTAAAACACTATGAAATATTTCTAACCATGGTTTTAGTCGAGCCAGCTATGGCTCAGTGGCTTGTTTTCCCTTTTTCATTGCTTATACTAAGCACAAAGCAATGGAAGTAGGTTCCATTTTTAAAGGCCTAATCCTCTCACTCACCCCAAACAGTTCCGATAATTCTCCTAACCTACTTAGCCCCAACCACAACACTGTCTAAAACTCATCCTTGTCCAGACAAATTTGGTTATTGCTTCAGAGTGAGTGAACAAGACCCCTCAGTGTGAAATCAAAACACTCTCAGTACTGCATATGCTGTGTTATATACAGAACCCTGCATTTTTTTAACTTGCTGTCAATCAAAGAGCTAAAGCCAACTGAGAATTTCTGTGAACTACTACAAAAATCGAAGTCTGGGGTAAGAATTGACTGCTTTAAAGTTTTCTGTGTGACCAGGGCACAGTATATGAACTCCAGACTCTCAGTTGTTCATGTCTCACAAGAAAACTCAAGCAATAGGTCCATACCTTCATAACTGGTGGGTTGAATATGTTGCCTCATGCATGTACTTGCTGTATGTCACTTAAACTCTCTCAGGCTTTTCCAAACACTTCACTACAATTAAATCAATCCAATATGTAACTTATCATTATGATATTAATGAAGCAATTTAATTAAATCTGATAAAATCTATCAGGCCTATGGAACCAGTGGCAATTAAGTAGGCCCATCATTAATATACCACAAATGCATATGTATATAGCCTTTGATACCCAAGTGTTCAAAGCATAAGGAAAAGGTGGCTCTCAGATCTTTCAGGCATAAAACTTTAACTATTAAACTCAGCTCTTTCCCAAATATGAGGCCAAATGAAAGTTTTTAACTTACGTTTATGTCCAGCACAACAACATCACCTTTCAATTTCATGTTACTTCCCTTCTGCATTATAACTTTCAATCCTTTCAGAAACTTTGGAAAGTGCCTCTCAATCCAGTGATGTTTCTTCACAAAGACACGTTTCAAGATGAAAATAGACAACTGAATCTGAGAAAGAGCCGCTTTCTCTGTAGACAGGAACTTGTCCCATGAACAGTAGTAGTTTCAAAATAATCCTCGGCATAGCAACAGTATACCAGTACAAATATGAAGTAAACAATTATAAACTGTGTAGAATTTCAGGTCTATGCACACAAATCACAATTTGTAAGAATGCATGCAGCATGTTCACTGAGCCGTATTCATTTGTGCATATATCTTTGGTTCCTTGAGTTCTTTAGTACAACAGAAAACATATAGTATGTCTCATTTAGCCTTAAACAAATCAGGAAAAGGTCAAAGGAATTACCGTACAATTATTAGCGATACCAACGTCAAGTGCATATCACTCACAAAAGCCCTAAGCACTACTTCCATCTACAATTATCTACTTGAATTAGTAGAATACTCTGAACATTTCTGATTGGCTCTTGAGAATCATGTGACAATATTTTTCCTCTGCAATTGTAAACTTACTAGGAGTCACTGCCTGGCCAACCTTTACTATATGCAAGATCAAAGTCCTGAAATATTATGACAGCTAGATCATCTTTGAACAGATATAAGTAGAAAATTGTGAGACTCAGCTGTTGTTTCAAAATAAAGTTTGTCCCGACTGCTCTTGTCCTTTAATCATAGTTGTTAATAAAATGTCATTAATAATTACTTTTATTCCATAAAAGAAGTCAGTGCATGATGGGGAGTTTATTCAAAGACCCTTTGAACATAAACAGGATTGTAGTACAGATGCCTTGGGATGTGGTACTGTACAAGCTACAGAAAAGAACCATGCGAAGCCTTTCACATTACTTAAACATTCCTTTGAAAGATTCTTAAAGCCCTCAATTCCCCTCAGCAATCATCTGCCATTAGACTTAATCCACTTCAATAGGTCACATGTACTGACGTTAGCCAGGCTGGCAGAATATTAAGTTACTTATCTGCAAGCTGTCAATAGAAGTTGTCAGTATAGCAGCCAGAATGCTATGTAATTTGAAAAAAATAGATCAGCTGTTCAATGTTGGTGTGTTGAAAAAGAATGTTACAGTGATTATCATGCATGATAGCATGATGATTTTGTTGTTTTAAAATAGCCAAAATAGACAAGCTGCTTACATTTGCATTAGCTTTAGAATAAATCGGGTACCTAAAATTGGGTAGCTAAAAATCCAAGGCTTCAGGCCATTCTTCCAATTTTGAAACCGTTTTTTTTATTGACTGCCAATCAGAAATTCATACATTTCATGATTCTGAGTTGGAGACAAAAAGCTTAATTTCACATCATTCAAGTTTCTGAATCTGCCTGTAGCCTATACTTGGATCAACCTTAAAAACAAACACACAGATTTAAACTGATACACTTTTCCTTTGTATGTGTATAAAGAATTACCTTTCCCATGGGTACCCTGCCTTCTCTAAAATTATTCTCAAAATACTTAAAGTACACCAGCATCTAGCTTGGAACACAGTTGATGAGCGTTAAGTACTGAAAATGAAACCAGCAAAGTTGCCTCAGTAGTGATCTTTCAACTTAACACTTGCAAATAGGGGGCCTTCAAAATTTACAGGTATATATTTTAGATTTCTCTCTGCATAATACTAAAGTACATGCTTCATGGAGAGGATCATAAAACCTACTGCACAGATGACAAAAAGTTGACGGTTTACATTCCTATAGGAATACATACTACGCACAAATTTATTGGAGTCCATAAGCCTTAAATTTCCTCCTATTTATTGGTCTACAGTACATGGAAGTCTGAATACCATATTCAAGAATTTTTTTTTTGTGGGCAACCACTTATGGTACAGTTTTACAAAGATGAAAAGATTTTTACTGATGGACCCTAGAGTTATGGTCTTCACGTGACTGTTCAAATTCATCTTTACAGAGGAAGGAGCAGGGGGAAGAGTACTGCCCCTCCAAATCTTTGGAAAACCTCTCCAACTTCCACTAAAACTTCGGGAAAATCATGAATAGCTAAGACGAAATTTGTGCAAAATTTGTCCAACAATGTGTATGTTTGGGGCCAAAAAAGAAAGAATTGAATCCTCAACTTGGTTCAGATGGTCCCCATTTGTTTCAAATTATTTGGGTATACCTCATGAAAACCATGGGTGCACTGAGCTGCCTAAGTCAAGCTGCTGGGAGTGCAGTCATGCTTTGTTACTCTCCATATTATAGGAACCTGGCCTGGCAAAGCTACAGGGACGTCTGCAGTCATGTTGTTACTCACACTACAGTACAAGAGCTTGGCCTTGCCTGGTCTTCTATGTTACAAATGGAATAATAATGCAGTTTTAGTTACAACTGCAGAAACTTAGCTGAGAAAGCTGAAGCTTTGATTTTTTAATGACATGGTGCCTGATTGTGTGTCCCTTGATGTGTGTCTTTGACCTTTACCAGGGCCTAGCTGGCTTAAAGGCCCAGTTCTTTCATCCCAAACAGTACCAATTCTCCTAACCTTCTTACTTAAAGGGCCAAACCTCTCAACCAAAACTACAATTTTGGTACCGGGGTACCCAAATTCTCAATTGGCTCAGCTCTTTGATTGACAGCGGCAAACAATGCAGAGTGCCAAAGCTTATATTACACAGCATGAATGGTACTGAGAGTGTTTTGATTATAAAGAGTTTTTCTATACTCACCCTGAAGCAATATAAACTGAGATTGTGTCTGGATGAGGATGAATTTCAGACAATTTTGGGAGGGGCTTCAGTATCCTGGGTGGGGTGAGAGAACTGGGTCTTTAAGCCCCTCCCACAATTGTCTGAAATTCATCCTTATCCAGTCACAATCTCAGTTTATTGCTTCAGGGTGAGTGAAGAAAAGCCTTATGTGTATAACAAAAAAACTCTCAGTACAGTTCATGCTGTATAATATAAGCTTTGGTAATCTGCATTGTTTGAATTAACAGTCAATCAAAAAGCTGGGCCAATGGAGAGTTCATGTAACCCCCTACGAGAAGTGTAGTTTGGGGGGAAAGTTAGCCCTTTAACACATAACTATCCATGATCACCATGTTATATCCTAAGAATAGCACAAGATAGATTGATTTCAAAAGAAAAGGAAAAAAATGAAAAAGAAAAATATGTAAAATGGAAACTTCAAAGTATTTTTCAAAATGTTGTTCAGTATTGCAGAGCCTAGCCATCCCATGTAGGCAGTGGACTAGCTGTAAAGTGAAACCTCAAGGTACACAGCCACAACTTATATTTAATTAAACATAAATGCAGGCAAGGGAGAAATGGCTAAATGGCTGCCAGTCATAGTTAAATATGTCTGAACTACTCTATTAAGTTAATTGTAACTGTCAACTTTCTAGGGGAACAAAATCTTCTGGGAATTTTATGTTGACATCACCACCCCCACCCACCCCCATCCCCTCCTTGACTGCTGGCCTGACTGAACAACTTATTTGCCATTATATTTAGTGCTGTAGTTCCAGTGAATACCAAATAGAATTTTTACAAAATTAATCTTAGAGTTACATGGAATGTGAAATGACTGGCACTGAAAAATTGTTGAACCATAAAGGAATTAGCACTGAATTGAACTCACGGTATTAACCCTGAGATCAGTTTGGCCTCGGTGAAAAGTCTATAGAGCTACTGTACTTTAAAAAGTGGAACTGCCAGAATGGACAGTCAATTTAGTTTATAAAAAAAAGATCGTCCACACTATGGTGTATGCTTTGGAGTTAGAATTTTACAGCCCAGTTCCCAACCTATTGGTTCAATTCAAGCTGGCTACAGCCTTTTTTCCATTTGTGGCTCACTGGCTTCATGTACGGTCATTCTTACAATCCATTGCCTATGCAGAGTATCACACACAATGGCATTAGGTTCCATTTTCGGAGTCTTTGGTGCAGTATGACTTGACCTGAGAATCCCTACGTACACTGCAATACAGTGCTGTACAAGTGCCATTCTTTGAGGGTTATAATAGTACTGTTACTGCTATGTATCACTTCATGGCTCTCATTGTACAATGTACAGTAGTTGCTACACAAGAGTCTACTTTCTCTCAATTTGCACTCCATTCAAACATGTACACCTTTCACCTCATACTTTTCATTAAATTCTAAATTAAATTATCATGTGTCTAGGTACACATACAATACATTAAAGCTATACAGTAGAACTTTATACCACATATTGCCCAATGATGAAATGACTGCCCTTGCATTCTGGATTTGATATGAAATGACAATTTTACTGTTAAACAATGTAACCACTGAAGTGCAACATTGCTGGTATATGTCTGGCTATTCTCAAGCCCTTGGAAACAGTATGATCACATTTGCATGCAGACAAGACAGAACATAGTTAACACTCTGATTGAACATACAGTGTGGTATATATCGATAAATGAACCCTTTACAAGACAAAGATTATGCCTTTCACAGACCTTGGGTTTTAGATTTGCCAGGTGTTTATGATGGTTTACGGTTACTCGCACGCCGCAAACTTCAGCCACTACAGTACTAGACTGAAAACGTTCCAGCTGACAAAATAAGAAAAATAAGGGTGGCGTGCTTTGCAAATGACATCCCAATCATTCACATGTTTTGCTGTGAAACTTGTGAAACAATAATAAGAGCAGAGCAAACTTTATCTGGCATATGTAAATGCAGAAAAAACTTCTCTAGCAATCCTGACTAGTTTCATTTTAACCATTTTTAAAATGTACAGGAAAAATTATTCATTACCTCCCAATTTGAATGCAGTTTATTCATAGGCTTTAATCTGCACATTTGTTGGTGGGTGCTCCTGAAATGGTGATATAAAACCTATGGAAAGTGGGTCTTGAACAGAAAAAGGTGCAAAGAACACTCTTGTAATTGGGCATGCATGTAATCAAACTAGGCGTACGAGGTGGGGATACGGGGGGGGGGGGGGGAACTCACCCTCCCAATTTGAGCAAAAGCAGTTGGTCTGTTCAGGCAAAACATGATAAACGGTGACATTATTCGTGCAAAAAATGTTCCTGCCCCCTCATAGAAAATTACCCCTGTACGCTTTTGGCAATCTCTAATCAAGATTGCTTTTCCATGTGATTAAGCCGTAGTATGACTAAGACACATCTGAGCCACATTTTCCTGTGGTTGTGATATATTCATGGCACCACAAAGCACCCATATCCCTTTCTCTTTTTTTTTACTCATTCCCCCTGTGATGTTACAAACAATTCAAACAGAAGTCTTCCTTTATCTCCATCTAGAATAACAATTTGATTGCCTGTACTATATGACTGCAGCAATAAGAACTTGACCAGGTGCAAGAGCTACCTCTTAATGATTAAATTATACTTATTTTTTTTTCTTTCTTCAAAGAACAGTTCGGAAAAATCTTTTTCAAACCTGACTTTAATATATGTATGCACATGATTTTCATTTGAAAGGATACAACTCCTCAGAATAAAATTGGGTTTGAATTTCTAAAAATTATAGCATATTTGTAATGAATCTTTCCTTAATTACTTCGGACAGAATGGAGAAATATAGGTATAACGCTTGAAAGAGGCAACAGAAGGGAAACTTTGCATAAAACACGAGAGCCCCAAAGGGTGATGAGCAGTTTTGATTTCAGAAAAATCCACAAATTTGGCAATGTTGATGAATCTTTTATGGCCTAAATGACATCTAAGTTTATAGTACCACTGCGTGTACACTAGAGTAATACTTCTCAATGTGCATCAAGGTATAATATGCAGTGGCCACTGTCTGTATGTCCAGAAAAAAAGGCTGCCAATCATGCGTTTGTACAGTAGGTACAGAAGCTGAGACATGGAAGACTCAATTTAGCAATGGTGTGGCTTTTTCAAATGCCATAAATGCTTCTTGAGAAAGCAACATAGCCACGTACAATACCCCAGTAGATGAAAGGCAGTGTGGGGTGTAATTACTGATATATGAGTTACTTACATGCATGACGAAACGTTCCCTCTTACTTTTTGTTACATCCTTCCAATCTGCCTGATTAACTCTTATCCCTTCAGGGAGGAAAAGAAGCCCACTACATGCAGACTTGATTGAGTCAAGTTTCATATCTGATTTGTTGATTGACAGTAAAAGATGTGTTTCAATACACAAAAAGTTACGTAGCGTTTGGGGTTAGCTAACAGGTCAGTCAGCATGTGTTATTTTAAGTGCTTTTCATGCAGTGTGAACATAATAAAAGCTTAGCTCATTTGAGGTCACAGATCATGTAACACACCCAGATACTAGTTACACCCCATACCGCTTTTGACGTACTGGCCGGGGTGTCTATGATGCTTTTTCAAGAAGTGACATCACAGCATATGATTAGTGCTCTCAAATGAGTATAATGTGACTGGCATCGAATTAAGTTGAGGTACCAAATGAATTACAAACCTCAAAAATTGGTTCAAATATATGAAATTATGCATGAAAGTAACAAAAATTGGTTCAAATATATGAAATTATGCATGAAAGTAACATTAAAAAAATGCCATATTAGAACTTATTAATTGTTCCAGACTAATCTGTGAATTATTGATATTTGAAACCAAAATCATATCAAGAAGGTGCTTATTCCAAAATCAACAAAAAATGCATCAGTAATTACAACCGAGCATTATTTCTTAATATTTTCAGCAGTAAGGTACACCCCTAGTCATTGTTTGGACTGTGAACATCTGACCAAAATCTCAAGGTCACTTTGGTTATGTAAAAAAAAAATCTGCCAATTAAGCCGTCACGCTATCATCCGCCAAGTCATATGACCCACTCAGTTTCAAGGGGAAAAATTTTCTTGCGTACTCTTCCAGTTTTATCAGTAAAAACAGCCTATCATATGAATCATCAGAATAATGTGTTAGTTTCCAGGAATTTAGAGTCACAAAAGTAGTAGGTTCCATTACAAAAGTCTTTGATATGACAGCAAGTGGATGTTTATACATATAGGTCTGTAAAACTATATAAAGAGAAGATAAAATTAAATGTCTTATCCATGAATTTAGCATTTAACCCAGTGTATTTCCCCCGCATCACTTTTATACATATATTAATACGCTGCTGATGCAACAGCAGTGTGGTACGTACTGTAATTTGAAGGCATATTTTCTGCCAGTTTTTAATTAAACCCTCTTTGTCCTTACAAATTCATTGCTAATTATACTGTGAAATAAAGTTCTGGTGTCACATGTTACCACCTTCCCATCCAAATATTGTAAAATTGAGAAGATAGGAATAATACATATTTTAAAACACCTTGTTTAATTAAATTTCAAGAAGGGTTAGTTACTGAGTACTTTAATTATGTACTCTAGATCTCCACCTTGTAAATCCCAATACAACTGCCAGATTTGTGCTATTGCAGAAAACTGGAAAGTGAAAGGGTGCCCTCTATTTTTGATCTGCCAAGTTTACAAAATCTGCTTGGAGGTTTGCTTCAAGAGTTAAGTGCACTTGGTATTAAATACTTTCCTAACTATGCCCCGATTCAATCTGGACTGAGTAATAGGCTGGAGGAAGAGAAGCACGAGGTGATTCAAATGTTAAATTTATAGGTACTGTACAATGATGTGGGTACTAAAAGTGAGCTACTCCTGGCTGTGAGTACAATAACATTCATAAATGCCATGAAATCCTGAAATAAAGTAATCTTCCACAGATCCAGTGACATTGATTCAATATTGATAATTTAACCAGGGAGTTGAAAGTTACAGCCACATGGCAATCCTTATCATTAGCACAATAAGTTAAGTTTCATATCCAATAATTATACAAAAAGTTTGAATTTTTGGGTCCATGGCTGGTAACAGGTTTTGTCTATCATGAAAAAGTGTTTGATCCCAAAGTTTGAAAAATAAATTGGATGGTAAGTTACCCATGGCACAATTGCAATACTTGTTTGAAAGAAAAAAGGTTTGTCAAAAATTTGACATATTGGAATGTGAAGGTAACTTCAGCAGGAATGTTACATTTTGGTGGAAATCATGAATCAATTTAATGTACCCCTTCGGGGCTTGAAATAAACTTGAAAAGGGCACAGCTGAAATGAGCAAAACGGCCGTCAGTCTATGTTATGTTGATGAACATTTACTGAGGGTCATCATGGCCATCAGAAAGGGCCCCGACGAAAATGGCCGTCATTGCCATCTGTTATTTTTAGCCCTGCCCCTTTAACCTCAGTGAAGTAGACGTCCATGAAGTGGCAAAAATCACATTGCAATGTTAAAACTTAGATATGACTGAAGTGAAATTGACGCAGTGTGCTAAAATACAAATGGGTTAAGTAAGATACATTTTTATGACAACAATTTGTTGTTTTATAATCACAATAGCCAAAGACTTGACTCCTTTTCAATAGGTACTACAAAGTGTCAATCACATAGTAGAAGTAGTGAATATTCAGGAAGTGAATAAAAAATCCAAGAAATGGTGAAGGTCCTTCCCAATGATCAGGTAGTTAAATGAGGTTTAACATCCCTCAGTTCCTAGCCAATTGGTTTAAGTCAGAGAGGCCACTTTTTTCCGACTGCGGCTCGCTTGTTTTCTCTATTTTTCCAGCAAAACCACTTGTCTGAATATCCACTTCTACTTTCTTGTGATGGAGAAGTATAATTGTACATGACAAATCAAGTAAATATCTATATAGCCTTTCATGTCCAAGTTAGTAATTAATCTGATAAAATAAAGGAATTTAAAGAATTAAGGATAAAGGAAGATCAAAACTTTTGCTTGTCAGGATTGGGTACGTGGAAGCAAACTTAAATTTATAGCAGACACGTCCAGCAGATGAGTAAAAAGTTTTTCACGTATCATGTATGGCAGTACAATATTTCTAATGAATGATTTGCATACATTCTATGGTATTGATTGTATGGTGTACAAAAGACATGGAGACAGTTCATCTTAAAGGAACAATGCAAATACCACTGTGATAATTTTGATAACTGTATACCCTAGTATCTCAATTAATGACTGGCTCTACTAAATGATGTGATACACTAATTACTAGATTACTGAAATTGTAGTTATATTATACAAAATATTTGACTTCTATGTGAAACATTTTTACTGATGGGTTGGTTAGTTTGATAGAGTTTAATGGCGCAGTTTCCAACCAATTGGTTCAAGTAGAGCGAGCCAGGGCATTTTTCCAGTTGTGGTTCACTGGTTTGTTTTCCCTACTCAATTGTTTATGAGCACCAAGCTCAATGGCAGAAGGTTCCATTTTTAAGGTCTTCGGTATGACCCAGCCAGGACTCGAACTCCCGACCTCCCGACTGCAAGCCAGATGCTCTAACCACATGGCCATGTGGTCGTTTAGCGGTCGGTTTACTGATGGGGTCCACATTATGAAACATAAAATTAACACTACAGGAAATCTGTTAGGTCTAGTTAATAGTTATTTACAAATGAATTAAGGAGGTTGCTCATTCTGTTTTAGATATCCACAAGTCAGCCAAGCCATTCTGTACTAAAAATTTCATGTTCCTACTGTACATACACCACAGACTTTCTATACATGGACAGAGCATGCAACATGGTACATTGTTTGTACCGTACGTGTGAGTATAGGCGTAGCAAGATGCGTGTCTATACTATGGTTTTGTGTAAAAGTTTGGACTTGCTCAAGTGAAATCAACAGATTTTCCAGGAAAGTTGAAATATTTTCCAAATAATACAATTAATTACTACACATATTGCAAGAATATGACATTGTTTCCCACTCAAGTTTAGCTTTTAAAATATTACACAGTCATCACCAGATCATACAAATTATAACTTCACAGCAGCCATGCATCTTGGTCACAGTGCGCCTTTTTTGCCCTAGAAGGTGACGACAATCTACGGATAGGACGGCCATTACATGCTCTATATATACTGTAAGAAGTCTGTGGTATACACCAATAGGCTGCCAGCAGCATTATTTGTAATGTAAGAACAGTGGACAAAATCAGAGACCATGCACGCATTGGCAAATGCAGTGGTATACAATGTATACAATGAGAAATGCCTTTAAAGGCCCAATTCTCTCACCACAATTCTCCAAACCTTCTTACTTAAGCCTCCACAATTGTCTGAAATTCACCCTTATCCAGATGTCTCGGTCTATATTGCTTCAGGGTGAGTATAGAAAAGCTCAATGTGTATAATTAAAACAAAACACTCTCAGTACAGTTCATACTGTGTAATATAAGTTATGTTACTCTTGTTTGAATTAGCTGTCAATCAAAAGACTGAGCCAATTGAGAGGTTCAGTTGTCCTCTACAAGAAGTGTATTTTGGTGTGAGAGGACTGGCCCTTTAAATTTGGCCAATACTACACCAAATTGGGTTGGTTGTTTCAAGCATATTAAGTTCTCTAACAATTAGGTGGCGCTATTCTGCAATACTCATGTGACATATGTGGGATATGAAGAGTCAACATGAGGACTAACAGATTAGCTTCTGATGAACTGGTTTGATTCAGGCAGGCCATGCACAGAATTTGATTGATTCCATGATATTCTGGTTGTGACTATTTAGCATTTCAGGAGTTTCACACTTCTGAAGTACTCAAATTTAAGACTTTTATAGCATTTTGGAAGAATGACATGGATATTTAATACTGTAAAAGAAAAATGGATTTTCTACAAGGAGTCTATTTTTAACACCTTTACCCAGTATCATCACATACCAAACAGGATAGCAACTACCAAAAGTGTAAGGTGTCAAATTTTCAGCCACACCGTAATAGCAACTTTTTCAAAAGAGATGCTAAAAATTCAAGGAGTTTCAAGACCATAATTATAATAAAATGGTAGACTTTTCCCACTTTCCACGCTTTTCCCATTTGCTGCTGGAGAACCATGGATTATTGTAATGGCATAAAACAGTTCTGCAAATTTTGCCCATTATAGACCCTATTCATGCAACAGCAAAACCCAGCAAAAATTTTACATATGTTACCTATGTTTGTATGGTCACTAGCCTATGTTTGTATGGTCACTAGCCTTGATATATACTGTATTGTTTTTCTAGTGTCCATCAAATGTACTTTTTTTTTAGTATTTGTTAAATTATACCTCTGTTGATGATTGCTGTACATATGAGAAATGAATTGAATTGAATTGAATATTCCCAGGGCACATTATATCAATGTCAAGGTGGGGTAACAGTAATACAAATACAGGGGCATGCATTACGAACTCATCTGCTCGGAGATCCAAACTCTGGTTTTGGAATCACAAAGTGGGTATCAGTTACCAAATCCAATTAAATTTGGTCTCTGTAAACATGGCTGATTTATTCTCAGTGACATATGAACCCTTTGTTGGGTAATTTAAGGCTTCCTGTTCATAGTCTAAATGAAAGATTGAACTCTGCAATCACTGGACATTTAAGTAGCTTATCTGCTGTGTAATCGACGGGAAAAAGTTCCTTACAGGCCAGGGGATAAGTGCTAATCTGGAAGGGATGGTGGTTTCTTACAACATATAAATGAACAGTTAAAAAGGATTGCATTATACCTAACTTTCCCTTTGTGAGGTGTGGTCAGAGTGTCCTTATTCTTAAGCATGTGAAGTCATAATATGCATGCCCCCTTTTCCTAGATTCTCATATTTTGGTTTGTTAGGGGTCACATTGATGTCTCATGACATGTTTATAATGCGTGACACTATGTATCAAGGCCAGGTTAGGATTTGAAAGATGAGGTGAGCTTGAGGTATAGAGGGCCTCAATACTTTTCATTTTCAAGAGAGGTCTGTACTGCAAGGATTGGGTATCATGCACACTAAAAAATGCTTCAAAATGTAAAAGTAAGAGACCATTTTGCTTCTAAGCTGCCTTCCAGAAGGAAAGTTTAGGTAGAGCATGTATGTTGGAGAAGTAAAACACCCCTTCTCCTTGGTCCCCTGGACCAAGACAGTGATCAATCATCTATTGAAACTGACTGGATATGTTCCTGGAACTTGTCAACAACAATTGAATGATGATTGATGTAAGGATGCCAACGCTTCAAATACACCTTTTTTGTGCTAATAAAACAATCTACAAAACCTTTCTTGGATAAGAGGTGTAACAGGCCTGTTTATATGTATCTTTATAATCAATGGTCATATCCGAAGATATTTTTTGCCACAAAAGAATTATTGATTTTAACCAATGGTCAAATGTTGGTATTTTTTGCCACAAAAGAATTATTGATTTTAACCAATGGTCAAATGTTGGTATTTTCTGCCACAAGTGAATGAATTTTAATGAATCATAAAATATAATTTAAAAAAATAATGATAATTATTTCACTTAGCTTCATCCTTCCTGCTTTTCAGAGCATAATTCAAAACAACCAAAAAGTTAAGCTACATGATTTCTCCTACTTATTTGTGCAGTCTGCATGGCCACATCCTTGCCATCACTTCATGTATGTAGGACACGTAATTGTACATTTCCCTGATTTGAGACTGTAATGGATTGGCCAAGTAATTCTAGTGTGACAAAATTGACTCATCTAGCGTTAATGAGCCATATATACAGATGCAAGGTCAAAAAGCTTTAATTATTTACCAGAGGAGGGATAATCACTTTAACAGATGGTCAACATTTTTTTAAAAAATTTCTACAACTCTGTGTGATGACAACATTAAAGGGCAAGAACAATTGCCCCTCACCTATTTTGAGATGATTACTTATTTTCATGAACTGAATTTTTTCTTAATTTTCTTCTACAGTAAGTTCCTTTCATTATATTGCCAGATCTACCAATTACATACTCCACGGTCAAGGTAGAATTTTATAAATATCACAATAGAGCGAGAAAAATATTATCACATGATTTTGAAGGGCCATTCGTCAAATAGGATTACACCATTACAACTTTCCCTTTAACAATTGGGCTCAGACAAAAATAGGCATAACTTATTTTAAATTTCATTCAAGGCTCTGAGCTAATATATAGGTGCCAAAAAAAATAATAAAAAAAAACACAAATGGTGCAAAGGAATCAGATAAGGGATAGGAGGATGGGGACACTTCTCCTCCTCCACTCCCCCACCCTCAATGCATGGATGAAAAACTCCAGTGTTCACTGCAAAAATTGTCAAAAGCTGTAGAAATTTTTGTTACTTAAAGATTTGTTCAAACTTTGCACCAAATTCCACTTTGTAATTAACATATTCAATGACCCATTGGCTTGGACCCCTCCCTCAAGCTGGCGATCCAAAACGGCACCCTGCTCCCTTCGCGACAGTAGATAACAGTTTAGCTGACCAACAGTGAAAAACAATTGAATAAAGTAAAACCCAAGCAAAGGGAAAACCACACAACTGTTGCATGAGAAAATTTTGTGGGATGAAATATTGGCACTCAAACTGGGCAATAGAGCTTCAAACTGGGCAATTCTTTGACATCATCCAACAGCAAAAAAACTAAATGACCTTGGCTGGTGTTAAGTCGTAAATTTTAGTAGAAGCAGACTGAAGGTCTACCGAATCACCACAACCAGTCTGGACACATTTCTTTTAAGTCATTTTTCATTAATATGAAATCTCAGCTGGCATTTGTCATCCATTTTGATCTGTTTCCTGTCTTGATATGTACAAGCACAATAAATGAGGAATTAAAATGAATAAATCTTATTCAGATCTGCTAGCTTGCAAAATCTGGCACATTTTGCTTTGAAAAGTGATCGTTATTTTCACTAAATGTTGACCGATTTTTTCGTTTGAAGCTTTGAATAAGTGTCAACTTGATACCAGATTTTTGTTTTTATAATTAAAAATGCAATAATTAAGAAATTTCAGGTCAACTCTATCAAGAGCAGTAACATACCCTTTGACCACGTAAACAGCAAGAATTCACCAAGATCAGGCTGTCATGTTGGGCTCTGAACAAAGGAGTTTGTCCAAATTTCATGCCAGCGTTTTTCCTATTGGTACACAAAATTCTTGTCTTGAAACAAAAATAGGTAAGCTACACAAAAATGCTTTATATTCTAGAACAAAGGTTCTTAGCACAGGGTCATTTATCTAACAGGCAGTTATTGCCAAGTCACATATGAATTTCCTGTGCCCAACTGTCCATACTGGACAGTTAGATAAGTGAGTCTCCCCTTTAATCCTTCCTCCCCCCCCCCCCTCCCAACCCCACCAGCTCCTTGGCCTTCCTTTCAAAAAATCACTTTCATATGGATAAGACATTCCACCATTTCATCAACTCCTTTGATGTTATTTTTATTTTGGATTTATAAAGAATGAGAACTAATGCCATAGTCATAGGTTCAATGCCGTTGCTAAGAAGCTGAAGGTGAGGTGAGATGCAACCTTCCTATCATTATCTTACATTCATCTCCCAAGACAGTAAAAAATTAAAACTATGTTTATATGTATGAAGTAAGTCCAAAACAGAAGATGAAGTCCCATGAATATGGGGACCAGGGCGCCAAGGGCCCCACTCAGTCCATCTTCACCTTAATACACTTTTCGAACAATACCACAGTAGAGTTCGTAGGTAAAGAACTAAGACTGTGCATAATTTAATAACTGTGAAGGTTATGTAATTTTTGTGCCAAAGTAGAAATGAAATGCTTATTTGATTTACATGCAATATAGAGAAATCCGATTGGCGCTTATTTTTAGTGACTGTAGGCCGCCATTAGTGGGGTCCATCAGCCTAAAACCGTCTTTATTTATTGTTTACATGAATTTCAAATCCTCATATTTAGTGAAATTGGAAAATTCAACATACAAATTAGTGACGGACCCCAGTTTTGGCCGACTGAAATCAGACCATCATTTGCTGTCCGGATTCGTGTATAGAGAAAAGACAGAAAGCATAGAGGGCAGATTTCGGTGTGACTTTGAAAAAAAGTTGGGTCTGCATGCAAAGAAATAATGCGAGGAAAAAGGTGACTTGCCCTTTCTCCCAATGTTAAATGTGTTGAATGCTACCTGCAATGTGATTTGAAGGGTTTTACAATCTTGGTGAAATCATCTGAGTATTACTTCAAAACTGAAAATGTCATAAGAGACTTTCTAATACATGTACATAATGCCGGCGCAAGTGTATTTCGAAAACTGTCCCAATAATGAAACTAAAGCTGTTAATAAAATTTGATCCACCAATTCCTAACGATTTCAGCTTCCAATTTTACAGCAGACAAACTCATACAAATAACAGCCATGTAGTCTCAGCCCCACTGTCTCTCGTTTTTTAGCCTAGCAAAAATTAAACCAATATAATAAGTAGTTTCTATGGGAAAGTATGTCAACAGACACTACACTGATGGAAATTACAGTATTCTTAAATTTCAACCGGTGAACTAATTAAACTATCATCATGTTTTTTCTCTTGAGATAACTTACTCCATACTTTTGTGAATCCCATGGTGTCCAGCCACTTTTAAATTCCGCATCCTAGAATTAAACTATCTTCTCCATGTTCGAGCAAATTGTTCTCGACGACAGATGTTGATTGGTGTACCACAATAAAAGCAAACAAGGAAGCATTGCCAATCTCTAATTTAATACGCTTTCAGGTTATTACTGATTAAAGATAATGTATAGTACAGGTTTCAAAAGGTGCATGTACTTTGTACACATTCTGTCGTAGGTATTGCTCTTAATACAAATTACTGCTACAAATTACTACAGGCCTGGATATTTACAGTAGTTATCTTCTACCTGGGACCACATAAAATTCACAGATGCTTGTTTTACTAACCTCATATCTTATAATGAAGGATGCAAGCAGTCATCCAAGACTCAAAACTTACTTTTATTTTTTACAAACTTTTACCAATTTTCCTTCAAAGTATCTTTCCTGATATTTCAAGCCCCCCCCCCCCTCCCTTCTTTGTCAGTTGTGTAACAAGCAAGGACTTCAAGGACATGATAAATTTGTCTAAGTTCCAAGCCAGTGGATTCTTCAACGGCTATTTTCAGTCAATAAATTTTCTGTAGTATAATATCATTCTGCCCATGGTGAGTAAAATATTATCTTAGAATGTAAAAAATATTGAAGATCCTGTAACACAGTTCAATTGTATATCAGCAACTCTATTCAACTTAGTAGTCCTGGTATCAAACCACCACCATCAGTAGTGGCTGATGCAGTACCTAACACAACTTAGGCACAATAAATCCATATATAGGGTCCTACATGCATGTTGTCTCAATTTAACAGTATCAGTATGTACAGTAAAATAAAGGCTGGGAAAATCATGCCATAGCGCCAATTTTCTAGAAAAAATTGTCATAAATATGCATGTACAAGCTCTAAAGAGAGGTTTACACTCAGTTAAAAATGAACAGACATAATAGCTAGATTATACATACAGTACAATATGGCTGTGATCATGCCATGTGCAGTTCAATTATGCTTTAAAATAGCTGTATATTCTATGATATGACTTTTGAAATGACTTTGTAACACAGGACTGCAACTTTTCATCTGCAATATCTCTTGCTGCTGCTTAAAATTTAATTTGCATATGCATAGCACAATTTTGTTTGAAACAAATAAAATGTTTTAATGCAATTTAACAGTCTGAATTCATTTCTGGAGTAGTGCTTTCACTGACTGGGCCCCCTGGAGGTAAGTCTGTTAGGCTGGGAGAATTGTATGAACTAGGTCAGCTTTATCAGGGTGATATTAGATTATATTCTTTCACTGCCGCAGATCAGTTGCATCAGTCCAATTCATAAAAACTGATGGTCAGCTTTTTAAAGGATATTGAAGGGGGAAAGGTACGGTAAGGGGTATTGCACATTTTGGGGAGACTCCGCTTTTCACATTTTGGAAGCTCATCATCATGTACAGTTGGTGGTCTACTTCCTAAAAACAAAAGTGACATTCACTCCAAAAAGGGTGTGCTTTATAGTGGTAGGACTGTGACCATGTAGCCATAAATTGTTAAATGATAGCAAGTGGACAAAACACTTTATAAAAAGCTACTCATAATTAATTGCAATTCCCTTTCCCGTATCGATCTGAACGTCTGCAAATTTCTGTCTCTATTGTCCATTTTCCAACTGGCTATCACTGCTGCTGCAGAGTCGGGAAGTCTTAATTGTAATGTACTTAATTCCTATTTAAACTACTGTACATACAGTTAAATACCTTACCCTAACAGATATTCTCAATGTTACTGTATGAAAAAACAGCAGGACTTGACTAATCACGATTAAAAACTAAATGATAGCAAAATTATGCAATAATTAAACATTTAGTAATTTTACTAAATGTTTACAGCCCTACTGAGTGGAAACTGATCCTAGCAAGAGTGAATTTCACTCAGGGAGGAATGAATGAAATTCAGCTTTATTTGGTGTGAACTGATGAATTGATGGGGAACTGCTGTCACCCCAACTTGAATAGCGAAATGCACTGTTCTGTTTCATGATTGGCTCTTGAGAGTCACATGACATAATTTCTTCTCATCAAATGTGAAAATTAATAGGAGTAACTGCATAGATTACTGCAGGAATATGCAATTTTGAAGTCCTAAATTATTTTGAAGATACTTTGAAGAAAGATATTGGAAACTGTGGGATTTAGCTGTGACTTCAAAATAACTTAGAAGTGACTGCCCTTGCCCATTGAAATGTTTAAACATAAAAAAAATAAAAAACAACAAAATTTTTGTTCTTTTCTTTGAAATTACCTTTATTTCTTCACAATAAAGCACCTTACAAAGCTGTTACAATATTTATGAATGCAGATAATATTTTTGCTAGTAAATATTTTAATTGCAAATTTGATGTGAAACAATGTGCAAAAAACATTTGACACAAGACTTTGTTCATTGAACTTTGAATAACCACATGGGCTTCATTATCAGACCACACAAGAATGATAGTACACCATACATTGTACATCTAGTTAACAACTGTAAGCAATGTAGATGTTTATTTCAATTGACATGTGCTGATTAAAATCACTTGATAAAATAAACGAAAGCCATATGTATCTGGTTGGTGCAGGACATACTACTATATAAACTTCAAACCATTATAGCAACAGAAGGCTAAATAGCAACCATCCAAATATATTACGGTATAAGAGGAACGAGCCGTGCAATGAATTAAAAAATTGTTGCTACACGAAAAGGGGACGCACATTCTGAAAAGTGGAGTTACAGCTTAGAGAGATGCTATTAGACAATATAGCAACTCCCTGGTTCATCAAGGAGTCATGGAGTGGCTAGCTGCTGTATATATCCTGGTCCTTACATGTTTCTTTGTGCTTTGGAAAGATAAGGGAAGGGTACGGGGGTAAGAACAGGGTGTGGGGAAGGGGACCTTTTATGTTTGATGGAGTAATTACAGCTAAGTTTCCAACATATTTGTTCAAGTCAAGCCAGCCATTGCTTCTTTGCCAGTTGTTACTCACTGCCTTGTTCTCACTTTTCCAGTGGGGATGATGAGGGAATTGGGATAAGGTGTGGGGTGGGTGGGGGATTTGGAAAGGCTAAAAGCAGGAAGAGAGGATATCAGGGTTATGTGTGCTGGATTAATACAGATTTAAGAACATGGCTACATTCATAGGCGACCCACATACTGTAAACAGTGCTGCCAATGGACGCAAGTTGCATTTTGAGTGCTGTGAATGGTTCCTTTCTAAAGGTAAAGGGGTGGTGGAAACTAGGAAATTCTTTTGAATAGCAATACAAAGGATTGTGGGATAACCCTTTGTTATTCATCATTTAGTCAACAGTATTTGAATGTAGCAAAAATAAAGGAGCTCCAACATTCTGTCCCACAATCCTTTGCAATTGCTATTAATTTGGAAAAGGGCCCATTGGCAGGCAGGCCTTTTCTGCAATTAGGAATTTTCTAGGCTCCTTGTGAACAGCAAAGAACCTGTAACTTTTTGAGAAACTCTAGTTTGTCCTGGTTTGCCAAAATTATAGAACAAGCCTTCTCTACTCTAATATGAGGCATGATTAAAATAAATCATATGCATACAGTTCATGAAATTGTGCTTAATCTAAAAGCTTGCCAACTTGAATATTACATTATCATTCATAAAGTCTTGCACTCTGGTACTGTACAACATTTTGCACAATCCACTTTTTCAAACAATAAAATACAATTCACTTCCTCAAAGAATACATTTATATTTTTTTCTCACTATGAAGCAAGCTATTGAAATTTGAACTATGAAATTGTAGCCCACGGACCACTACTTGAGAACCGAGGCTTAATTCCAACACTAATGTACTTACGGAATGAGGATCACCATTCACCAACTCTGCCTTGAGAACATGTTTCTCCTCTCTCGCAATCATCCGCACAGAAACCTTCAGTATCAGTCAAAAAAATTGTAAATATAAATATTTGATGAAAAGTTTCCTTCAAAATTTAGTGAGGTTAGGTACATTTTGATGACAGTAATTTAACAAAATAATCTTGATCTATGATAAGAGGTACTGTACTGCAATCATTTTGCCTCAAAGTCAGCAAAAAGGCAGTGTTTCATTTTTAGAAATGTATTGCCATAGCTACAGTACTCCTTAGATTGTATGATCAATTAATAATTTATATAAATCTATTAGACACCATGTCACAGTCACAACCATAAGCTGAAGCTCCCTCAGCTATGCTGCAGCTGCCTCAGCTTTACTGCAGCTGCCTTAGCTTCATTGCAGCTGCCTCAGCTTTACTGCAGCTGCCTCAGTTTTACTGCAGCTGTCTCAGCTTTACTGCAGCTGCCTCAGACACACTTAAGTTGCAGCACACATTACAATCGAAGGACCAATTTGTTTTGCTACTACAGTAAGAATACATGTACTTAAGGGCTGCAGTTTCTGAAGCTTTGCTGAAGGAGATGCGGCTATTTTCATATATGGTGACTTCACACATCATAAAAATCCAGACTCCATGTCAGAACTTTTTTACTTTGTACACATAACTTACACACATAATAGTACTAGATTTACCTTTACTTTCATACAGGGGTAATCATGTGGCCATCACTTTACAGAGTTCTGGAGTACAACAAGAGAAACTTTCGAGTGAGCATGCTCTGATACACAAATTTATCTACACATCAAAAGCAACAACAAAACAAAGCAAAAAAAACAAACAAACAATCAAATAAACAAACAAATAATCATATGGTAAGATGTAGAAACAACCAGTGATATACAGCTTTAACAAATTGCAGTTTACAGATGCTTGCTTCAGGGAATATCACCTGCAAAGCATTTAATTCACTTTATATGCAACTTGGAACAAATTTTGACATGATTCAGACTTAATTAAAAATCAAAATTAGTTTCTAATGTAAACAAAATTGAAAATTTTTACTATCTTGGATGGGAATCAGACGAACTGGTTACAGTAGTGGCATTCCAGCAAATATGCAATTTTTATGAGCCCCCATAGTTACACTTAGCCTCAACTTCACTGAAAGACTGGGACTAAATCACAATTTTAAACAAACAAAGTTTGTACACTATTTGCATGTTCCTTCTTCTATGCAATCATTTGCATGTTGCTCAGTTTTTGTCTGCTTTAATCCACTGACATAAATTAAGTACATACCATAATTAAAAGGTAAACCTTGGGATTAACTAAAACTTTTTCTACTGGTTACCTCAGTGTTTTTCTGAAATGAAGATTTATCCATGTGAGATGTAGTGCTTTGGTAGACTATAGTACTATGACCATTAACCAAAAGACTAGTGTTTATCTGGAGGTATCTCAACCTAATAAATGACATTTTTCTCATAAATTTCCTAGTGATTGTCTGTGTGTGTGTTTGTGTGTGTGAATAGCTCTGTCACACACTGGTGTAGGATTTAGACAGTGCCTGCATGTATATGAAAACAAATCAGAATTTTTGTCAAACTACAAAACATTACAAAAATTTTGTCCTGAGGACAGCCCATATCAAATTGTAATTTCTATGCATTCAAGAATAAAGAAAAATTCAACCAACTTGTTATTTCATGATTTTTAGTAAAGTCCAACTGTATTCGTGATTGTTTTTCTAATTTTGTATGTTACTTGAAAAAAAAAAATTGATCATCCCTAAAAATCAATTTCCCAACCAGCTTTCTGATAAATACAGTTGTTGTCCTTAAAGGCACACACTGCAAATGGTCATTCATGATGTGGTCAAAAACATTAGACATTGGTATGATGGTACTCACTAGTAGATGTATGACCCTGCAGACTGCTTTCTAAACAAACATGGGAAGGGGTGGGGACAGGGGGTAACTCCCCACCCTCACCTCAATACCGTTATGGCAAAAATGCTATCTAAATCCACAGTACATAAAAGAGATCCCTAAGTAGTCATTTTTACATATAACTTTATCCTGTATCTTCCAAATTTATATTGCTCTCTGAGAACCTGCAGTATTACACATGCAAGTTAATCTAAAGTACTTCCTTAAAATTGCATAGCATTTGGACTATCTTTCAAGAATTCCCATTCCTCATTAGTTCATCACAAAACAAAAAGATATGGCACCGTACCTTACCAGAAAATTCTCAAACCTATTTACATATTCACCAAATATTAAATGCCCTTCTAACCACACATATAGTATCCTGTCACTATGGAACTAGCTCCTGTACCTGTAGAATTTCACAAAATTCTCCATCAATAAATGAAGTTTAAAGAATAAATAAATTAATGCAAAGAAATTAAACACTAAAAGCTTGAGTAATCATCTTCACAGCATGATAGCTGCCATCTCCTTAAACTCGGTGTCATAACTTTTGGCTTCCAGCTATTTAGAGGCAAAAATCATAGGGCAGTTCTGCAAACCTCATTTAAAATATTCATTCCTACGGATTGAGTGGATTTTTTAAAGGCAAGTTAACTCTTGCCTTAAATTCTCTCAGGCTTACCAAGACACTACTACAAAATTCTAGTCATTAACTTCTCTCTTTTTTTATTAAAGATTGTTCAGTGGATGTGAATGCAATCATTGCTGACCTATAAATGACTTTCCACGGGTGATCCCCTACCACCAAGTCTAAAGGTACTGCATGTACATCACATTCTATACCGACTTGGATCTCTTATCTTACAGAACTGTTTCCCACGAAAGATTCCATTATTCCCAAAGGTCATTACCACCGTTTCTCTCTTCACACCTACTGTATCTACCAGCCACAGAGAATATTGAGATTTCCTCTTTCCTCTTGTAAATTATTTATCACGTGGAACATATTACTTTAAACTGGCTTTACATTCCATATTTTCTCCACATCATATTTAATATGACTGAATTATAAAGCTATCCCTTGAACAGTTGAAAAAGGTGAAAGGCAATGTGACATTCTAATTGTCTCAATAGAAATCGGCTAACACAGTACCTGAAGATTCTGTGATTGCTGGTTTATGGGGAGTGGTCTCAAAAAGGAGAGGTTGTACTCCATAACCAGCCACCCCCTTTGAAAAATTTGTGAGCAAGTACAAATAGGGGCTCCTTCATGCAGTACCCTGTTATGTTACATCTCAAGAATAGCATCAGGGTATTAATGTTAAAAATTCATGTAATTTAAGTTACTGAATATAAAAAAAAAAACAGGCTCCAGTGGAGGGAGAAGGGGTGCCCTGACCTCACTCCTTACTTTTTCTATGTAACATGCTTGCTTTGAGAAACGAAGATTTAAGTGAGATTATCGACTGGACAAAAGCACCATTTATACTAGATTTAAGGTGACATTTGCTGTAACAAGGCAGCAGTTGTAGCCCAAGAATTTTGTAAGGAGATAACCTATCCATAGCACACAGTGTTGTGAGAAGTCACGACTCCAGTCATCACTTCCTCTCAAATGATAGTGACTCGATAGAATTCAGGAGTAATTTCCCCACTGAAATAGTACATTGGCTTGGGTCAATGACTCGACTCGAGTCAGTTAAAAGTTTGAAAACTGGTGACTCTAGTCACTAATCTACTGACTCGATTTCAACACTGATAGCACATGATAACAAAATGTGACAGATAAAAGGTGCTCACTAGTATACTGTTTATTCCTCACGGATACAAAGGTCTTAATTTGATCTTTTTATAATTTTCGGAGTTCCTGATTGGAATTTGGAAATTCAGAGCTGGAAAAAATGTTCATTTCCCAGGAAGCGAGTAAAAAAATTTTTAGAAAGGGTGTCAGCTTTCCCATAGTTCTCCTTATATTTTCATTTGTTCGGAAAAGGGATGTTTCGGTACAACTGGAACAGTTTCCTCAAATACCAAATTTTTAAAGGCATGCATGCACCTCCCACCTTCTCCCCACTTTTTCCACCCATGTGAAAGTTCTTGGTTTACTTAAAGGGGAGGTTTAAGCAAAAATTTAATTTCCATATGTGAAAGAGGAACCAAATCTACACAATGTGGTGAAAGTTTCATTCAAATCGGACATGTATTTCTTGAGATATCAGTAAATGAAGCCAGTAGATTTGTGTTCAAAAGTGAGTTTGAGGGCAGCAGAGCTTATATCACTTCCTCACATTTTCAAGGAATGCTTTGTTTTCCTTTGTTTTATCAGACTGTTGTGTTGACCTTGAAGTTAATAGGAGTACGACCTCCCAATGAGCGATGCAAGTTTGTAAAATTCCCATGCCACTTATGCAATCACATTTTAATAATATGGGATTTTTGAGGAGAAAATCCAGTTTAAATTTTAAAGGAAACAAAAGACTGCTCATTATAAATGTGGGGATGTGATGTCATATGTGCTTGCTTCAAGTTCACTTTTTGTTGAAAATGTAAAAACTTTACATGCTCATATCTTGAGAACCAAACATCAGATTTCAATGCAAATTTCACCAAAAAGGTCAGAATAAGTCCTCCTCTAACATATCAAATCTTGTTGTGACCTTAAACCCCTCTTTTAATGATACAATAGTACAGTAACCCCACCTTCAGAATTGTCTATGAACTTGCCACACCTTGCATGCAGCACAGCATTTTCTCAGTAGCCTATAACCATCAAAAGATGTATTTATTGTAAACTCTTACAACAGTAGTTGTCATCAAATGTTCTAGAATAATGGAAATTGGGCAATAGTAAACAATATTGAGCAATAACAGTGAATTAAAACCAATTTTGGCATTAAAAAAGTAGTCTGACTCCTTAATACTGAGAAATTTTGGAATATAAGAAACACTGATGAATAATTTAACTGTTCTACCTGAACACTCAATCATGCACTTTTCCCTTTTTAAATTCAAACAAAATAATCATCTAATTGTAATTAGAGAGATCGAAAGAGCATACCATTTTAGAATCACACTGCTTCAGAGCAATGTCCATAAATTTACCACACATCTGTAGACAAGCTAAATTAGAATAGAATGTGACGAACAGTAAGTTGGAAATACTGCCGAGATTGTTGGCTTTAAATCAGAGCAGCTCTCAATACTGAAAAATAATTAGTACTTAATGAACTTTTTTCTTCTCTAAGGTGTCCAAATCTCTCGAAGGGACTAGCCAAGAGAGGGTGTTTATGAAATGAAATTCCATTGGCTGCAGTAAATTTGAACTAATGGCTGGTTGATTGAATATCTTCTGGGGAAGTAATTATAAATATTCCTCACCCAGTTTAAGGTTTATTTTCAACAAATTCTTGTGGTTAAGAAGGTCATGCCATTCGTAATATTTGGAGTTTTGGGGCCAACGACAGTTGCAGATGTTCTATCATGTAGGTGTGTTAAGCTCTCTATAACTGTGAATGAAAAAGGAAACTTTTCCAATATTCAAAAACTGTTTAGCAATGGTTCTTTTGGTCAATAGTATTTGTCAATAAGTTTAGACTGTATCAAAACATTGTATTGTAAAGCAAGGAGTTCGGCACTCTCTTTGAATTCAACATACATTGTCAAATGACTGATAGGAACCATCCCTGGATCCATATGATGGGGTATACTAATTTAAACAAGCTTGTTCAGTTCTTGATGTATTTTCCCTTTAATACTGCACCAATCCCCACAATTTCAAATAAATTATTGGAGGCAGTCAACCCTTACAACCAATTACCAATAGATTTCTCTTCAGCTCTCAATGTTCGCAATAAGTAAGAAGCTGTGCATTCAAAATCTAATTTCTATCGTCCCATTCTTCCTAGAATTGACTTGCAGAAGTGGTTCTGGAAAAGGTAAGTCTCATTGCACTCCACACAAATGACATTTCCTCCATTACCACAATTTTTCACATCAATTTTCCCTCCTACTCCAGATAAAAATGGTGTCACTCTGTCACATTACTTTTTCTCTACTCTTTGCTAGTTTGTAAATATTTTTCCATCTGAATGCAGTCTCTATCAGGTGTAGTGTCATCTTTATCACAGAGGGAAAAAAAAATCAATTTTTAGGTGCTGGTAAAACAAGCAGGTTCATGTTCATAGATCTACAGTAGCACTAAATTATTACTACAGTTGTAGACGAACCAGACAGCTTTATATGTTGGTTTGATGCGGTTTCCTTGATCTATCGCGGATTCCAGACATGCCTCCTAAAATTGATTTTGAGCCAATTTCCATGACAGGTGACTAGTCAATGATGAAATAAATTTTATTATAATGGTAAAAAGTCATTCTCAGTTCTCAAGAGTGTTACAACTTGCACATGGTGGGAACCTCTTAAAACTGAAAATGGTAATGATGGTATGTTCAATGAACGTTTGCATATCATTTAACTCTTTAAATAGTCGTTGAAATGCAAAGAAGACTTGACTGATCCTATCCTTAGCCTACCTTTTTCACCCAATTATAAAGTATTTTGGATTTGCACATATGAGGTATGTTTTCTGCCCCTTCCCCCTGCAGTAAACATCCAACCTCCTAGGCTCCTATTGTCTTACCCACCCCACCCCTCCAGCATATGCATTTGTTACTACTTAATGTTGACACTTCTTAACTCCTGTGAACCACTCAATGAAACACTGTTTTCCACGGTTCCCTATTAAAAGATTGGTATGGTATGCATCCTTATAGACAAGAAACAATAATTTGTTTTCTTTATAGTCTTGACTGCTGGAGCTATCAAGCAATTGCCTAAACATAGTTTCACCTAGTGATATATATAAATCACCACCCCTAAAAAAGAAAAAAAAATAGCCACTATTTCAATTTTACAGGAACATTTGAAATGAAGTTCTTTATTTGATTATGAACTTTTCATTAAAATTTCCTCGATCAGTTCAGGGTCACACCACCATAATGTCTTAAGTTTGTAAGCAGCTCATGCACTCAATGTACCGAATTTACAAAAATGAGTAAGTGACTTTAACTTTTGCTCAGAGGCTTGAATGAGCCCTGCTACGTAAAATCAATTAAGGGATGCACGACCATCTAATTCTCTCCCCCAGCAGCCTTCTTACAGGTATTTCACACAAATTATCATACACTCCAAGGTGTGTTGTGCTTAAAGCTTGCACTGAGCAGGTTATGGTAATTTTATCAAATAAATGCACTGCTCATACACTGAGGAAGATACGGCAGATCTTCAAAAGGGATGACTTCATAATCCTGAAACGACAAATGCTTCTGAGGAAACTAAAACCACCTCTTTAATAATGAAAATATCTATATTTTAAGAGCTCACTTTAAATGCTTTCTTCCTATGCAAATAAAAGCATGCAATCTTTGATAACAGGCAAGCTTTCAATTGCCATCGGCTGAAAAACTGTTGGTAGAAGGATGTCAGTAAAGGGTAGAAAAGATGCAAAGCAATTTACACTCTGACTATCTGCCAAAAATTATGCATGAATCCTGTGTTTAAATTCTTTAACTACCATACAGTTGATTGTGCCATTTGAGGGTATACGACATAACAGGTGACACACACATGACTTGCCAACCACATCTGTTGTGACAGTGACATGGTGATTAAATATTATTTCTCTCTAAATAAATGACATGCAAAGTTTATATTTTGTATTAGGCTTTGACAGTTGTAAGTTAATTGATTTTACTAAATGAAAGAAGGGTAGTTAATAATAAAAACGTGCTAAGTAGAGTGTGCCTGCATGACCTAACTTTTTATGGAATTTAAGTATAGAGTAATAGTATGCTTGCTTTTCTTAAGGAAGTACTGTGTGAGCTTTTTGCAAAAGCAAAATATTTTTTGTGCAGATTAAATTTAACCTATGAAACAGGAACAAAGCATTTAAATGTAAGTACTGTACAGTACTGTGGCTGCCACATGTACAACACAAATGTAAGATCAATGTGCAGTTTTTTAATTTTCTATGAAGCATTTTGGCAAGGAGGGTGGGAGGGAGTGCTATGAGTCTGGTGTAGGGGGAAATCAAAGCTGAAAACATGGGGATGGCTCTCCCCTTCCTTCCCCACACCTCCAACCAGCCAGCACTATCTGGCAACACTTAAAATCCAGGGTAGGTAGTTCTACATTAGATCTAGCTACCTTCTACAGAAGGACCTCCTAATTTGAAAGCATGCTATAGTACGGAATTTCTGAATCTCATGAATGTATCTTTCATGGGCATGTAGCAATCATATGGTACACTTCAAATACGTGGTGAGAACAAGCATGCAGCTGCAATATCAGCTACTTAAGTAGTTTCAAAGAGCATCCCCCTGGTATCATTTACAATCAGCCTTCTAAGAATATTTACTGAGAATTCTGCATCACATTCACATGTACACAACAGAATGGAAGAAAAGCCACAGAACTCCAAACATGTAATATTTTTAAAGATTTTAAAATATTTTCACAGCCTCCCATGAGTCCTCCACTTTCAAGTTTTGTAAATAATTTAAAGCGATGTTGTGAGCTTACAAAAAGGAGAAACATTAAATCATACTTCTTCCTATGTTTCTCTTTATCCATGAAATTGCAGCGAGTGCAACCATGTCTTGAAGAACACATATCCAAACTGCAAACTGATAGTTGTAGTGTCTGGAACTAACCTAAACAGCTTAAATCGCTAAATTTTTGAAGGCCCTTTTTCAAAAACAGCCCTCATTATAGACCGTTAAATAACTAACCTGGTGTTGAATATGCAATAGTATCAAGGTGCCACATGGTTATAAACATTCCATACCACTCAGACTCGGCTATTCTCACTGTGCAGCAGGCGCTCCATAACACTAACTTACTTGTGTACTCTCAAAATTGCTTTCCTTCACTACTAAAAATGTCACCATTTTCCACTCTTTGGTACTTACTGCTAACACTCTTCTAGCCTTTGTGTAGCCCCTAACCCCTGTTTCTCGTACTATGTCGTTTACGTGAACTCATATTCACACAATCATTGTGAGAAAGTACGACGGCAGGCATGGTACAGTGTTTACGTGAACTCATATTCACACAATCATTGTGAGAAAGTACGACGGCAGGCATGGTACAGTGTGTACATACACGGAGTTGTGAATAAACAACCACACACTAAAGCTAGTCTTGTTTACTTGTTTTCGTTGTGCCAACTCGATCAGCTGTTTACACCTTCGTTCTGATTGGTCTGTTCAACAGATGAACCATGAGAGTTTGAATAATGTTTGTGTGGAGCACATTTTCTAATTCCTCAAGTTTAGACGTTATTTCCACGAGAATTTGAAGGCTGATGAAGGATTTTTCAGCATAGACCTTACTTTTTCTCATTTATAGTTCAAATTGTCGTCTCAGACGAGTGACTTAAATTTTAAACTAAAATTTTTAATATATTTTCCTTTTTGCAATCTCATGGCATCCCTTTAACTCCTGAGATTCTATGGGGGCTTTCTCAACTTTTCCAGGTTAAAAATAATTCCCACAGAAAGAATCTTATTTCCTCATTTTTAACAAAGTAAATAGACTTTAAGAGATGTACAGTAATCTTCACTTTTGTTGAAAGCAGGAGGTTTTAACTAGTGCTAGGACCAAATGGGGAATATCCACTGGCCTTTCAAAATTGAGGAAAAGCAGTACTTTTACTGAAACGGATCACGCTAATACTTGATAAATGTGACATCCATCTAAAATCACCTATGTCAAAAAATTGTTCGTAAGTTTATGCAAGAAACAAACAAGCATGTAGCGTGCTGACGATGAATCTGTAAAAAAAAATCTACTGCAATACAAAATTTTTTAAAAGGGAAACAATATCACATTCCTGCAATACATGTAGTGTTTTTGACCTTAATACCTTGCTTTATTTTGAAAATATTTGAATTTCTTGCAAGATCTGCTGATTTGAACTACTTCAGCATGTCCAAACTTTCACACAAAATCATAGCAGAAAGTCACCTTGCTAAACCTATACTCACATGTACAGTAGTGACAATCTACCTTGCAGTATGAGCTGTCCATGTATAAGAAGTCCCTGGCCCAGATGTACTAGGCATACTGTACAGGTCTACCGTAAGAAGGATGAGAAGGGTGTGCCTATATGTTCCCCTTCCCCCCCTTCCTTAATTGACACTTTATCACAGCAAGGGCCCTCCACAAGTTTTCACACCAATCTAGTGGTGACTTCCCTAGCTTTGATTCAGAAATTGAACTTTGCAAAGATAACTAGATGGTACAACCACACTTTAATGATGAATTAATTTACTTGGCCATTCCCAGTGACAATATTATGCAAACACAGGTCTAAGAATAGACTATAGTAAGTCACTTTAATCACTTTCGATTCCAATTTCAAAGTCCTATAAAGTAACCAATCTACTGTAAATCAGATCACACCGCAAAGCAACCGATAGTTGTCCTTGTCAAGATATAAATAATACACTTACTGAATGATAAATGTGCACCAATGATGGATTGATAGTGACCAGGTAAGTACTAACAGACAGCCAACTATGCAGGCTACCATGGGTAGGCACAATTAAGTTAACTCATACACTCCTAGTTCTCGGAATCTGCCACGAACTAATGATGCATGGATTTCACTACTACTTGGTAAAAGGAAACTAAGCTAACAGCTGACATACAGAAGCAGGAAGCTTAACAATTATAGCTCGGGGAAGATTAATAAAAGGCTAGAACAAATAGCATGTACCATACTGTACATTGGATCCATTATACCAGCAGGACTTTAAACAAGAATCATTTTCTGAGTGGGTTTTTTTTCTCACAACAAAATATGCTCAGAAGACTTACCATTACTACAGCATGGAACAAATCAATGGCTATTTGTTCTCAGTATTGGGGGGGGGAGGGAGGGGGCAAGGCTTTCTAGGCCAGATTGAGTGATGGCTGGGCCAACTAAGAAGGAACATCCTTTGGTGTGGAACATTCAAAAGCATAAATGCAGACAACAAGAAAATCATAAATGCCATCAACAATAACTGGGAAGCTTTTTTTTTTTTTAATTATTATTATTATTTTGCTTTCAAGTAGGGCTTATTGTGGTTCCATCTGTGCAGGTTGGCTCAATAAAAATGATGTGAGGGCAGTTTATAGCCAGAAATTATAGACCGCAACTGTTGACTGCTTACTTCTTTTGGAAGAACTTTAAAAGCTTATCAAAGGAAATTTTTTTCAGGTATGATTTTATATGAGTTTAACAACGAGTGGGTAAATCATTTAATTGTACCCATAAATAAAATCAGGGACAAGGATTAGGTTGATCAGTAAACGATAAAAACAAACACAAGTGCAGACAGCATTAAAGTTCAATGCACACCTATAGAGATTTGAATTCAAATACTGGGATTACAAACTTCATGCACAATTTGTGCACACATTGCATGAATAACATTGCTTTGCACTCTCTTAAATCACTTTTGTCACAGTCCGGTTGCTAGAAGTACCTTTTCAACATTGTAATTGGTGAGCTGAGTTTACTGCATTATATTTAAGAATACAAAATTATTTTTACATGATGTATTTGATGACAAGAATAGCATGTATAATTTCTTGTTTACAATAGCACCTTTTTTTACTAGGAGTTTGGCTACCTGTATATTTTCCTCACTAAAAATTGCTGGCATTGTTCGTTCCATTTTTTGCATGTTTTTTATAATGTGGTGCCATTCGGAAAAGTCAGTTTTAGCAAACTTACTGCTTATTATCTGTATACATGGGAGGGGAATTGAGAGGAATTGTCACTGCAGGTGGAACTGATTTTTTTCAATTATCCTAAACCTATTCTTTCATAATGGGGCTCCTTACACATAGTTTTTCAATGAGTAGCCTACACTATTTGATGACTTGCTTGACTAGATTTCAAAGTGCCAAAACTCTTACTAAATAAGATGGCTGTAGGTACACTAGATTCAAACTGAGAACTCCACATTTTCACTTCAAGTCAACTATGCCGACAACGATTCCGAGAATTCATGCTAAAGGGCACTAATGGTCAACATGCATTGAACCAATCAGGATAAAAATATCAAATAAATAATGTTGCACACAGACACAAAAAGCTCAACACAATTGCTTACACATGATGCTTGTCCAGTTAAAACGTCAACCAATCATCAAAGCACACATACACTGTATGTAGCATCTACACACACTACAGTTACCTCCAGATCCCATAAAAATTAACTTGATTCTCATCACTGCCATCCAGGCTGATTTCGAAGGCTGGGTAGATTTTTTTTAATACTTTGCTATGAAGAAAAAAATACAGCATCCAAAGCCTTCATCATTTCCATATTTTTTTTGAAGAAAGCCTGATCTCTGACATCATTTCTGACAGTTTTTGAAAAAAATATATTTGATAAAATCACTCTGACCAAATCTTACATTCAAACATTTTTCCCATATTTGCACTTATGTTGTATCAAAACAAAGGCTGGCATATGGTCATTTTTTTTACGTTCCAAAAATGTGATAAAATACTGTACTGATATGTGTCTTATATGTAGACCATAATTGAACAGTTGCAGACAGCATAGTTGACAAGTGTCTGCATTTTTATTTGTAATAAAACTAAAAATGATAAAAAAAAAAAACACCTGGGACACATTTTGCAGAAGTTAGTGTTGCAAATCAAGTCATTTTTTATGGGCACTTCCCCTTGGTAAAGTGATGGCCATGTACATACCCTGAGCGACCTATATAAAATGCTTTCTGTAGCCTAGATTATGTTTGAAAACATTCAACAGGAATTAATTAGTACAAATGTTAAGATCAACATCATTCTGTGTACTAGTTTAAGCCTTACTAGGCGTAGTAGCCCCACTGCTTTTTTCGGCTTTATCAGTGACACTGCTGTTAGGCCTAGGCCTAGCAGTGGCTGAGCATTAGGGTTAGTATGCACTGACCTTGGTTAATTAGTGAGTAAGTCAACAACTTATTCATAAACACTCAGGCATCTTCATTCACTCGCCATATAGCCTAGCTAGGCTAGGCCTTGCAATTATGAATATGATGGTCCCTACTATCATGCCAAGACGATTCTAGTTCTACAGAACTGATGGACATCAGAGTTGACAATGAATTGGGAGTTTTGTCCTTCACTGCCAGTTTATTTAATGGACTTCTCAAGGTTCCCTGTAGGCTACTGGGTATTTTGATACAGTACTTTCTTCAAAACGATGCTTAATATAAAGCTAAGCAATAATTCAATTAATAATTTCAGATTCTAAGGAAAATATACACCTTTCTTGATGTAAATTTTGTCAAGTAGGCCTATGACTGGTTCAATGAACATTTTAACTGTAAGGGGGAAAGTAAACAAAAAATCACAATAACTGTGCACCTGTTCAATTAGATTTATGACTAGCCTAGGCCTAGGCTAGATATTTAGACTGTACGACTGTTTCTTCAGTGTGATCAGCCTCTCATGACGATTTCGTTTGATGGGGCCTAACGGGTCACGTTTGGCCCAGTCATTGCCTACCTAGCCTAGGCCTAACTTACAGTATCTTTTTAGCATATCTGGGCGGAGTACTGACGAATCAATCGTCAGTCCAACAATTTCATTAAAATCATACCAACGCTTCTCAACATCAACAACAACGCCTAGGCAAGCTAGGCCTTGGCTGGCAACTCTCAAAAAAACATTTTTTTAATGGCAACTGTTCTTACCTGAGAGTGCGAACGGGCATCGTCTTGTAGTGCGTGCAGCTGGTCCTGACTGGCTCCTGCACGAGCCCTACTGGTACCCGCTACCGCTGGAAACATATCCACGAAAAATACTTCTCACCGGCCTATGTCTTCAAAAATGAATGGTCCACAACTTGCAGTCAGCAAACAGCAAAACACTTTTGACACACTTTGATATGAATCGAAATTCCCTCCACTGAGCTGATCTGAGAGACCTTGGCTAGACCTTATTTTCCACAAACAAACTGTTCGTCATTTCAGCAGAATTAACAATGAACTCATACAGCGAATGATTTGATTCCTAATTTAGCACGGTCGACGTCGTCTGCAACAATCATGTGCTGGTCTTCATTGGAACGTATCTTAATCCAATTCATTGGTTTCAAACACGTATTTTTCAGACTTTCTCAAATGATGAGCAGTAGGCTAAATTGTTTCTTTCTGGTACAAGAGGGTAAATGGTAGACCCTCACAACATTCGATAAATGTATTTGGCGACACTGAAGATTAGATCATGTCTACACAGTAACGTTCTACATACAGTGCGTGGACTGTACACACAAACAACGTATGCGTTACGACAATGGCTCAAGGTCGATGTCCTTTTGTTGAATGTATCTGCTACCGCTTAACTGCCTTCTGGTAATCCATGTCATTGCCATACACGAATCCGGACAACAAGTGATGGTCCGATGTCAGTCGGCCATAACTGGGGTCCGTCACCTCTAAATCTTTCGATTTCCTTGCTTATCTCCATCATGGATGGTTGCACACGAATTTTTATCTTCAATTCTCCAATTTCACTAAATATGAGGGTTTGAAATTCATGTTAACAATAAATAAAGACGATTTTAGGCTGATGGACCTCCCTAATGGCGGCCTACAGTCCCTAAAAACAAGTGCTAATCGGATTCGTCTATAGACGAATCCGATTAGCGCTTGTTTTTAGTGACTGTGCGCAGCCAAAAGTGGAGTCCATCAGCCTTGAACGGCCATATATATCGTCTAAATGAGTTTCAAACCCTCATATTCAGTGAAATTGAAGGAATGAAGATAAAATGTAGTGTAAAACCATCCATGACAGAGGTAAGCAAGAAAATCGAAAGATTAAAAGGTGATGGACCCCAGTTATGGCCGACTGAAATCAGACCATCACTTTCTGTCCGGATTCGTCTACACATAGTTCGGTTCTAAAATCTTTGAAGGAGATATTTTGAACCGTGAAGTACGAAAGACTAACAATGAGATGTATATTTTTATTATTTAATCTACAATAACAGACTTCTAATCTATATTTTTATTATGTAATCTACAATAACAGACTTTTAATCTGTATTAAATTTGTATTAACAGATTATCAGTCAGTCTGTTATTAATATGTTATTACAGGTTAATAATCTGTATGTACATTATCTCTAAATACAGATTATTACTCTTTAGAGCAGATAATTAGTTATCTTTTATTACACTATTTACAGCTAATAGATTAGGCTATTAGCCTGATATCAATCATATTTTTACCCAGAGGGGCAATTTTTTTTTTTTTTTTTTTTTTTTGCACTTCCGAACCGCAGATGCCATTTTGTTTCAAAGAAAGATATAATGCAGTGATTCTCAACCTTGGGTCCGCGGACCCCCTAGGGGGTTCGTGAAGTTTGTTTGGGGGTCCGCGAAGGGCAAAGGGGTCCGTGGGGGTCCGCGGAAAAAATAGGGGTCCTTAGTAAAATTAGGGTTCCGCAAAAGCTAAAGAGTTTTAAAAATTTAAATCGTAGGAGAAGTATAAAATTATAAATTGTACAGCAACCCATATTCCCAAACTAGTAAGGCTCTTGGTAGAATAATTTTTCCTAGTCAGCAGCAGGTAAAGTCCTCTTTGATTCAAAGCTAGCATTTTGTTACAATAGAGCAGATGAAAACAAGTTCTGCTACTATGGACCAATCTTATTCAAGTTTTGAATAAGACGGACACATAAAACTTCATTTGTATGAACATAATAACTCAATGATACCAAATTTTATATCTGTCTGTGAGGCGCATACCTTGATGAGGAGATTATATTTTCACCAAAAAGCATGCAGTGGTAATGTAATTTTGCAACAACTTTCTATTTTTAACTCAGTTTCAATTTCTTATAATTTGATTAAGATCATCCGTTTCCCATAGTGCGCAATGGCGTAAGGGGGAAGAAAAGAAGGGGAAAGTTGCTTCAGGCGCTACTTAGGGGGCGCCAAATCGAGATGAATTGAAAAAATGTTGGACCTACCATTTGCCAGAGCTAAGGGGAGCGTCAGCGGAGAGGTTCATGCCCCGTCGGGGAGAAGATCCAATATCTTCGGGGAACCTCCATCAAAACGATAAAAGAAGTCCGGTAAACTTTAGCCTCCTCACCCTGACGATCTTCTTGATTTTGCTTACAAGAAGATATTCTTCGAAGAAACTAAAAATTCTTTTTCGGGAAATTTCCGAATATCGTGCGGGCGCCTGTAATCTGCATTATGATATTCAGTTACCCCAACAAACAACAAATCGCCTCGGCGACCTTTTTGGTTTTTGTTGTAAGAAGGTGAGATTATTCAATAAAAACCCCCAAATCTATCATAAAATTACCATTTTTTTCTTCATAATAAGCGTCAGAATTAAAAATATTTGTTCAAAATGGCGAATGATTTTCAGTATATTTTCCAACGACGGTGGATAATCCGACCAATAAAAAGCCAAACCAACTTAAATCACCCCTACATTCTACTTAATCAGTTAATTTTGCTCTTGAAAATGAGGTCAGTTAATTGAAACCTCAAATTTCACCTAACCAAAAGCCCAATTTTTTTTATTAAAATCCAAAATTTCTTCAATATAAGCTTTTAATTTTCGAATCTTTGTTCAAAAGGTTATTAAAAAGTATTCGGAACAATTTCCACTTTCTTCTGAGAGCCACAGTTTGTAGGCCTACATTAAAATGCGTAGGCCCAAACAAATTTCAGTAAGCCATATAACTTTTTGATTTGCTTATATTATGGCAGGTTCTTCAAACTTTTAATGGTCCTTACAAACTCGAAAGCCAAATTTCTTCTAATAATTTCCAAGTTTCTTCAAAACAAGCTCCTTATTTTTTATTAATTCTAGTGTTTTAAAAGCCAAAAATTTTAGCGTTGTGCGCGCCTCAAATTCTACAAGTTATGTCCCACCGAGCCTTAATCGCCTTTGTCGTGGCTTCGAAATGCTCTCCCCGTTGCCGGTGAGTTTGAGGCAGATCCTGGAGTATCCCTGCCATGAGCATCACATTGAAATAGCCATTTTACCCTTTTGAGTTGTGTAAATAATTTTTAAGATTCCCCGCGGAAGGTGTGGGAAGAAGGGGCGCCAATTTTATTTCTTGTCCCGGGGTCACAAACTCTAGGTACGCCACTGAAAAATGCGTAATTCGTAACTCAATCAAGAGATTTTCTTTTCCTCCCTGACAGGGGTCCCTCAAAAGTATTGAACAGTCTAAGGGGACCGGGGATGGAAAATGGTCGAGAACCTAGGATATAATGCATACAAGTACGATACGATAATGTGGAGGGTGCACCATCATGACATAGGCTAAAGAGAAGACGTAACTTTTCGAACCATTCAGTCTGTCAGTTAACCCAGGTAGTTCATTTCCTCAAAACATTCAATACATTAAGTAGACGTTAGAAAAGTTAAAAAAGTTTACTTAAATTTAATTTTTGAAAGCTTGGTTAAATAAATCATTTCACGAGCATTAAATATCTAAAGTTCTATCCAGAGGAATGTCATGCGTGAAAAGAAGAGTTCTGCGGTGTCTTATTTTGAGCCCTATGTACCATTTTGTGACAAAGAACATTGGATTTACCATTTTTTTTTTTTTTTGTTAAACAAACGACGGACATATTTCCCTTTAAATACCCTAAATTTTCTCTATATTTGCGTGATGAGCCCTCTGTTTCAGTTCCTTCGCTACCACACACACAACACATATTGAACATACTACTTCAGCAACCTCGTCCATAAGCCCCCACCGTATTCCCAAAACTTTCCGGAAAAAGGCGGTGGCCGACTCGATTTAAAACCAACTGGTTGGAAACTGGGCCGTGAAACTCCATCTAACCGAACCCCAAAACTTTCCATTGAGTGCCACACCATAATATCCTCAGTGGAGTCCGTAGTGGAGAGAGTTATTGCAACTTTATGGAAAGTGAGAAATACAAAATGATGGCGCTATATCGAACTTGAAATACTCCCCTTGAATACGTTAATATCACAATCGAGCATTACGCTTTGTTAAAGTACGGTAAGTAGACCTTGTCAAAACTGTTGCTACGACGGTAGGGTCATTACTGAACGAACTTTCTTCAGGGAAACTCTTTAAGCTTATCGCATTAGATTGAATTGTCATAACTTGAACACCCTCATCGAACTGTCGAAGGTTAGTGATAAATGTAGTTTTGTCATTAAATGACTCTGTCGGTAGCTTCGTTACATTTATTCGCTCAATTCAGTCTGGGGACTCTCGAATGCTTATCAGAAATGTGCACTCGAACGGTCCATATGTATACGTATTTAATGAGTCTGTAATAACCTTTATTGAGCAATGAATTGTAAGTCGTTGTCACCAGCAAAGAAGAGAAAAAACGAAAGTTTAATTAACCTCATTAAGCCCTAAATTTGAACCCAAGAGCAGCTGAGCCTGAACTTAAATTTTTCAGTAATGTGAACTAGATATATAAGACTTTTGTTACATTTTGATTGAACAATAACAGAATTTCGTCTTAATTTAAACGCCCAATTCTCTCCCCCAAACAGTACCAATTTTCCTAACCTTCTTATTTAAGCCCCTCCCACAATTGTCTGACATTCATCCTCTTCCAGACACAATCTCAGTTCACTGCTTCATTGTGAGTAGGGATATGGAAAAGCTCAATGAAGGCCTATATAATTAAAACACTCAGTACAGTTAATTCATGCTGTGTAATATTAGCTTTGGTACTCTGCATTGTTTGAATTAGCAGTCAATCAAAAAGCTGAGCCAATCGAGATTTTTTGTTAACCCCTACAAGAATGGTAGTTTGGAGTAGGGAGATTGGGCCTTTAAAGGGACTCATTGAGTTGATATTGAAAAGTTAAAGTGCGAAAGGGTCACTACCACATTACAATACGTATATAGTTTGCCGGTTTCCTATCACAATATACGGATCATAAAGTTAAAAATTTTGAATTTTGTGGTGCCCTGAATTGTAACGCGGTTTTGTACTCGAAACAGCGTCTGGTCACGAATTTTTCAAAACCAAAACAAACCATAAAGTAAGGGCACACACTCATAAAACAGTTATAGGATTATATGGATTGTCTAAATTTGACCATTTATCATTGGTATGTGGAGAACACTCAAAAGGTTTGAAAGAATCATGTTGAATTTCATGAAACAACCCAATAAGCCGCTTAAAACCACTTATTGGCTTAATTTTAACTTATTTTTCGTTACCCTGACAGGTACGCTGTGGTCCAATACCAGAAGGACTCCTTACGGCAAACGCAACAAAACTGTTTCACCACTTGAGATCCGACATGAGCCTAAAAAGTTAATATGTAAATAAGTCGTGTTAAACAAAGTATATCAACACTGAACTAAATGATATGGCACAAGAATGCTGTCTTGCACAATTCTTAGTAAAAATCTAACAAGGGTATCGGGACTCAATTTTTGTCCGTCAGAGGGGTGGTCGCCCACTGACTATGTAAGCGCTACGATAATAAATTTTTAAATCAGTAATGACTTTATGACTTAAACCTGATCGAATTTTTAATCCATTTATTGTTTAAGATTTAAACCACGTTTGTTAACTTGTGTTAAGAAATGAGAAGAAGCGACTCTGAGAACAGTTGAGCAAGAATGTTAGAGAAATTAGCATACCGTATATGCTAAATTTTTGAGCAAGCTTCGCTAAATTTATTGGGCAGTTTTTATGCAATAATTGTGGAAAATCATGATGGTTTGCCCAACCTTTAGCAATTTTCTTCCTCAACAATTCAGCATGTGCTATGTTGCTCAATTGTTTCAAGAGTGAAGTAAAATCATATTATAATATTTAGACGCTCACAATCCTAGGTATTGAACGTTTCCTTCAAAATGCGGGCTTCTACAGGTATAGAAAAATGGTTTTTCCTTGTGTGGATCTGAGACATTTTTTGTATATATCCACCTTATTTTTCTTTTGAGATTTCTTAAGCATGATTAATACTAAAGTGGCAGAGTATAAAAAATCTGTAGTCAATATACTGCTGCTGCGACTGTGGACTCGACATATTTCTACTTATTAAACAAAACCAGCGCCCTCTTTTTGTAAAAGTTTTAGACTTGCTATAAAGCGTAATTTAAGCACAGCGCCATCAGCCCGTCCATTGAACAGGGGAGTTGCAACTTACATTGGTTAGAAAACTTCTTTTCAAAAGCATCGATATCTTATGAAACCCAATGGCCGTTCATTTTCGACCAAAAGAAAGATTGACAGCAACACCATGTTTGTAACTAATCGGCTGTGTTTTCGTGGATATCGATAATCGAACAGGAAGCAAGTACTACTCGTTGAAGGGAAGATTTTCATACGGGCTTGTCAAGTTCAGCGACGGCAACTTTAAAATCATAGCTACAAACGTACTCAAAACCTTGTACAACAGTTCTATTTTGTTACTCGTCAATGTAGGCAATGGACTTAGATACATGTGCTAAATCAGACCGATGTTGCGAAATCGGTCTCGATGGGTACTGTGGTAACGATGATAACCAATTATCAATAAAAGCATATCCATCAGCCAATCAGAAAACATAGAAACTTAGAGGTCAAGAGCAGTCGCCCCAAATTATTTCAATAACTTGTTCTCACTTATTTCGTAATACTTTTTCTCTTCCACATAAATTTCGTTCTCTTTAAGGACCTACTGAGTATCCAAGGTAATGGAACGCCTTGTCACGCTAAATAACTTTCACCATTAGAAAGAAAAATATCACGGGATTTCGAAGAACCGTTCATGAAATGGGATAGACCTTGCAACTCCCTGGATAGACTATTTAGTTGTTAAAATTTGGGGGACTGATCTACTCCCTCAATAAATATATCAACTGCAGAGAGTATGCACGAGACGTTAAGGTTATTAAGTGTAAAATTGGATTGATGTTACACAAAATTTTCCCATTTTTGAAACCAACATTTTTTCAAACGGAATGAAAATAGTTTAAATGAGTTTCACTGTAATGCAGCGGAAAACAGCCCCCCCCCCTCCCCCTGAAGCTGACAGTACTACTCCACTGAAACATGGAAAGTACTACCACTGGCTGAAATAAGCAAATGTACTGAACTAGGGACTTACAACATACAAACATGGACGTGGAAGCTCAGGCAGTGGTCACCCATCTGATATTGGTGGACTCGGAATTTACCGTATACAATACCGGTATACAGTTTCATTCCGTTTCATTAGTTTAGGCTGTGCAGCTGTACATAACGGATACTGGATTAAAAGTACGTGTATGTATCATTGAATGTGTACATTAATACCACCATATTGTCCTTGCTGTTTTGACTTGCAAATGACTCCTTCCAAAGTAAATAATTCGCATGAGTCAATCGTGTCCTCGAGGTAAACTTGCGAACTACTTAATTTGCATACCAAACTGTGTTACCATGGGAACTATGTAATTAATCAAGGCTCCTCCGTGGGTGATAATTATTGGTGCATAAATTGCATGAGATGTATATCTGTGTCAACAGCAATGATCAACAATCCGAATCGTGCGTGCACGACCACGTGCAAGCTTGCTCTGGAATTCGCTCTTTTGTGCATATCAACGTGTACGTAAAGTCTGACAATTCAAGGATATGTTACAAAGTAAGAAAAATAAATTCAAATGAACCATAATAATAAGACATTCCTGTGCTGAGACATAAAATGAAGTATATTCTTTCTATTTAAAAATGGTAGTTTACGCAATAATATGTGATGTCATTGTTTTACTACTCAAATTATAGACTTTGTATTCCTTTGTCCTAATTCTGAAAACTATTGCCCCTTGTTTCAAAATGGGTTTGCGTTCTTACTGAAATGGAATGACTTTACTCAATAAGAACTCTCTCTACAGCATGCAATGCAGGACGAGGACGCGTTTTATGAACATTTTTAATTTCAGAGGGAAAAAGCATCATGGGAGTTGTACAACGAAATAATCACAAATAATTGTGCAATGGAAAGTTGGATTTAAGTAAATAAATTTCAGCATTAAATATTCTAGCAATGAAACAAACCTATGTTAAATGAGAATTTTATGAATAAGATTTATTTTGCAACCTCTACAATTACACATTCTCAAAAACTCTGGTCTTTTAGGTACACTTTAACCAGTTAACTAAGAACAAATCTGTAGACCAGTGAGGAACTTACCAGCAAACATTCTTGGGGTAAGAGTGACGATATCCTGATCCGTTTAACATAAAAAAAAGACTCATGAGATGAAGGGGGAATTCCCTTGGAATTCAAAATCTTCAACATCGCGGCGAAAATAAACGACTTGGAAAATTTTCACAGGCAATGCTGGCTACTTGGGAATATTCAAAAGGGAAGATGTGCCTCAGATTTGCAGTTATTAGCAAGCGCAGTAGTAAGTACAGGAACAACACACTTCGTCGAGCAAACTCGGTGTAACAAATGCGCATGCGCACATATCGACACTGTTGTTGTCCTTTTTTCATAAGTCCTCATGACCCTCTGACAAAGGGCCGTTCGGCGAAACCAGACTTTAAACTGCTTCCCAAAGAAGCCATGTCCACTGAAGGACAACACTGTATACTGTACACATGGAAGTACTACCTCCGAGGTAGTACTTCCATGCTGTACATGTGACCTCGTGAAGCAGCCGGAAGTGCTACATTTTCCAACTGGTCTATTCAATTAGCCTATTTCTAGCAAAGATAATTTTGAGGTGAGCCCGTGGGGTGGTGGTTACGAGACCAATGATTGTTACTGCATGAGTGATATCGAGACATTTAAAGGCCAAATTCTCTCACACAAGACAGTTCTGATTCTGCTCACCTACTTACGTAAGCCCCTCCCATAACCGTCTAAAACTCACCTCATCTAGACACTATCTCATTTCATTGTTTCATGGTGAGTATACAAGACTCGATGTGTGATCAGAACACTATCAGTACAGCACGTAAGATGTATGGGCTACATTCCTCTGATTTTTATAAGCTGTCAATCAAAGAGTTGTGCCAATGGGGAATTTCTGTGTACTACAACAGCAATTGCAGTTTCAGTCGAACGGATTGCTGCTGTCCCGGGTGAGCGATTATCCAATTAATTACCCAATATTGGGTCTATTTCACCCAATTTGAGTTTTTAATTCACCTCTTACGTGTAAGTTCATGAAATCTTTTCAAACTTTAAGAGTTATAAATTTTCTCGACAGATTCATTCTGTTAACTCTGTAATGCAATACCTTTCAAGCGACTGTGATGGTCTAAGTTACGTCACCCTCGGGCTGCTGTGACGACACACGACGAAATAACACGCGGACGTATTTCATGTCTGCGGGGCTATGCTTGTACGAATTTCTGTACAGCCTACATGCACAGTATTGGATTGTTCTATTTGCAGGGCCTTGCACCCAAATATTGCTATAAACGGTGACCCGAATAGAAAGAGTAACCACACCGACCGCGGCCTGAAGGGTCCTACTATAAGATAAACCTATTTGTTAAGATTTAAAGCTTCAATCACGTGATTAATTTTTTTTAATTTCATTGACCTTCTAAATTTAACAACTTTAGGGTAGATTGAATTAAAGTAATGTAGAGATCTAAAGAGTGCCATGCACGAGATCACTCCAAAATAAATAACCAAGTAAGTCGAAAAATGGCTATCTTCATTTCTCGAATCGAATAATAAAGAAGTTGCATCAGCGCTGTCGAAGGAGAGAAACATCGCTTTACTTCTACCGTTCTAAATAAATAAAATGAGTCGTTTTGGAATTGTAAAATGATGAAAAGAAACTAAAAAACTAGGTCTTTTGCCTGTTCTACCGCCATCGGTTTATCAAAGTGAAACGAAAAACTTGACTTTTATTTTTCTTTGGTCTTTGGGTAGGTACCCTCATGGCACTTCGCAATTATGTTAAATGCTTTGAAGCCAAAGCATTTGAAATATTATCTCCTCTGGGGATTCGAACGACACGTCACAAAATCGATTTTCCACCGGTCTTTTTAATTCATTAATTTCGTGAAGGTCGAGGGACATATGCACACAAACTTCCTTTCATCATTCAGTTCATAACCAAGACATACCCAAGGGAAGACACTTTTTTCAAGTATATGATTCGATACAAGCTATACGTAAATATTACTACAAATGACATGGGACGTTTGGGGCCAAGGAGTTAATTAAACGCCAACCCATAAAATCTATGAAATTTCTATAGACTTATCAAAAGCGACACACTTTTTCTGCAAATGTTCATTGATTTAATTCCCCCTTTTTTGTTTCACTTTGGAGTATAGCCATCTTTCAGCGCCGATTCCTTTCTTTTCCTTATTTATCACCATACATTGCCAGCAGTGCATATAGCCAGCTACCAGGGCTCTAGTCAACCACTGGAAACTGAGCTGTTCATCCTACTTTTACTAACTTAGGGACGTATATCTGTTTTTGGTGGCGGGGGGGGGGGGCAAAAATTTTCCAACAGTCGGAACCTAAGTTCGTGTCCGTGATCGGACTCGTCTATAAGCAATCCACTTACACGAACGTGAGCACACACCTACACATACAGACAAACATTCATACACACATTGACACGCACATGCGGAAAATATAGATAAACCGCGTATTATACATGCAGTATTATTGCTTCGTTTTCTAGGAGCTTCAAAGTCGCAATGTTACATTTCGTTTATTCTGCCTATTGTTTATAATCAAATTGTTTTATAATCAGCCTGAATTATTGGGGGCAAAACGAGATGCTTGCTCCCAATAAATTCATTGGTGGGGCTATTGCCCCCCCCCCCTCAGGATCGACGCCCCTGAATTGAGTTACTCAGGGACGTCGATTACGCAGGATGGAAAATTTAAGATTCTCTCCAACCAAAAGTTGAGAAGATTTTAATTATCAGATTGGAATCCGATACGAATTAAGTTGCGTGACAGCATTGTTATCTTTCAGTCTTTCCAGACCAGCGCACCCGCCTGATTAGCCACGAAACGAAATTATCTTACTACAGTTTGTCAATTCAAATAGAGACGAAAAATGAAAAATCAAGATCTGGTTTGGTTGAGTAACCACCTAACCTGCGAAACGGGCGTTAAGTCTTCTTCTTGGAAAAAATCAAGGGGCAGAGTCCCGTGTGAACTACATCTAGAGAGCCGCTGTGTAGGTCTTTTTCTCCCTGCCATTTCTGAATCTGAAACACCGTATTTGTCAGCACTGTCTGTCTATGTAACGTAAGCGTCCTAGGTAATTATATTAGGCTAGTATTATTAGCCCTGTCGTACGCCATTATGTAAATATTTTAGCATCTCTTGTATAAGAGAATGCCGACTACAAGTCCGACCCGTCGTTTGAAAGCTTTTTAATAAATATATAATTTCCAGATGTTGCCAACGGTTGTGCTCTTGTCTTACAGAGGTACACAACCAAATGTTGATCAACGAAGGGAAACTTTGCTAGAAAAATCGAAATTATGTGAGGTGCCGCATTACAATCTAAAGACAGAGAATATTACCAGAAAACCAATTTCTTCTTCAATTGTACTCGGCACTTTACAAGAATCTTTATACCAAATGTTTGGAATTAAAGATGTTAGCCACTTCATGCAAGTCTTTGGCAGAGTCTTATACGAGCTTCTGTAGTTTTCAGCTTGAAACGTTCACGGGCTGACGAGCAAAGGGTATATTGGCCTGCGTAGTGGCTCTGCGCCTGCCACACACCTGTATAAAAGTAGGCCAACTTAGAGGTCTCAGTTGACCCTTTCTGGTATGAAATCACGCTCACTTTTAAAAAAAGTCCTTAAGAAGGCAACTTCCTGCTTTCGAAGGGTGAATCAAAGCACCTTCAGGTAGCGCATTTCAAGGCCTTATCCTCCGCCCTAAACAATTCCGATTCTCCTAACATCCTACGTCACTTTAGCCCCTCCCACAACTGTCTAAAACTCATCCTTATCCAGACACAGTCTCAGTTTATTGCTTCATGGGTGAGTATACAAGACCCCAATGTGAAATTAAAACACTCTCAGTACATTGCATGTTGTGAAATATAATTATAAGCCACAAAACTTCATTTTTGAAGTTGCTGTCAATCAAAGAGCTGCCAATTTAAAATTTCTGTAAACTATTGAAATAATTGTTGTTTGGGGTGAGGGTCGACTGCCTTTAGTAGTGTGTTTCTTTTTTTCTCAATAAATCTCTGTATGAAAACGCAAGAACATTACCCAAAATGCATTCAATGACTCGTGGACTGGAGGGCGATACCACTCGTTTAAATAAAAGCAAACACATGACATCCTCGAGGTAACCAGGTCTCTGCATTCGCTATTTTTTCCACCACTGTAATTTTTTCTCATAAAAAAAACCTTCCGAAAGGGAAAAATTAAATTAACAAGTCATGAAACAACCTGGCGATAAATACAAATAAGAACCGGCAAAATACGGCGTTGCCAGAGAGAATATACGTTTCAATCGATAATTTAATAGACAGTGTTGAGAAAAGCGACAGAGAAGTGAATTTTTCACACCGCCTTAATGAGCCAGTGCGTGAAAGTGTGCAACTTCTCTTAACAGAAAATGCATGCGCGTGGAAGCGTGGCGTGATGTGAAGCTATTAAAATGCATCATTTATACTGATAGGTGCCTTGCAGTTTTATGGTTTTATACCACGAAACAGAGGATTCAGCTAAAGTCTCATCAGATATCAAGGATGTAGACTAAAAAAAATAAAATGATAATCTCTGTTTCTAGAAAAAAAAATAGTAGGTTCCGGGGTAGTACCGAAGATTTTAAACTGTTAAAAAGTTCCATTTTGCATGGCGCCTCGCATAAGCAATGGAGCGTAGGGAAAGCAAGCCAGTAAAACACATCTCCAAAAAAGGCCGTGGCCTGCCCGACTTAAAGGCCCAATTTTCTCATCCCAAACAGTACCAATTCTCCCAACCTTCTTAATTAGGCCCTCCCACAATTGTCTGAAATTCACCCTCATTCAGACACAATCTCATTTTATTGCTTCAGGGTGAGTATAGAAAGCTCAAGGTGTATTATCAAAACACTCTCAGAACAGTTCATGCTGTGAAATATAAGCTTTGGTACTCTGCATTGTTTGAATTAGCAGTCAATCAAAAAGCTGAGCCAATTGAGAGTTTCTGTTACCCTACACTAGAAGTGTAGTTTGGGGTGAGAGGATTGTACCTTTAAACAAGTCGCCGATTACAGTCGAAACTGACCCGCAAAATCTCATTTAACTATATAGAAAAAGGGCACTCAGCAACTTGCAACAATCTCGCGTAATTTGTTTTCCCATTACGAATGGGGATTCATTCAGCCAACGGACCAATCAACAACCTCTTTGAAATAGATCACACCTAATACCCAAATGACAGCTTTTTGATCCATTCTTGTAATTCTGTACTTCAGCCAGCGAATTAACTGTGAAAAAATATCCCAAATAAGCCTTAACCACGTAACCTTACCCTTGTTCCATTTTCAAAATAACTTGATTTTTTTGTTAAACCGATTTGCATACAGCGCAAAAAAGCAGGCTGTTCACTCGGCGGGCTTATATTACCTAGCCATGCGTGCACCTTAGTTGGATTCAATCGTTTCTATTCTCTATTAGAGATACGTATTCAATATAAGCAGTGGTGCTCATAGGAAACCTGAAGAAAAAGCGTGCGTAAAGTTTTAGACAGTTGAAATGTTCAAACTCAAAATGAAAGATATGTTGACACGTAATCAATCACTACGGAGGGACAGACATGTACGAATTCGTCAGCAGAAAACATACATGCTATCCTACGGTTACATTAGTTGAGACGCCGAGGAAAATTACGAAGGACAGGGCCGTCACGGGGTATTTGAGGCGGTATAGAGATTTTTAAACTCTAAGAATTTTTTGAATAAAGGACTATTAATTTTTACGTGGTAAGACCCCATTTACCCTATATCGACTTTTTGAAGAAAAATTGAAACCTGTTCATTTATCGGGGTTACAACCCTCTTTGCACAGTTGCACCCACCCAGTGTCTACGGGTCATAAGAAATGTCCTTTTAAACGCACGATTGAACCGATCTAAAAATTTGTCCTCTGGCAGCTGAACGGTCGTTGGGTTAACTTTTACTGAAGGTTGTGTCCGTATGTCCTTTCCATATGTCCTCTTCTAAAGTTTTAGGTAAGGAACTGCCCAATAAAGGTTGTTTACAGAATCACCCTTTCCTTGGTGAAAGATCATCTAGTAGCCTTTATGTACTTTCTGGACCAAACTTAAATAATTCTGCACCCAACGATTTAGAAGTTGGCATTAACTTGACTACAAGTTTAAGCTTAATTGCTATGAATACGGAGGTAGGGCCTCTTACAAAATATGTGTGTTTTCTCTATATAATCTATGCCGTATTCAAGTGGTGTACAGTTGCGAGCTTTTCAGCGCCCGGGTATGGGCCTACACATGTAGCTGATGGATACACTAAGATTTCTGTGATGTAACAAGGTAGCATGTCCCAATTATTAGATGTATTAATGCGGTAATTTGTTCACCTTCAAATATAGTCCCTCAAAGGAGCACATTTTTTTTTATGGAATGAGACGTTGTCTTTTGTAACTATTTTATGACAATATATTAATTACGTACTAGAGGTAGCAAATTGGCCAAACTGAGCCATTTTGGTTAAAATAAAGGCTTAAGAAGCCGGAGGAGGTATACCAACTTTTAAGTGGAACACAACACTTGAGTAAGGGTGACCGAACTTTGAGCTGAAATAACAAAAGTCGTCACGGTCATAATATGAAAAATTGAAATAAAAATGCCACAAACAACTAAGTCGTCAGCTTTCATATGAGTGGTAGCTTGTACCTGACGAAAATTCCGATCAGCTTTGAAAGACCAGTTTGGTTTAATTTTTATTATATTTTTTATTATTATTATTCATTTAGTGAGTTAATGTTGGATTAACTGCAGTATGCTACCTCAAGAGAAAGGCTCCTATATTCAATATTGTTTGTATGCGTGAACGAAGTCCTCGCAAGTTTTGCTGTATGCTAATCGTTACCGGAATGTGAATTTGAAAGTGTTTCATTATTTTATTGCCTGATTGATCAATTGATTACTGTATATATTTATTAAGGATATTTAAACAACATGCTGTTGATGGCCAAGGAAAGTGCCCTTTCAGAACTTAATAAACTAAACAAATACGGTAGGCTACAATGCTTGTTGATAAGCGACAGCCTCTTTTGAACTTTCAAAAAACACAAACTTCTTCTTAACGAATTTTATCCTTTTGTGACCATGTTATTGATCATACAGTTAAGTTAGACCTTCTACAGGGTTTCGTTATTGCTTCAACCAAACCTGCATGGGTTTTTCAAATGCCTACGGATTCCCAAACAGAACGAGGATGTCCTAATATAACTCTTCTCACGTTTCCTAAAGGCAGTTTAATAAATGGCGAGAAGATGGAAGGATAATTAAGTTATATTGCTTTTCTTTATGCAATGGATAGGTAAAATAATACGCTCAGATTGATCGTAGAAGGGCATTTCTCTGAGCTGTAATTTTCCTGGTCCTAACATTATTACTTCAAAAATTTTCCCAGAAGGTTTTTTGGGGGAAGAGCAATAAAAGCATACACAACTCATTTCTTTTACACGTTCCATTCAAGTTCGTATTCACCTTTTCGAAACGCAAGTTCAGTTCTGTTTGTGTATATACCATGAGGGAATAATACTAACAAAGAAGCTTTTAAAAGTGTGGGTGTGTATGTATTTTTGTTGGGTTGGGAATGCCGGAGAGGGAAAAATTTCGAAGGATTTCCTTTTTTTATCCATTAGAACATATTTTTCAACAAATATTAGTTTTTTCAGTCTGCGAAAAAGATGGGTACCAAAAAAGTATATACAAACTGCAAAAGTATTCACATACGTTAGTTTTTCGTGTCACTTTTATCGAGCAGGGTGAAAAACGGTTCGGGCCGTGTTGCGCGCGTCGAGCACAGGACTCTTCAAAGGTAGTGTGACGTATAAGCAAAATGCCCTGACTTTACTTGGCAAGACGGGAGTGATCTTCCTTTAGGAAATATCTGTTGGAACTATGTCAATATCTTTTACGGCTCCTCAAGATATACCTCTTCAAAGTTTAAATGTTTCTGAAGCAACTTCTGGTGTTGGGTGTTGTACTATGTTGACATTTTTTGTTTTCACAAAATATTAATTATCTCTTAACTATAAAGTTTATGATTTGGTAATTGACACTGGTGATTCAAAGACAAAATCTGAACTCTCAAAATATTACCATTAGGACAAGCTTATGCAAAACTGTCCTTGAAATGAAGACTGTAAAATAAAAGGATAACATTAGAGGTTTATGGCATGTAACTTTCATGAAATCACAGGATTTGCATATATGAATATTGAGCTTATGATTACTAATAATTAAGTGCAAGTCCATTACAATGGTCTTTTTTATGTATTTTGATGGGAATTGCTGCTATCTACTTGGTTTTCAATGATTTTTACATCGAATTGCAAATTTGGTCATTTTCATGTCACACGACCTTTAAAAACTTCTTGGCAGGTAGGCTAATGACCTCTAACTGATAAGAACAAATATGAGAGATAAAGTAATATTTTATGACTTTCTTCCGTTTAAGATAATCCATTCATTCTGGAATTTATGTGTGGGATAGGGGGCGAGAATGTTGAACAGGAAAATGCCCAGTGCTCTGGTGAGGTTAAGTCACTGCCAAAGTTTATCGGTACGGATCTAGGAGCTGAATTATCGTAAATTATTTAATGGAAAAAATGGTTGGTATATGTTCTAGAGACCTTTTTTCTAGTAGAAACATGTTTGGACCTTGAATTTTTCTTTGCATAGCCTCTTTAACAAAGCTTAGATTGAACTGAGAACCCGATGCGGATTACCAGGCCTGCTGCATGACATGAGCTAAAAGAGCGAAACAGCATCGAGGAGAAATACTTTTCAGACGGTGACACACACCATCTTTTGAGACATGATATACTTATAAGTTCGGTACTTACGAACTTTGAGTCTAGAGAAAATATTCCTAAAGGAGTCCATCTCTCTCGCATGAATGCTAGAGGCGTCTCCGCTGTAGAAGATCTAGTGAAAAGTAGTAAATTTTACCGGTACTTTGTTATTTTTTCTTAAAACAAGAAAGTACTAACAAAGCAATTTTCAGAAGCAATTTCAAGATTTAGGCTTTTGAATGTCTGTAAAATAGCGTTCAAAAGAGGCCCTACAATGGAGAAGGGCAATAAGCCAGTCCAAATCACATCATAAAGATGTTCTGAAACCCGGGAAATTGATGTTAACGAGATCTCCCTGCATGACCTCTTATGTAATTTTCAACAATAAAACACAAGAACCCGCTCCCCTTGAATTTTTAAGGGAGAATTTACTCCCAAGGTCTTTCAAATTAGAAACCGCAATAGAAAAAGGGGAATCATTCAGAAAACTTTGTTACCGTAGTACTACTTTTTAAAGGATAGCCTGTGATTTTTTGTCTCAGTTCAGTGATATCAGCCCAAACAAGGCGTTCAACTTTTCTTCAATTTGCACATTCCTTTTGTGACTATGATGCTACTATATTGGCATGAACTAATTGTCTGTATACTAAATGCAACGAAAGGCTCATTATTGCCACAACCAAGACAAAACATGACAATTACTCAAGCGCTCGGTGCACACAACAAAAGAATTACCCTTCTAGCCTTGAAAAAAGATTAAGATTCAATAGAATGTCGTAATCAGTGTTACGTCTCCCATGGAAACCTCGGTTATTTGCGTCGATTGTTTAGCTCAAATTCAGCAATAATGCTTAAACGGAAATTAAATTCCATTGTACAACATTCAGGCAATATAAGATGAAAATGTGAAATGTTTAGCTCTATTTTTACATTTTTAAAGAAATTCTGGATATAACAGAAATTCTGGCAACTGGGGCAACAGGGCGTGCGTCAAGTACTGTAACGCATTCACATGAAGAGATAGAAATACCGTATAGGTAAGAGTAGAGTTATTTTTACATTCTCACTCAGTTTGACCTGTTCGCAAATAATTTTTTAACATACATAGCCGGGGCAATCACATAAATCAATCACTTTCGTAATTTTTATGTTTTCTTCTTTTTACCTCTACTAAACTTTACATTACCTTGATAAAGGTAAAATGATCGAACCGTAAAAATGGTGGGTAAGTTTGAGCCAAAAGTTGGTCAGAAGGGAACCCACTAAACCGTATGGGTCAATTATGACCCAAAGTGGGTTAAATTTTGATCCGAAATGTTGGATTTGGTCCCTCATGACTTAAGTACCCGTGCCTTAAATATATACATCATGTATCTTTGAAAGATCGTACACACTAAGGCAAAGGGATCAGATTAAACCAGTCTAGTTGAAGAGGCAAAATATTTAGTGAAAGATAACTGAAATGTTGATTTAGCATTCATCATTGAGCCTACAGCCAAGCGAGTTACTTCACTTGTTGTGTACTTCGATGGTATAACGTTATCATATAGGACAATCACACGATAAAATAAATGCTGGGAAATTCGGCACTTCCGACTAGGTCACAAGGTCAAATGTACCATATTACAGCAGTTTTGCCTGCATGTACATGGCAAACCAAATGCTAAATAATTCGATAAACCTGATTTATCGTTCGGTAAATTTGGTTTAGGGTATCAAATAAAAATTAGCTTATTCTTTATCGAATTATTGGGCATTTGGCTTGTCATACATGTATGCAAAGTCCGCTCGGAGAAGTGTGTTATTCGTGCACTAACTTTGACTGCGTAGGTGATAACAGTGTACAAATTCGATATATTCTGTAATGAACAACTTTTGCAAAGATATAACTCCACCTCAAACCCATTCTCAATATGCATTGCGTGTGAACAATTCTCAAGCTACCCCGCGGGGTGGACTGTGTTTTCTCAGCTGAATGAAGAATTTTAAAACTCCGTACAGCCTGCTACGCAGGTAAGTCCCAAGCCGTATATTCTAGGCGTGAACCTTGCCTGTATTTAAAGACCTTCAAATATTAAATTCCCAAAGAAGAACCTGACACCGTGGCACTCGTCTCCTTACATCTCTTTCTAAATGCCCCTTCCGACCGGTTGGGAAGAAATATTTTTTTTAAGAAAAAGCCATGCTCCCTAAGGCGAAAATTTCTCACCAGTCCAGATCGAGTAATTCTACAATATGCCATTTCGGATAACACTGCTGTCTAAAATTTGTGTAATACAACAAAGATGAGCAAAATACGTGACATACTGACATTACTAGCCTCCTAAGTTTCTTTTTCAGTCCTGTCAGAAACGTGACAACCAAGAACGTTGATTTTGCTTCAATTACGACTGTGATTTATAAATCAGTACTGTTGTGTCAAAGCGATACATTACTTAAACCTGTCACTTAAATGTGCACTCAACAAGAAGCATCAACAGGTTACTCCGTACCTTGAGGCCTAAATAGACCTTGTATGTTTGCATAAAGCTTAATTCGTTTCTTAGGGGGTACTTCCCTCTTCGAGACTTTGCTCTTTTCGTGTAACTTGTAGGTCGCTGCACTTTCTTCCAGCAAAGCACGTGATTACAAAACTAAACCTTCACTATTTTCGCGCAAAACTTAAAAAATTTTGAATTTGGAATTTGTCAAGGAAAATGTGTGTTAGGCCTAATACTTTTCTAAGATAAAACACCAGATTACAACAAAGACTTTTCATATTCTTAGTACTAGAACAGCATAATTCTTAATTAGGGTTTTAGAATAGCGACATTTGCATTTCTTTGTGGTGAAATGGAGCATACTAGTAAATACAGTGTCAGCAGAACTCTGACAACTCCCTATTATGCTTTTATAATCTTTTTCAGGAAGGGACACACTCCTCCTCTTTGCCTCTTTTCCAAGATGACGATCCGAAACAGTGTTAAGCAGCCAGTCACGAATGCTACGCCTAGGCAGACAACTGTTGAGTTATCCATAGCTTTAAAGCAAACACAAGGGGTGACCTTTACCGCATGTTTGGTCTATCGGTAGAGCATCCGCCTCTCACGCGGAAGGACCGGGTTCGATTCCCAGTTCGAGTCATACCAAAGACTCTAAAAATAGAACCTACTGCCGTTGAACGTGATGCTCCGCCTAAGCAATGGAGTAGGGAAAACAAGCCAGTGAGACACAACTGGAAGAAGGTCTTGGTCGGCTCGACTCGAACCAATAGGTTCGAAAGTGGGCCGTAAAACTCCAATTAACTAACCAACCTTTACCTCAAGCACCATAAAATGCAAATGAATTTGTGACGAAGTTGATTACACACACATAGCGACCAAAATGATTAAGAAGACATAATCTAAGTCCGCAGTGCTTCGTAATCCAGTTTCTGCTTTACGTTCGTAGCAGATTGTACGGTTTATTCCTTGTTCAGTCATATCCCTAACGCCTACCTGAGTGTTACCTGCGTATCAGGCTGTGCGGTTTATTCCTTGTTCAGTCATATCCCTAACGCCTACCTGAGTGTTACCTGCCTAACAGGCTGTACGAAACATTCCTTGCTTAGTCATATGCCGCATATCCCTAACGCCTGCCCGAGTGAACGCCGAACGAATGCTGGATATTCTTAGATATATGTGGCTTCGAGACTGGCTGAATGCTACGTGATCTGAAAAACGTGTTTAGGAAATTAAACCCTTACTTAGCCGAATTTTGTAAACACATTTAAATTCTAAACCTATCTATTTAACATATTAGTAATTTAACGTGTCTTAAACGGAATGCTTAGGAATGAAACACGTGTGTTTAGCATCTAAACCTGTTTACGAAGTGGGTGGAAGGGGTCTAGAAAATCGTTTTAATTCCTAAACACCGTTTTTTGATCGATTGCCCATAACTTCGGTCGTGATCCTTTCTCAGTTGTACCCCTTGCACACATATGGATGATCGGTTCAAAAGCCCTGTCATCATCTACCGTGTCTTCTCTGCTACGGAAACTACACATCCTTGAAGTTGCCTATCCACTTATATCCCGCGGAGCGGATCTGCTTTTTCAGCTTCTCAGCTTCCAAAACCATATTACTTAACGAGAAATGTGCCGTACTGCCTGCTGCGCACGCAAATAACGAAGTAGAAGATGTAACTTCAGCACAGGTCCATAGGGAGGATAACATTCAAAACCTCGACTGTCCGATATCAAATGCCGACATAAATGAAAAATTTGTTCGTCTGAAACCATTTTACATCAATAAGAAAAGAGATTTTGAGGCACCGGGGGCAAATTAAGAAATCCCAAGAGGCCTATCTTGGCTTTCAGGATAGTAACAATTTGATTTTCATTCGATGCTGAGGCCCCGATGGTAGGTTTGAAGCAAGGAAATCGAGACGGATCTCTTTCTAGATAAAGAAACGTACACTGTTGCATTTATGGTCGTACATACTTTATTGACCTTCAATTTGGACACCATAGTCGAGACCGTGGTCTGATAAAATGGTTAAATTTACCCTCTTATTAGACAAGTATCTGAGAACGTGATAGGGATATCTGCTTTCATGATTTTTCGGGAGACACAGAGCTCGCATTTTGATTTATTTTTTGTACAAGTAAAAAGACAAATGTCTGCTGTCATCTTTCAAATAATGCACGTGTTATAAGTTTTGTATCCTGACGTCACGCAATATCAATTTGTCCGAGATAAAACAATAGACCTGATGCACATGTTGCCACAGAGCAAAGGTACATTATTTTGTCACAGAGAAAAAAGTACGCCCTCCTTTGGGGCTAAACAAACCAACACTGACAAATGCAGGCCACTACGAACACGCAGAATGTCTTAGTCTGCTATATATGCAGGGCAAATTCTTATGCGTGCGGCCACGGGTTCTATTGTTTTGGCCCCAATGATGACCTCAGTGTGTCGTCAACTTATAAGGCCTATGTAAGCGCACACTGCAAGCGCACGAAATCAACATCGCAGAACAAATGAGGTATTTACATTTGTTGGTGAATGCTACAATTATATGCGCTTGCCTCTATTGGAGGGCGTACTTTTCAGTACATATTTAGACAAGCGTCTCGGCGTTTGTAAAATATTAACATCTACCAACGAAAAAGAGAATAGCATTGTGATTTGAAGATGTGACCGGAGGGGAAGGTAAATTTATTGGCAGGTTTACGAGCAATTCTACATGTTTGGCATGATTACTGATTTGACTTGAAAGTGTGGCTACCGATATTCCGGTACGATATCTCATGTTGGAAGAGAAACATACATAGTATTTCTGTTCGGTATCGTACCGCATGGCCATATGAGTGGCTAAATGGCGTTCCATATATATGTTGAGAGAGATTCCACTTGAATGACATTCAGAGCTGTAAATGCCTACCAACGGTCTAAGAGAAGCTGTGTTAAAATAAGCCTCTGGGGTGTGTTTACTGCAAAGCTGATGCAACTGTCTCTGTGTGTGTGCACGTAACCCTTTAGCCGACTGGTGCAGATATTTTAGATTAACCATTTACCGTTGTGCTCCGATCGGGGCATATTTGCGCGCCTCGGGAATGGGCGGAAAAGCGGACGTAGCCCGCCCCGCATCGGTTTCCGTAGGCCATTGACCCCGTGACCTTAAACTATTGTCTCTCGCAGTTTCGAGCTCCGCGTGAAACAGTAAAGATGGGTGACGGCCGAGCTCTCCGCATGGGTCCAAAAGGACCCAAACAACGGTAAAGGGTTAATGCATTCATATAGCTCTTGTCGCACCTACATTTGTGATAATCATGATCAAGCTATAGGCCTAACAAATTTTCAAGCCCCGCAACTACTAACATGCGTATAATTAGGATCCGAGAATGGAGATAAGAGATTAAATTACCAGTCGTATTTCGCATTAAATCTGTTTTTAACAGTGCTGTTGTTCGTGACACCAGTTCACGGCACTTTACCGTCTGTTTTCAAGTTGTTTTTGCCAAAACACTGTTCATGGACGCCTCAAAATCTTCCCTTTTCGCTACAGCAGAGGGTTGAGCTATATATATACTCTTCAATAGCATCTCACTGGCTATAGTTACAGTCACCTACGTAGCGCCTTTGTTGCTATAGTCCCCCACCCCCTCCTTAGGTCACTTCGCGTGCTGATCAGGAAGTTGCTGTAGACCCCATGCTTCAAGAAAACTACGATAATCATGTTTAGGAAATTTAAAGGATGGGCATATGTAACATTCAAAATATTATCAAAGCCTTTGGGTATGGAGTTGTATAGTTCCGTTCCGTTATCATATTCTCCGACGATTGACCAAATTCTCTTTTTGTATTGCCTATGCAACATCGTACACTCTTCAAGGTATCCCACCGTTTTTCACTCCCCATAAACGAACAGTAGGTTAAATATGGAAACCATCAAACGATGAAAATGCACTTACAGAAAATCTAATTCAAAAATGGCAATCCGATGCTGAATTAACAATGTGATTTTATCAACCCTGTTTCTCAAAAAGTCGCAGTGAAGAAAATATCGTTTAGTTGACTCAACTTTGTATACGAATTCTAATGAAATGTTATCTGTGCAATGCAGTAACGCGAATCCTTTGGGGAATAACTTAAGCATTTCCTAAATTTCGAAGGCAGAAAAATTAGCTGTAATTTGACTCTAACAAGCGTTTATTCCACGTGTGACGTCACTGGCTTGTGCTTTATTACAATGTATTCAAATTGGAGTTAACGAGAACCAATTAAAGTAAATGAAGCTTGGGTGATCACGTGACAGCGAAAAGCGAGCTTTTAAGTGAGTGGATGGGCCAACATGCTTCAAAATTCCCAAGAGATAAAAGAAATCAATAAAAATCAATCATAATTCTCAAAAATTTTCACTTTTTGCCGTATTTTTTAAAAAAAAAATGTTGCCGTGAAACTCTAAAGATAGGAATAATGTCTAAGTTTACTAGAAGGTTGAGTGAAGTAGTAAAATATGCCTTAAGGGAAGGATAGAATAACGCAAATTAGTAAAAATAGCTATTTTATGAGTATCTCTGTAATTCAAAGCTCGAAATTTTCATCCACTTCAAAAAAGCTATTTTTCGTTTCTAAGTCTTCCCGCAATGCCTTGATTATCTCGAATACAATATTCCACTGAGGTAGGGCTTAACTCTCTCACACTCTTGGACTAATGCTTTCCTCTGGGAAGTGATCAAATTATCCGATGAGGAAAGGTTAAAAAGCATTGGCGCCAGTGCTATGATCATATTTTTGAGAGAAAATAAAAACAGATACGCCTTCTCTGAAATGACGGAGAAAAGCTTAGAATCACCAAGCGGTTTTCTTACGGAACAGAAAACGCCTTACAAGTAGTAAACTCGCCGGCAGGGGATAGCGCATGGGCGTCAATCCCCTGAAAGTATTGTTTTTTCGCTCCTAAAAATTTTTAGTTGTCCTTGACTTACCTCTTTTTGAGCATTGTGGTATCTATAATGAATATTCATTTTTGTTTGTTTCATGAGTAATATTCACTGAGTAGGCCTACAGCAATGTAAAATAGCTCTGTAATTAAAACCTCAATGAACACATTTTTTCATGAGAAAGACAATCTGTTTTGGAGTCTTGCCACTGAACCACCATTCATCAATAGACTCATGACATCACCAGGTATATGGGTTAGTTTGTTAGGAAGATGGGGTTTTGCGGCCTGTTTTCTAACCAACTAGTTTAAGTCGATCCGGCCACGGCCGTATTTCCAGTTGTGACTCACTGGCTTCTTTTCCCTACTCCATTGCTTATGCTCTTCGCCAAGCACAATGGCAGAGGGTATCCAGGGTACGGGAACCGAAATGCGCATGTTCAGAGGCGATGCATGTACAAACTTTGGAACATAGCAGTGCAGATGTTCTCTGTGATGAAGTTTATTAAGTGGGCGATTTTAGGTGCGTTCGATTTAGCGGCTCGAGTCGGCTCAACTGGCTCAGTCGGCGAACTATCTTTCGGAAAAGTAATTTTAACGTCATCAAAACGTCACAACTTGAGCCGACCAAAAACGACCAGCCCTCCGAGGTGGTCTAGTTGAGCCGGTGACGTATTTTGCGTCAATGTTGCCCAGTCAAGAAACTGGATAAGCCAGGTGAGCCGGCTCGGGCCGCTAAATCGAATCATGGAAGTACTTCCATGATCGAATGCACCAAAGTCAATAGACGTCGTACACTGAGGCCAGTGCGTTGTGCGTTTCTCCATAGACCTTGTGAATATGATGTCACAGAGCGGAAAGTACGCCCTCCGTTGGGGGAAAAACAAACCAACACAAACAAACGCAGACAGCTGATTTGTCAATCAGTCGAACCCGCGCAAAGTCTTCCACACGTGCAGGACGAATTCTTATGCGTGTGGCCACGTTTCCATTGTTCTGCTCAAAGGATGACGTCAGTATGTCTACAATGTACAAGGTCTATTTTGCGATCCAGGAGTCCATTTTAAAACACTTGTTACTAAGGGGCTGTTATATGCTCGCGTGTTGGTAGCACAACGACTGCGTATGCATGATCAGGTCCATCCAGTATGCTAAAGTGAAACGTGTTGACGTCGCGTCCATGCCCTCTGTACCGCCGTGATAGGTGGAAAGAAATATTAGAGAATTCATTCCCTTGAAATTTGGACAAACGTATCTGTTCTTGAAGTCCTTGCTTGTTACACAAATGACAAAAAGGAATATTGTTGCAGATAACATGGCCATGTGACCGCCTTTTGTTGTCTGCGGTTTTCTATTGTTGTGAAATCGGCCAAGTCGATACGCTATTGGCCAAGTCATGACGTCCACTTTCAAGCGGCAGAATTCTCCAATGAGGACCTCGCTTAGTATCGAAATACTGCCATTACAGTTACAGGGCAATTTACTCAGTAGAAGTTAATCTAGAGTTGTAGTTCCGGTTTAATTATTTTTCATATTGACACCAATCATTTATAGTGATCGTTTCTGCGTACAAGTATATAGTTTCTTTGAGCGGAACTACCAACATATAGATAAATCCTGACAGCAAGTGATGGTCGGCCATGACTGGGATCTAAAACCTTTTAATCTTTCGATTTCCTTGCTTACCTTTGGCATGGATAGTTGTACGCTAAATTGTATCTTAATTTTTCCAATTTCACTGAATATGAGGGTGTGAAATTCATATAGACAATAAATGAAGACGATTTAAGGCTGATTGATCCCACTATAATGGCTGCCTACAGTCAATAAACACAAGCGCCGATCGAGGGGTTCCCTCCTTTTCATATTCTTTCCATCCAGGGGAGCTAAAAGAAAAATTTGCTTTTGTCGAACCTGGTCAAACTCGTTACATGCGGTTTGGATTTACTCCAAAATTTGAGATCTTATAAAAAAGGCAGTGTGGCCACTACTTTTGCTCCGCATCTATATTTTTTTAAACTCGCCCGTCCGATTTCAGAGAGACAAATAACGACGCAAAATGCATAGAAAAACAGATGAAAGACTAAGAATTCTCCAAGGAACTGAAGAGATATCAATCTCTAACCTCTTCAAGCTTTCTAAGTTATGTTAAAAATCCTGAAGCTTAAAAACCTCGCGCTGTTATTATACGATGCCATTTCAGATTGCAGCGATAAGAAGATATTATTTTCAACGGCTTTCTAATTTTCATTTTCCCGAAGTTAATCGCAAGTAATCAAGATATTTTTGCATCAATGAGGTTTGCGACGCTGCCGTGGAACCAATAACTACTTTCCTCTAAGGATTCAGCCAAGCAAACCGTATAGCGTTTACTGTAAGGGTTATATATCACCTAAGTGATCCAGCAATCGTGCAACTTGTGTATTGCTTCTTCCGCTTGGGCAGTCATACTCTAATTGGGGGCAGCATCTACTGGGCCGAGAGATTTGATTGCTTTAATTTCCTCTCATAGAAAGGAGGTCTTTTGGTTAAGCCCGTGCGAGACTGAAAACATCTTCCAAGGAACAATTGTCATTTTAATTTTCATACATATCCCTTCGAAGTCCCAATGTTATGGTGTTTCCTTGGTTCTAGAGATGAAAAATAATTCAATTGACTTTTATCGCCGCAAGGTTGTTTGGATAACATCATTGATTTCATGCAATTTATATCGATGCGCGTAAAATAACGGCGGCTCGGTCATAACAGCGTAATATGAATTACGTATAAGTGCGCATGTAGTTCAAAGCAATAAATTTTAGGCATCGGTGGAAATACTTTTCCATGTATTTGATTGTGTCCTTTTATGTCAAATGAAAGCTGATAGTTTTTGGCAAATACGCCAGATTGGTGTTGAACATTTACAGTGCAGTTTATCCAATGAAGTAACTGGTAGTACACCCGTAAAATTAAAAATCAGTTGGCAAGCAAGAGCTTAAATCTGATATATTGTAAACAACAAAATAAAACAACCCTACCGACATAACACAAGACAAACATCTTCTTGCTAAAACTAGATACAATAATCACCCTCATCAGTCCCCCACAAACCCCCTGCGCAGAATTTTCCTTGTCACCGACTCATCGCCAAGGTTATTGACGAATCCGAATGGTCAAGTGACGGTCTGATTAAGTTGGACCACTGAGTAATTGAGGTCGAACAGCTTTAAGCCTTAACCGTTGTTTGGGTCCTTTTGGACCCATACGGAGTGCGCGGCTGTCACCCATCTTTACTGCTTCACGCGGAGCTCGAAACTGCGAGTAGCTACCCGAAAATTCGGCCACAACAACGGGAGAGATAATAGTTCAAGGTCACGGGGTCAAATGCCTACGGAAGCTGATGCTGGGCGTGCTACGTCCGCTTTTCCGCCCACTCCCGAGGAGCGCAAATATGCCCCGATTGGGACACAACGGTAAAGGATTAATTTCTCGAATTCTTTGCTTACCTGGTTCATCCGTGATTGAACACTAAAATATCCCTTGATTCCTTCAGTTTATCTAAATATGAGGATTTATAATTGCATATAGACAATATAATTAAGACGATTTAATGGTTGTTCGGTTCTGCCTAAGAGAAAAGTATGAAGAGAATCACCACAAGTTTTACGAGTTTAACACATTTTTGCCTTGCACAAAAATGAGCATAACAGCGAGAACATTTTCCTGTAAAACAAGGATATTGCATCTTCAAATATAGTATATTGCAATCAGCGCTCTGCAAAGCTCATTTACAATGTCAAATAGCCCTTCTAAATAGGGCTGATGAAAGCAATTTGGCAATCATCCAAATATGACGAGAGCTTTAAAGTCTTGTATTACAAGAACCCCCCCCCCCCCCCCATTTAGCGCATAATGCACCAACCAGCATTCAACATGTGAGGACAGGACACCTACCCAGCGAGGGTGATTTTTTTCATCTCAATCAGTCACTCACAAACGATCTTTCAAATTTTATGACGAAATGATTACGCACTGTATAGGTTAAAAAGTTAAACTTAACATCTTGTGCGAATACTTCCCTCCCATACGTCCTCGAGTACATCCCTCTCATTCCAGTGTTGTAATCGAGTCACTTGATGTCGAGTCACGAGTCACCTCGAGTCACAAGGTGTCGAGTCTCGAGTCACGTCGAGTCTTTAGCAATTCTAGTCGAGTCGAGTCACGTCGAGTCTTCCCTCAGCTCGAGTCGAGTCACTTCGAGTCTTTGGAAAGCTTGGAGTCTTCTCGAGTCATGTCGAGTCTTTAGCAATTCTAGTCGAGGCGAGTCATGTCGAGTCTTTCGAAAGCTTGAGTGATCTTGTGACTCGAGTCACCTTAGTCATAATGTGTTTATTTTTTTTGAGTCACTCCAAGTCACGTGATCTCTTACATGTTGTGTTGGCATCGAGTCCATGGTACGTGATGGGTTAATCTTTTGCAAATGCAGTCCTTTGCTAAGCGACTGCACACTTTTGTTGGAGGAGGGGGCATAGGCATACGAGGGTAATTTTCTATGAGGGGGCAAGAGCATGTTTTGCCCGAATGTCACTGTTTATCATGCTTTGCCCATGTTTTGCCCAAATAGACCAACTCCTTTCACCCGAATTGGGAGGGGGGGCGAGTGCCCCCTGTAACTCCGCATTGTGCGCCTATGGGGGAGGGGTTAAGAAGGTGACTGATGTCCACTCCTGTACTTTCAAGTGAAATTTGACTTCACAACCCTAAATGTGAAGATTGGAATACACACATTTATCTGTAAGTTAGTACTATATTAACCTTTACATATTGAGCAATGGCATATTTCATCTAATAATATGTTTGTCATACAAGAACACTCAGATATAATCAAGTACCTATTAAACTCCTACACTACACTATCAAGCCTTCATTGAGTCTCAAGCCAAACATGTACAACACAAACTAGGCAATATATGCTTCCGCACATAACCTCATCATATAGACCTACGATACACCCTATTAATTAATCTTGCTGCGAACATATAAACACCATTGCTACCAGTTACACGACACTAAGGTCCCAATGTTACGTAAACAAGTGATAATTATAATAGGCCTAAACTGTGATTCATCAGAAGCCACAGGTCACACAGGTGTCCCCGTAAACAAACTGATTTCGTTAATCAAAATCCTCGATACCAATAACAGATATTACCAACTAAATAGGACTACATTGAAATGAAATTTTGTTCGTCACACCTTCAGCTACTTCAAGTCAAAATACCACATATTAGTGCAGAGGCGAGGGAAATCAGTCATCTATTTGTGGAGCGAAGTATACTAGGCTAGACACGGAGGTCTAGGCCTAGGGCCCGGGAAATCGTAATGTTTACACTGGCACGGTACCACTAGTACTACACATACAGGGCACTCAGCTTCGAGAAGTTTGTTGTACGCGTGAATTGACGGCGCTACACATGTTAAGCAGAGCTGTATGTTAGGATCCCCCTATGTACAGATAGGAGCGCATAATGGATAAAGTAATTAACGGCCGTTGGTTTGCGTCCGATGATGAAAACAAATTTTAGTTTCTGTTTTATTAATCTCGGGTGTGACTCGAGTCATTGCGGACAAAGACTCGAGTCAAGTCGAGTCATTCTCTTCTGTGACTCGAGTCATGTCGAGTCTTTCAAATTTTATTTTATGGTGACTCGAGTCACGTCGAGTCTTTGGCAAGTGGTGACTCGAGTCGAGTCGAGTCCCGTGAGTTTGGGACTCGAGTCAGACTCGAGTCAGTGAAATCGTGACTCGAGTCAGACTCGAGTCACATCTTTGACTCGAGTCATTACAACACTGTCTCATTCCACAAGAAAGTTTCTATTTCGGTAAAAATTAAGGCTATTTTCCCCAAACATTTTACACATCGAACAGAAATTAAAAAGAAACAAAGCACTACTTCTACTATGCTCCCTCGTCCATTGGAACTAATCTCTCACGCCAATGCTGCTTTCGCTAAACATGGTACATTTTTTGAAACAAAGAAAATTTCACGTAAAATGTGGAGGGCATTTCACATTGTTTTCTGTTCATAACATGCAGAGTACCAAGAAGAAACTAATTTCACCTCTTTAGAGGATATCCAACCGGATCATTGCCTCTTCTTGTTTACCATATATATTTTTTGAGAAAATTTATGAACGTTACCATGGAGATAAACGATTCCAAAATATTGAAATGTTTACTTAAAGAGCATTATATACAATTTTCATGTTACGTAAAAGAACGTTCCTTTGGAAACTATTACGCCCATCTGGAATTAATGGCCTGTACCGTAATATGCAAGAGAGTTTATATACAAAATGAAGATATGTGCCATAAATTTATGACAAATTATTCTGGCTTTGTTTACGTCACATTTATAATTTAAGTATATTGATGAAAATCAAAACCGTCCATCATATTTTCACACTACCCATCGCCGTATTGATGCACTCAAAAGTGGTAAACATTAGACGAAAAATTATTTAGACAAAAAGATTGAGAAGACTTGTGGCGGTGAAATGTACTACAGGAATGATGAAAAAATACGTGTGTAGGCCTTCTAACCTATCGTGCCTCTAATAGACCAACCGAAATAGAATTGCCCTGATTAATGCATCGAAACGCATTGAGGCATTGTGAATAATTTAATCATGAAGAAATAATACACACCAGACCTACTCCCAGTTAGGTACGTCTACGCCTGATCAAGAATCGGGTCAGGATGCAATCTAATTACGAAAAAAAAGTTGCAGAAAACTAAGCTAAGTGCTGAAATGGCCTTAATTGTGAGATTTAGTCGGATTAATCTCGTGCGCATTGCAGTTTTGAACGACTATACCTTTCAACCAACCGGGACACAAACTATAGGATGATTTCGTGTACATTGTTTAGTACACAGAATGTATCATTTCAACCCCCGGGAGTTTCCCTCAACGAGCCCGGTATTGCAGTTCTTTAAGGCACTTATATAGTATACGATATAAACTACAAACACATGCCTCCGGGTTTCGGGAGCGATTTCGAATGCGTTCCGTCAATGATTTTCAAATATGAACATTCTATAAAGGATGGCACTTTGGGGAAAATTAGAACTGTACCAGTACTGACAGCGGGAAATGATCCGTACTAAGTCTGATTACTAGAAACAGAAGAGAATGATGGCGGATCTTATATCCGTCGGAGCGTGAACTACAAATGTTCAATCAATCTACGGACTTCTTTGAAATGTCAGCGACAGAGCTATCTCGAGTGCGCTCTTAGACGGCTCATGAGAACGTATCACCACAAGCGGAGTCTTAATATATTCTAAAATGTTAATCTCTTACGATGCAATGCTAAAAGGATAGAATTCAACGCTTCCGTCGGGGTCATTGGCAGATGAAGAGTCGCGATCAGCGATATCACAAGAAAATGTCATTGCTGAAGTGGGAACGCAATGGTTCTTGACACCCATATCAATCACAGAAAATTGTTCAGTATTTTTCATTTTATCCGAAAAGTGTTGAATTTTGACACCTCGAAATATATATGACATAAATGGTGTCGCAATGAATAAAATTGTTCACATCAAATGAAGACAGAATTGTTAATATTGCAATTATCACAGAAATAGTACAGTAATGAAACTAGGTCACGTTGTACTCTCTAGGTGCAAAAGTGCAAAATTAGAGTCAGATAAAAAATAAACACTTAATATTCACCCTAGAAGAGTGAAAATGACTCTTTTTGGATTGAAATTGTTCTCTCCAAATTAAGATTGGTTCAAGCAAAAGAGTGTCATCTTACTCTACAGGTTTCTTTTAGAGGGTTATATGAATAGTAAAAGTGGGTGGGGTTACCGTTTCAAATGGTTACGCCTACTGGTGGCAACCGTTAGTGTGTAATAACATATAATTACATCGCTTAAATATTTTCTTATTTATGGGAGATAAATGGCCGAGTTCAAAATATGAACAAATATGATCAACCAGAGCAGTAATGATGAATTTTGAAATAAAAAGAAATATTCTCTCCTTAAAGGCAAAATGCCGCAACCCAAATTAGAATTAATCGAGGCTAACCAGTGCTGGTGCTTCCAAATGGTCAGTCAGTCAGTGGTAGTCGCTCTCGTGACTGACGACTTCGATGCCCTTATTAGGTTTTAACTGTGTAGTGAGGCATAGAATACTTGACTAATTTTAGCGGTCCCTATTGTCGCCCCTTTGACCGGATTCCCCCGATACTGAAGCTACTCCGAGGCTCGTGGCCGTGCAATGTCCTGAAGGGGAGTGAAACGTGGTCTGAATGAGTCTCAAGAATAAGGGAAATGTCAAAAATAGGAAAATATCAAAAAGTTAAGAAAACGTCAACTTAAATTTTTGATTAGAACATGATTCTAATTGAAAGATGTATTTTTTAAGTTGATAAAATTAACTTCTTTGTCTCCTGATCATCTCTTGGCATAAGTTACCCTAGAAAAAACCCTCCTTCCCCATGTGAACTAAACCTGCCGCCTGTGTCTTGTGTAAGCACGACCCTATATATTTGTCGTAATCTTAACATTATCTGCGCACACAGTTTCATTTTTTTTTTTTGCACAATGCATTTCATACTCAAGCCAACGATCGAGTAACCTATAACATTTTGGGAAGTAGGTCTAACTTACCGCCTAAAGCTATCGTCAGCTGTTGAGAAAGTTGGTGAGCCCGTGGAACTTTTAATTAAAGTATCGATTCCTCTGCCCCCCTGGGTGGTACTAAATCTTTAAATCATAGCAAGGATAATCCCGTTCGTACATTTTACACACACTGGAACCCTGCTTTCGTGCTCAAGGTAACCAGAATCTTGATCATATGTATGAAACATCCCTTTCGTAGGAAAAAAGGGCCCGAAATTCGTTTTTAAAAAGGCATTAAAACTTCTGTAAACTCGATAGATTTTTTTAATTGCAGTCTTGATAAAAAAAATATTATCGTTTTGCCTTTCAAGTTTAACAAGATTTTCTTGGTTACTTTAGCCAGGAAATGGTTAGTAGTGACTAGGATGTTGGTTGATTTTAACCAGGGAGTCTAAAGAATGTTTCATGATGATGAACTGTGTATAGGCACAAAATGCTCCTATACAGTAACACAGTCTTTAGGACCAGACACCTGATACTAAAAGCTGGGAGAAAAATTAATCCAAAGATGATCGATACTGACAGGTTGTGTACGTTACGAAATCTGCAAACCTTTTGATAAGTACGACCGCCTATCTTTGCTCCCGAGAACAGGCTTATTAGAACATCGCAAATGAATTATGCCCTTACATTCTGGGTAAGATATTATTGAGAGGTCTGACGTCATGTTTGGAAATGTTCTCATGACACTGATGAAAAATGACGTCACCAGAATCGGGCACAGTCTGCTGAACAAGTCAGATTTATAGAGAAACGTGGAATTCGTTCTAAGAGTTTAGAAAACCGCCTCATAAATCTTCATGCGCATGAAGACATATCACTTCTTGTACCTTGTAGCCTATCCATTAACTAGCGGTATGCAATACCATTCCACATTATACCGCAACGTACAATAAAGTGAACGTACTATACGGTATTTACCATGGAAAACTGGAAACTGTTTACATTTTAAATGGCCAACAATGTTAAGCTAAGACTGGTGTTAGCCAAAGTATATTTGTTGCGCTATAATAGGCTATGGATGATCACACGCACTTAGGGGCTGACATGACCGCTGTCAATTGTAATTACGTTACCCACGCCCTGCGGAGCAAACGCAACTTCCCTTTCACTCCAGGGAGCTGCGATAGACACACGTTCTTATCTCACTTCTCCTACTTTTTAATAAAGGTCGGAAGGTCATCAGGTCAACTGTTGCAGACTATTCAACGTTGCATGAAAGCTCATTCAACAAGGCACTTAACCTGTCACTGACCTCTATAATTATCGTCCGCAACCATTCTTTATCTCAAAGTTTAAAACAAACAAGCCTATGTACAAATTTATTCATTTAAAACTAAATATTTTTTTACACCTTTTCGATTAAGATTCGCTTTATTCACTTTCTTTTTGGTACAGCACATGGTGCAACTATATTTATTTTCGAAGATGAAGTCAAGCACCGTGCCACAAATATGTAAGCATAAACAAGAGTAAAAGATGGTCGTGATTTTATCAATCAGTTTTAAGTACATCATACCCCAGTCTTGTTGAATTAATATCCAACCTTATGGCAAAAATGTTAGAAAAAAATCTGTAACCAGCCGCCTCGGGCAATCAAAGCCCATGCGTTATCACAAGTGAAGTACATGTTTGTAAATGGATGGCCATTTATAACATGTAATCGCGCGTGTTTTACAGATCCAGTCAATTACCTTAAAAGCTTCGTATAATATAAAAACCACAATTGAGGCTATTATTTTAATGACGAGCTCTTATAAATTATGGGACAATAGGTCGCTAGTTAGATTCTGTGCGGAGAGGGAGTTTTGAACACTTTTTTAATAATGTTTACAACCCTTCTTCATTCGGGTACAGGTTCTTTGCCCGGATTGATTAAAGTGACCAAAAGGAATTGAAAAAAGATGCTTTATAGATATTGAACTACACCTTGCCAGATATAGTCAGTCGGGCGTGCCTGTTTTTTCTGCTGTTTCGTGCAACACAAAAGGGGATTACTGGGGAACAACCCAGAAAGGAAGATTATAGTTTTCTCATCACGAAATGACTTTTCCCCACGTTCAAAAAGTGCGCAGCAACGAAAAAAGAGGCAAAAACAATGCCAAAGTTTCATCTTAAATCTACTACGATCGTTTGGTCACCAGCCAATCACGTATCAGGAGAGGAGGAGACTGACCAATGACAAGGCAGTAGCGTCCTAGTTACACAGAAGAAGCAGACGACAAAATGGCAGCCCCCATGCCAAACGCTGAACCCGGTGAAAATCCGGAGTTTTGTGCCATGCTCATTGTTTCCAGTGCAACAACCAACTTTAAAACACTCGCAAAAGCATCTTAGGAAACGTTTGTTAGTTATGGGGCACAATGGAAACACTTCAACCGCCCTGAAGCCGAAATTGTCGACAGTACGGCTACGAGTCTTGGTTTAGACTTCGACAACATCGAAGAACGCCTCCAGTTGTTTTCACACGTACCAGTTGCACGAAACATCGGGTACCACCGAGATTGTTATCGGCGGTTTTGTGACAAAGGTAAAATTGAGCGGAAAAAAAGTTCATCACAGAATCAGACTAGCGAAGATACGTATATCTATTCCTCTATAAAAATTTTTAATTTGAAAACTAATCGGCTAGCCGGATGAAAATAAACATGCTAGCCTAGCCATAGAGTGTGCAATCAATGCATTGTGTGGCGACCGTAGTTGTCCCACAATGGTGCAGCAATACTTGAAGTCAGTGCTCTACGCTGCCTCACAGGGTGGCCCACCTTGCCTCTATTCTCAGAATTTAAAATTCTTCATGTGGTTCCTGGGGTTGTCTAAATTATCAAAAGTGCACTGTGTGAATAATGGATTGGGTGACTGTTAACTTGAACCAACACACAGAGTACGTTACATGCGGTCATTAAAGAATTGCCGTCAGGCATGTTTGCTGTGCATGGGCTTCAAAACATAGGAGTGCAGCATTTTACATGTGAATGTGTGTCCTTAAATTCAATCTCCTCCCTCTTTTCAATGAAGCTAGGGGTCTTATCTGTGTAGTATTAGCTCTCAATCAGTGCCTATACTAATATGATACTGCTCCATTATACTACGTTCTGAATAATACACGGAGCGAGTGACAATGGAGGTTAGTGTGTAGGGACTGAGTGAGGACTAGTGTAGTATATGCTACATTGTGTATTTTACTAAATTCCAGTCGTGTGGTGGTGATGTAAGTTGATATACTGACTAACCAGAGAGTTGTCAGGGTAAAGTGACAATTCAGTGTTCTCCACAGGTTGAAATTTTGTCCGGGTGCTCCAAAGGTTGAAGGCAAACAGTGATCACTGTCTTGACAAGAAGTCTAAAGAGAGGGAGCACCTCTCTTTGGAAAATGTTGGTTAAAATCAGTGATGCTTGTAATTATACTTTTCTCTGATGACTAGAAACATTTGTGGTTATCATTGCTCAATGTCCACATTGAGATTGCTGTCTTCTCTGTTTCAAGATTTCAAATAGATAATTTTTGTCTGGGTGGCTGAACTTTTTCTCCGGGTGGCACATTTTTTGTCCGTGGGCTAAAAAACCTCTGCAGATTTTGTCCGGGTAGGTCACCCTAACAAAACAGCTAGTAGAGAACACTGTCATTATGCCTTTTTAATATCCCTTTCCTGTTGTAGCTGCTGAATTGTAACAGGGGTGGAAATATACTAACGCCTATCTTGTGCATTTGGCAGGAGCCTAAACAGCAACTCTCTTGTCAGAGCGTGTGACTGCGGGCAGAAATCTTGAATATAAAAGACTTATGGGATGTATCCACATTCCTTGGTACCTGTAAGAACATTCTTTCCGTTACTTTCCACCATATAGGTGTACTAGGCCACTTTTATTTGGAGGGGGTAGAGCCCTTTTAGGCTTTTACCCAAAATTTTAATCACCCATGCCAGAAAAATACAACTGTTTTGTCTGAAAATAGTAATTTCCCAGCAGGAACAGGGCTGCAGCCCCCATCCCCCCCCCTCCACCTCATACACCTATGTTTACAACATTGCTAGTATTCCATTCTACTTTGACCCACTAACCTGAAACTAAGACATCTCGTTTGAATATGAATTTTAGTAGTTTTGAGCTTCCCTTCAAAACTGCAGGAATTACAGTACATAAGTATTGTGCATTTGAGTTGGGGGAGGGGGAAAGATGTTAAAACAAAGGTTGGTCAACTGTGGTTTCTATTAAAGTTCTTTTTGTTTTAGTAAGAGACTAACATTACCATTTTCCTAGCAACAAGCCATGGTTTGTGGGAAGGGGGGGCTCGTGCTCATATATACTTATTGTACAGACGGGTAGACCCCATAATTTCCATTATTGCCTCATGATAAAAAAAAGCACTGTTTTCTTTGATTGATAGTTGAAAGAAAGCGAGAAGTATTTGTTGAGTTCCTTTCCGTGCTTATAACCTTTAAATCTAAACCTTCCTTCTAGAAGAAAAAAGTGTTTTAACAGAATGTAGTCCAACCCTTTCATGTAAAAATCTTTGGTGAATTACAAAATGAAAAGTTCCCTGTGTAACTGTAAACCCATCAGAGCATAAAAATATTGCAATTTTCCTCTGCAAAGTTGTCATTCTGTAAAATTAGCACTGCCTTGCATGAGAACCCCTGATTCTATGTTAGTTTGCAAATTCGGGGAGGGGTTCTGGGCCCTAACCCCCTTGAACCCTTTACAGTAACACCCCTTACCAGTAGCAAAAATAATAAGTTTACCCATATTAGTGAACATATTTTAATGAAATTATCATATTTTCACCCCAATTACTTGAGGTGTCTAGTTTTATGTTATACACAAATGTTAGGAGGGGGCTTCTCACAGGACCCCTCTCCAAGACACCTTAGGTTTTGCATGTCCCGAGGAAACCAACTTAAAATCTAAAAGGAAAATAAATGTGCAAATGCCAGAAAAGACTTGACAAAATATTGCACAGTTTTCGCATAAGATTCTTTTGTTACACACAAATTTTGCAAAGGAGAGGGGGGGTCTGACCCCAGGAGACCATTGACTTACATGCATAGTTCTACTGAATTCGTTTAAACCCTTCTGTAGTGGTTCCACGGACCTGTCAGGTGAAGGTCAGAATGAAAACATAGTTTACACTGGAGCTATTGTGTACATTAATCTGTGTATTGCTTTAATTTGGATAGCGCCCTCTATTTATGTTTATGCCTTTTCCCTGACCCTGGGAGTGGTCAGTGTTTGCAGAAATAGGTCATGTGTGAGTGAGAAAAGATTGCGAGGTATTCTGGACCAAAATCTGCTTGTTTGTAGCTTGAATGTGTTCGTAACATATATTTTTCCTTCAGTACAGTAGTCAATGGGACTATGGCGGCCATTTTGTCCATAAAGTCAACAGTGTGCAACTTTTAAACGTGGGGAAAATCAAAATATGAAAATTTATGTTGTAAAGTACAACTGGGCGGATTTTGAGGTAATCCCCGTTTGTGTTGCACGGAATCCCATTTTTAAAGCCTTTTTTGAGGTATGCCCTACTGACTAATATGGGTTTCTAAAAGGGCGTTTTATATTGTAAATAGTTTCATTTTGCAATGAGCGGGAAAACTGAATAATTATATACAACAGACGTCTGAATTAAATCAGCCAGCCTTTCTTGGCATCATATGTTTGTGGACTCGTTCAAATTCGGGGGCGACGCGCACTGTTTAACAAGAAATTTCCTAACTGGCTTACGACAACCCAAATTCCTTACTAAGTCCCTACATCAAGTTCGAGAACTAATTCACGCGGGTAAAACCAGTAGCACTGATGTGACTGACTAAAGTTTTGAAAAGTGAAATAAATTAGAAAGCCAAAAATAGTTGTACACACTCAAAACAACCCCTCCAATACCCCACAGTTGTCACGTTTCAAATTAACGATAAAAGCCAATTACGTTTAAATTTATGAATGAATTTACCCCTCGAGATCATAAGTGTAAATTTAAACACTAATGATATCACGTGTGTATATTTATATATAGTCAGATCGCACAATGTGTTTTTGCAAAATGATTAAGAACGCGCAATAGTGTCATCATCTACATAGAGCTATTTGTTCTAGTATGACTATGTACACTGATACTGCTGTATTATAAATATAATTTTCTAGGCTCAGACAGCTTGCAGGCAAGCCTTAAGCAAAATTATAACACCCGGCGCGACGCGCCGACGTTACGGTCTTCTTGTCACTACAGGTTGCAAATTACATATAAATTACATCGGTGTAATGTATAGTGCTATCACATACATATATCAAAAAGGGCCCTCTTCCAGACATGCAGGGGCCCGGAAATCGTCGAGGATATCATGAGAAAGGTATACACAAATATTCTCTGTTAAGTTACAAATGATCCGCAGTTTTACATTCTCGGGTTTTGCAAGTAGTTTATCTAGATTTAAAATGTGTTTTCCTGTTTCTTTTCCATCTATGTTTCGTCGCAGTTAAGTAATCACGACTAAATCGAGCAACAACATCATGGAGTCAGTAACGCATTACATTGATAGACACCAAATTGAGCGTAACCAACCGATCAGCTATGGTATCCTCGCATCAGGGGTTTGGAATAGACACAGTATTACACTTATCACAACAGATTTTACGAATCAGCAACTAAAAATATTCTTCCCGTAAGGCAAGAAAACTGTAACTATACCCCGGTGAGGTCTTTAACAGATGACCAGTGTGTATTACAACGGCAAGACCGTGAAAGTACTAGTGCTTGCAATTTTCACAACCCCAGAAAATTGAAAATTCACATCGTCTCAATATGCCTCGATGCAGTTTAGTTCATCTCCCCAAGCCAACAGAAGAAACTTTTTGCCGCTTAACGCATCGCGGAGTGTCATGTCAGGCTACGAGTCTATTACATGAAAATTCCAGATTCATTTTGTCTGATTGAAACTTTGATCCTGGTAACCATGTAAACACGTTGCTTATAGGACAGGGGAACTACAGTATGACCAGCCGTTTTAGCATTTACCAGGCATTTTCTTTTAGTCTAAGTTAAATGCATCCCACTTAAGTGAAATGCATTTCACCCAAGTGGAATATATTTCGTTTAATTGAAATCAATTTCCCTGAAGTGGAATGCATTTCACCCCATAACTGAGGTGCGTTCCAGTTAAGAAAAATGCATTTTACTTCAGAGAAATTGCGAGGTAAATGTTAAAATGGAGTTCCATACAATTATGGTTCATTAGCTTTTAAAAGTTACCACCTTAGCACTGAATTGTGAAACACTGTTATGTGAAAAGTATTACCTCCATTTCAGCTTGTGAAACACAACCACCCACACACAAATTCCTATCCCCACTAACCTATGAAAACGTCGATATATCGTCCCTTTAAAATCCCATCGACAAATTGCTTTCAAGATGGAGCACCTATCGAGTGTCTTTACTCAGTTTATTTTCCAATCGTGTTGTCAATCAATCCTGTACGCCTCAGGGGTAGTTTCCCCAATGATCCTCACAGAGTAAACCTATTGACGTTCTCAGGTTATTCTTGCTATTACAGATTATACACTGCAGCCATCTTCTGTTGATGAACATCCCCGCCCATGCAATTCTCACGATCTGGATTTGGCCTTTTGGTCGTGTTCGTTTTAAAGGGGCACGTTGAGTTGATATTGAATGCTTTCGATGGTGTTGGAAAAAGCATCACTTGACAATGATTAATACTTGCATAGTCACATTCAATACCTACACATAGAGCCGAAATTTTGATTTATTGGTATACTGGCAGACTGGCTTGAAACGATTGGGTTCATAATTTGGAAAATGTCTCTGGATGAATTTCAAATCCCTGATTGAATAGTTTATTACTTGCGGTAAGAAACATCTATTTGTGTACAGGACATAGGGATTAATCTAACCAATCCAAGAATCAACTCAATAGGCTGCTTTAAGCATACAGTCTGGAAGGAAATCCCAGAGCGCTGACAAAGAAGCTTGACACAAAGGACGATCATCGCCAGTTCTATGTAATCCCACGCGATTTTAATATAACTAAGTTGAGATCGTGCAGGCCGCCGTAATTCTTTGTTTACATTTTTAAGTGTCCTTTCACTGACCAGTACAGTGCAGCGAAAAAGCAAGTATATAGGGCCTGAAGCTTTCAATCATTTTTTTTTGCTGGAACGTGTCAGCCTTATACACGAGACCTTGGATTTCCAGAATAAAAATCATGTCATGTTGGGTCAGCGTTCTAGAACCAGTGTAAGGGCAGCTTTGATGTGTGAAAATTTTTGAAGAAACTGGTTCTTCAGATGATAGCAGACGTTACTACATTGCAATGGAACGGTTCTTACCATAATAAAATGCCATTTACAATACCAGCATGTAACACGACATTCTTCCACAATCCTTCGCAATTGCTCTTCAGTTAAGGATCAATTAACACTCCCTTTTCTGCAAGAGTAGTATTCCGTCATTCCAAGGCTTAAGGACATATTTGCCTCATTCAGCACGGTACCTTTATGTACAAATGTATGTGTAGAGATCGGTAAAGGCAACACGCCGTAGAATTCACCCCTACGGATTCTGTACAATTATTGTTTGACCAATCAGCTGTTAAAATTTAGTGATGAGCTTTATGAGCTACTGGTCTGCATATTTTGAATTAGATGTCAATCAAAGAGCTTTGCCAGTGGAGCATTTTGGTAGACTCCTGGTAAAATTGTAGTTTGAGGTGACGAAAGACTGCAGCCTTCAATTTTAAAGTACTGTGTACTTTTCGTGCACCCAGCGTGTCTCTGCCAGTTTGTCGGTCACATGGGTTCAGAAGCACTTTATTTTTTATTGCTTACTTCAAGTAACACATTTTTGCTAAGTATGATTTTACAATTTCCCTCCCACCACCCCATCCTGTCAAAAGTGCACTGTTGACAGAATAAAGCGTGTCTCTCTACATGATATTGTGATAACATTTCTAGTATCCATGTGACATTTTATGAACATTTTTTCTCAGATGAAAAGTTTAACTTAAAATCAAGTTTCTCAAGCAAACGGAGCCACTTTGCCCTCTAGGGCATAGAGGCAAGCTGTGTTAACATGTGAAATTGTTTGTGCGAACTCAAAAACCCTTGCAGCGAAAAGTATTCTCCCTTTACATACGCTGAGTACAACGACCTATGACATGTACTGTAAAATTTTAACCGGTGTTTCAGGAATAAGCTTCTTTTGGGGGGAAAGAAGTTATACCAGAATTTGAAATTTCAAATCGTTTCCAGTGAAGGAAAAGGACTGGACGTAACCCTTTCGTAACGAAGTACTATCAACGATGTAACAAAACCCCGAGTTTGTTTTAAAAAATATTGCGTTCGTCGCATGATTGCAACATAAAATTTATGCAGGTTAAGTACTGAAGTACGTAATGCATACCTCATTATGCCGTCTCAGAACGAGAGTTGATTGTAAAGACTAGGATCTCGGAAGACGGCACTTTAATTGTTACCATGGATACCAATTGCTTACAAACACCTAGTGCTGAAACGAATTCAAATTTCCTGGAAGAGTATAAAGTATATGTTCTCACCCTACTCCATGCCGCTCGGGAGGTCGTGGGTATGGTTAAGTGCAGAACCTTATCTAAGGACGTTTATCTTCCCTTAATTTGCTTGGGACTATTTTAGTAGTTTCTAGCAATTTTCGGACTTTGGATACAATTATGGCTGCTTTGTTTCCACGTTATTGCCAGCCAAATTGTATTGCCCTCTTCCCAACCAATCTATCAGTGTAACGTTCTCCAGGAAATTGAACTTTGTCTGATAGTACTATATTGAAAGAAAATGACATAACACATTTTCGTCTAGAGCTCATGCAAGAGGCCTAGCCTATATAGGCCCTGGTCCTCTGTAAAACTACGAGAGATTTCAGTTATGCAATGTATGTTAAATTATACACATAACAAATGGAAGTAAAGGCTTACATTTTAAGCCGTGGTATTAAAACGGCATTTGTTTTTGTGACTATACTAATAGGCGGTAGGTGACTGCACTCTGTAGTCACGCGTAATGTGTGCGATTCGAGTTCCACTTCAGCAGCACTTTTACCGCGTTAATTTAATGTATTTACCTGAAATTACGGTCGTAATGTAAATAATTAGTTTAGCATAATCGAATGGACTAAAAGTGCTTGCCGAGAGTGGAAGCGATGAATGAAAATATCAATATTTCATGCGCTCTACATCAGAGCAGAAATTAGATCATGTTATTAAAGCACAATATGTAGGAATTAAATATGAAAATAATGCATGACAGTGGAAGCACTGAGTATAGGTCCTTTCATATGCTTAATAATCGTTGACAGTTTATAAGAGGCGTAAGAAAGGTGGGTCTGTTTAAACTTCTTGTCTATTTGTGTAGCTTAAAGCTTCTCTTACTTTGAAGCCGAGGATAGGCCAACTATTGCCATCGCAATTAGACGTTCCATTTAAATCCACATCGACGAAACTGTCCGATTATCTTTCAGGAGGAATTAAATTTAATGATGCATGCAGAGGCATGATTATCCTTTTATTTGGTATAAGAGTTCTTCGATAGAGAATTCATGGTGCAGCAATCAATTAAATTGTTGTCGTAAATTCACGCTCTAATATACCACAAGTGGTGTGGACTTGAACAAGCTTAATGAACAGGCCTAGGCGTCTGCTCTGAATCCAAATTTTAATAAAATCTATCGCAAAGGACAATTCTGAAGATGAATATCTCGTTCGGGAGGGATAGCGCATTCTTGAGATCGCATAAGCAAAGTACAGTATGTTTGTCGTACTAATCCGTACTGTTTGTCGTTAGTCTTCAACGCTTCCTATAATAGCGAAGGCGTTTTACTTACATATGGTTTAGAGCGTTGATCAGGATTTATAGGTGTAGGTTGTTGGTGACGTTAGAAAGATACCGATACGTAAACTGATCAGCAGGCATGGATTCTTTTCAAAGAACTATGGGACCGAATGATGGTGTTCATATTTTTTAATGATAAAGTAAAATAACGCTGACAAAATGACCCCTACCAAAAGCCTATCCCACAATTGTTTGCAACTCCTTTTGGTAAAGGACTCTACGTTCACGTAATCAAGAAAATACCTAAACAAGGTAAGTTTCAAAGAAGGGGATATTAGCTACAACGTAATGACGTCACCTCATGCGTTGCCCCTGTCACTTGACAACTTTAAGGAGCGTAATTTCAGTGCGCTCGAAATGACATATACACAAATGACGTCATTTCATTGTAGATGAGGTCCGCTGCAGGGTTATATCGGTTGTAACATAATTAAACAAACCTATAATGACCAAAACAAGGAATGCAGTCCCATGTGAGATAGCCCTTACTTTGCCAGTTTTTCAGTGTAGCTTTGGAAATTTTCTTCGCAGTCAACCATCGCCAGGTCATTTACCGGGTATTTCTAACCACACATTCACCCGAAAATACCCCTAGTACATATTCCGACCAACTTGGACCCATTTCCCAAAACACAATTTCAAGGATCTATATAGGCACCCATATAGCCAACACTGCAAACTGCAATCGATTGGAAAGATAATTCACATACGCAAGGATGACTGCACAGCAAATAACATCTAAAATAATCATCAAAGTTGATCTGATGTCGAGTATAATGGCCATAAAAGATATTTTCTCTTCATCTCACGTCATAACAACGACCCAGTAAATTGAAGGCATTTACCGTAAAGTAGGCGCAGCTTTCCCAAGAGAGCATAAATTTCTTTTCACGCAAGCGGGTGAAACATGATAAACCCGTATTCATATCAATATTTTGTAATCTGTCAACCCGACGACGCTGAATACCAAGGAATTCAACCTGGAAAATCGACCAAAAATATAGAGCGCACATTTGAACCATTTTGATGCTGTTTTACTGAAAAATGGTTAGAAATGAGAACACCAAGTCCCCCATTATCCCTTGAACATGTTTTAATGTTTATTGATAAGATATTTAGATCACGGAAACGAGTAATATGAATTGGCACTTATCTATACACAAGGTAAGCTTCTGTCCCTTTTCATAAGTTCAGTGCGGATTTTGTTTACGTCCTAACGCATTTTATTGAGAGCTTTTATCTTTATCGCCAAATAAGTCTGGAAATAGTTTGTTTTTTGAAGCTTAAGTTTCACTTTTGACAAAAATAGCAACACTGATGACTTAGTCAACATAATGTCACTATACTATTGGTTCTAGTAAAATGTTCATGAAAGTTGGTTGTAAAGCAAGACCTATTATGGACGAATCCGAACAGTCAATTGCTAGCCTTATTTAGTCGGGCATTAATGGGGTCCATCTGCTTTCAATTTTCAAATCCTTTGCTAACCTGCATCATGATTGGTTGTTACTGAAATACGTCTTTATCCCTAATTTCACAGAAGGGTTTAGAATGAGGATTTATAGCATTGCATGTAGACAATGTAGCCTATAATTAAGACGATTTAAGGCTGATGGACCACACTAATTGCCGACTTCACTCCTGCTCATACATTATTCGTCTGCAGTCATAAATATGTAAAGCATAACAGCGATGTTAGACCGTCGGTACGTTTTCTAGCGTCATAATCACGATAAAGGTTTTAAAAATTACATGCTCTGCTCGATATACTTATCAACACAGTGAGTTTTTTTGACATCCGTGGTCACACCTACGTGTTTTCATCTTAACGTTTAACAATGAGTAGCTTAATTTCAATTATATCGGCCGACATAAATGTTTAAAGTGAGTTAAGAATATAGGAACATTGTAACGCCGAAGAAAACATGATGTATTAAATTACAAAATCCCGAAAACTATTAAACCCGATTTTCGGAATTTAATGACTGTCAAATTTAACAGCCGTAAATCTCATCAAAATAAAAGCCGAACGGCAAGATTCCGTGTCGCTAATTTTAAGTTCCAAGTGCTTCGGTAACAATATTATCGCTGTGAAGCCTCGAAGCTGACAAGCTGGAGAAATTCACTTATAAAACCAGCCGCATAAGAAAAGTAGGCCTTTCGACACAATAAACATGACCGCTCACATATCTCCGGGTTAAATAACCTTTCAAAGTCAAGAGGACGATGAAGATTGCTATTCTCCCGCCGGTTCCGGAGCCAAGAATCGGAAGAAGTTCATCGGCGAATTACATCGATTCTTTTCGACTCAATCGATTCGCAGTACTTAACACCATTTCGTCTTCGTTCGCCGCCTTATCGTGTTTAAGTTCCCTACAAGCCACAAACAGCTTTGCATCTGAACGACGAAGATACTTCCTTTAAAGATCGACTCTAAAATTTTACCAGTGCTTGCCTGCACATACGGGTTGATTTTTCACAGAACACTCGAATTCGCACATTTTTCATGACAGCATTTTTTCATCTTAAAAACGAGGAATTGACAGCGTCAGAGAGAGTTTGTATTACAATATGGATGATTAGATAAATTATCAATTATATGGCAGCGTAGGTAAATCAATTATTTTGACGGTTTTGCAACCTTCAGGTATGTACATGAAACGAAATTGCTGTAAAATTTAGGGGAAAATAATACATCTTTATTCAATAGTTCAGTGACGAGAAACATACTTTACGTGACAAGTTGTTAAATTTCAGGAATGTTTCAAGCAACAAACACACGTGTTTACTTCACCCGGTATACTGCTTGCCCTTCTCGACATACTGTAAAGACGAAGAGACTGGACTACGGTAATGATTGTACTCCAAACTTACAGCCAATTTACAAATTCTAAATCTTTAAATGTTGCAAGTACCGGCTACTGTAACATCATGGTCTCGGAATATATGGAGAAATGGAGAAAATACTGATGGCATCGTAAAAAATAATGGACTCGACTGCCGCGTTCCCCCTCTTTGACTACTCACTTGAGAAAACTGAAGTTTAACTTATGATGTAAGAATCTGGAATGATTTACTGTACGTGGACATTAGAAGAGCATGTGAAACTTTTGTCCAATTAAACGGCTTTTACACTGGGTTCACATACCGTAAGGTGAAATTGATACCGTGTGCTTTCACGTGGTGAAGAAAGTGCTTGTGGACCTGTGACAGTACATGGAACGATTTCCATTACAAAGAAGTGGAGTAGAACACAAATGACAGCACAGTTAGCTTGCGACTGGAGACGCATTGACTCCAGTTAGCACATGCTTAACTTATATGGCGACATGGGCGTCCGCAGGTATGGGCAAGGGGGGGGGGGGACTTGCCCTCCCCCCCCCCCCAGAAAATCAAAAATTTGAAAAAACGTATAAAAATCAAAGCAAAAACCCGTACAAAACATGTTTTCAAAGTTTCTATGCGAAAAATAGGCTTTAGAAATGCCATTTCCGGCGATCTGGGAGGCATTTTGGGCTGAAATTTTCGCTTGCTTCGTGCCAATTCATGGTGACTCGGAGGTTTTGCCCCCCTAGAAATTTTGCCCCCCCCCCGACTTTTTTTCTGACGCCCATGTATGGCGACACTTTAATCGGCCAGTAACCTACTGTATATAAAAGCTTTTTAAAGTAAAAAAATCTTTCAAACAGATTGAAGAGCTAAAATCTCGTAAAAATGTGACTAGAATTGTGGCGAAATTTAATTTATAGTATAGTCATACTTCAGTGAACCGTCTTTAATTGTTTTTTGACCATACTGCCAAAACGTGGTCAGCTTAAACACGAAAATAAACCGTTTGTCATGCCTCTATTGGCAACTTTCTTTTCAAACTACAATATAGGCCTACTGTACCTTCTCCCATGCATGATAGCGAGTACAGTTTAAAGGACGGCATGTATACACTACATACAGGTGCACTAGTCAATTTACTTCTAATTCATGAACACACATGCACGCACAGTGCACCTGATTTAAATTTACATTGGACTAAATTTCAAACCGGTTGATAATTTATTTCCCTAAAACTGTTATTCGGCACTCTGCATCGATCTTCTTCCCAATGGGATTAAACTAGATCTGTGCAATTTGTTAAAAAGTTTTGGTAATATTTTTCTTCATTTTCAACATAATCGACGTTTTAAGTGATGTTCTTCGAGTGTCTCCGTGAGATATGATGTATCAGCTTTCAAATTGTATCAGGGAGCAATCAACTACATTAGAACCTATACCGCCGTGTACGATCATCGTTCCAATAATGATCTCGCATTGAAGAACTAAGAACTCGGGGACTTTCATTGGTGTACAATGAACAAATATACTTCTGTTTCCTAGTATGCCTCAAAGTTTTTGCGGGAAAAGGGTTCCAGACCAATTCCCAAAGATTGAAGAGATCTGACGTAGCATTATTAATGTAAAGCAACAACTGCCATCGGGAACATGCCTTCCATCAAGATTGGCAGATTGTATTTGAAATATGATGTACCAGTGTGAAACTCACTGTAGAGCGCCTGTCGGATTGCAGTCGACTTAAAGGGGGTACAATTCTCCGACACTGTTTTGGAACGTCATCTATATAAAGCCTTACTGTAATATAAATCAAATTCGTAGTCTGATTTCACGAAATTTTAGGAATAAAACATTGCCTTTATTGAAGATATGACAAAATAGTCACTCTTGGTGGGACAAACTAAGAGGAAAATGTTGTCACGTGATTTTCAAGTGTCATTCATGAAAGAGGATGGTCTAATTTACTAAGTTCAAGTTTGTATGACTGCATTTCTCGTACAGAAGGACACTCATGCACGAATTGGGACAAGGGTAAAAGTAAATTAATTGACGCGTTTTAATTTCCCCTGGATTACTCAGGAAAATGTGCTTTCACACTAGTGTTTCCACTATATCTGACTATTGAATCCGCTAAATGACAGCCACTGAGTCTTTCAATAAAGAAAAGATGGCATGAAAAATTCAGCATTTTTAGATGTATTATTAAAAACCTCAGATTACAACAGAAAAATGTGCACTGTGGGAGCGAACAATGTAATCACGAATTCAAACATATTATGTCGCAAAGTGTATTGACCGACAAATTAAGTTCCTTTTGTATAGGGACAAGATTTAATTTTGAAATCTGATAAATGCTGCTTTTCATTTTCCTCGTCCGGGAAGTAGTGATAATATGGAGACTTAGCAAGTAATACAATCCGGTAAAACTGTGCTCCAAACTTAACAGAGTCTGTCAGTAGGAGAGCTGTGTTACTGTACAATCCAATGTACAGTACCGTAGTCGTTTGATCATCAGCGATATAGTTTTTTCTCCGTAATGTGTAAGCATAAAAAACCATAGATGTATAAGTCTGAATGCTGATGTATCGGCCATCTCATAGACTGTTCGCAGTCATATATGTGACGTGCGGTAGTTTCTTTAAAGGCTAGAACCTAGAACCCAGCTGGAGTCCAGTTAGGTTTCAGTTGTTAGTGAAGCTGGGCCCAGCTGGGCTTCAACTGGGCATCAGCTGGAAAAGGCTAACCCAGTTGGGCCCACATGGAAACACATGACAAACACGAATGGGTCCCAGATGGGGCCCAGCAAGTAGCCTTGCTGGAGCAAGTCGGGGCCAGATTGGGCATGTTGGTTGGGTAAAGCTATTCTATTTCAGCCCGACACCTAGGGCGGGAGTGTGTAAGGGGTAGGTTACCGTTAAACCGACGGTTCACCTGGAAACATTTTCTAGTATTCAGCAGTCCGTTGGTGCAAGTATGATACGCATTTTTATGCCATACTTAATCTTTTGGAAAAGCCTTATATCGTTGTAAGATTGCGTTTTTAAATAGTCCATCTTTAGTTCGTCCACGTTCCTTGAAAAGTATGTCACCCTCGCCAGTCGAAGTGACGTTTCCTCCTTCATTTTATTGCAATGAGGAACATGATGGCTTTACTACTGTATATAGAGATGGCCACTTCGTGTAAACATTAAACAATTAATAAACTATTGTCATTAATGGATGTTGTGACCATACACTCAGCATATCCAATATTTAACCGTTAGTTTACAGCATTAGGTGCACATTTGTGTTCCACCCTTATTTATTTGGCCTACTGCCTTTGCACTTTATCACACAAACTATTTAAAGTCGGTCCGTCTGTAAAAGAAGGCCCAATGTTTTTCAATGGCACTAGCACATAAATAACAGTTTAAGCTCAATTTACTAACCTTTTCCGACTCACTTAGTCTGTACCTGACAAAATTCACTTCCTCACCGCCACTGGCAAATGACGACATATTGGATCAATGTTTCCGTATATCCGATGTATATGGACAAGACAAAAGAACCACTAATAAATGAAACGTATATCTTCAAGTAAAATCTCCATAGTTTTTGTATTAATTTCAAGAATTAAGGGCCATGTATCCAGTGTATTCCGTCCCTCATAGGCTACACAAAAACTAATAGTACTGTACAGTGTGGCATCATTGGGAAACCCGCCATGACAAATTCCTTTAAACAAATACAGTTCCTCGTGTTGGAAATCGATTTGCCAAGGAAATCTTTTGATGGCGATAAACTGACAAGTAGGTCCACAGAATCGATCGATTTCTGGCCTTTGTTTGTGGCTCCTATAGCTGGAACCAGATCCGTCATAATACCAAAGTTGACACACAATCCGCTGACGTCAAATCACCTTTTGAATATGCAATAGTTGATCAAAGGTGTTTCGATCACCGTTAATAACAGTGTTTGATCATGAAGCCAAAACATGGACAGTAATTAATTCCATGATCATGTAACACTTACCAAACGAGATGAGAACCGTTAGGGGAGACCAAGTGAACAGTTTTGTCGATGACAAAGTTACAAAAGTTCAATCAGTACATGTAGTAGTTGCACAAAGTTTCTATTGTTCTGCATGTTTAGCCAAGGGGTCAAAACTTATGATCTTGGGTTGCCTGCCTGTACGGCATATTCCTTGTTCAGTCATCGTGGTTTAGGAAACTGAGAAGTTGAGAAAACAGAGTTCGCTCCGCGGGCAGAACCGATTGAAGTAGAACACTTGCCACAGTAATTTATTAGAAACTGCAAATTCCATAGATATTATTCCATAATAAGATATAAATTGAGACCAAGTGCCAATCTACGATTTAACGATGGAAAACTCCCGGCACCCCAACAAGTACCGTATCGTATATTTGCGGTCTGAAAGATGATATAATCGTTCTGACATTTTTCAAAAATATTAACTGGGTCAAAATCAATAAGGCTCTATGTTCACATAAAAGTTTACAGGTGAACCAATCTTTATTTTAGAGAGCGACATTTTATAATGCACGGACCCTTGAACGATAATTTACAAACCATTTACCAGTAGAATAAAACAAACACTTTGAAAGACAACTGAAGCACTTTTTACATTTCATCAAGGCTTGAACAAACGAAAGCCTACTTACTGATTGTACTTAAACTGTAAAATGAACCTTCGATTAATTAAGCAGGTTAGATCAGTTTGTTCGAGTTATCAACCACTGTGCAATATGATTGTATACTTAAAGGGACAATCACAGTTTTGAAGTTTTCCAGACTTTAAAGAGAAATATTGCATTCAAAAGACTTCAACATAGCTTTAAAAGTAAATAGCTCTATTCATTTTCAAATCATTCGGTCTCAACAATAACCCCTAGCAATAGTTTCATCTCCTAAAATATTATGCACATGAAGAGTTAGAAGTTGGAAGTTGCATGTTGCATCTTGAAAGTTTGGGTGAACAAATTATTCTTGAGCAACAAACAACTAAATTTCTATCTAAGGGAAACTTATTTCCTGAAAAGAAGGCTACCATACCCCCTTATTTGTAATTATTTATCACTCTTTGCCAATAAATATTGGTTTTAAAAGGATGAAATTTCCTTGTAAGACAAACGCAATATTTCCCTTTAATTCTGCACAATCAGACAATGCGCTGGTTGAAAATAACAAAGAACTATCTGTCATTAAGGTCTTACGTTGCGATTGGCCAATGCATGGATGAGGGTGTCTAGTCTTGCATCTGTGTGGAATTTTGTTACCCGAACAAACTGACAAAATTCAAAAGTAATTTACACGGAATTGTAGTTTTTATCGTTCAGTGAAAGGCCTCTGCAATACCTGTTTATTCTGGTAATTATAACAAGTGGCGACACCAAAGGGGGGGGGGGCATGGAGGGCATTTACCCCCGTCAGGAGATCTTCCCCTGTTGTCCCCTCCCTCCCCCCCCCCCGTCAGGTCCGAAATTATAGTGGCCTAACAAGAGTGTCTAGCTCGGAGCGACACGAACAATATTCATTATTATCCTACATACATTAGCAATGCTGTTTGCTGTATTTTTTCTGATATTTTAAGAGAAATATTTGAAATCAGAGGCAATACCCAAGGATATGTAATCATTAAATGAAAGTGTTCATGCTGTAGTTTTGCCCAAATTACGTATTGCCTGATTATACCAAAACTGCCCTCTTTATACAATTAAGTGTAACAGATATATTTCCTGTTTATGTACATATTGCACAATTTCTATTTAAAAAAAAATAGGTAAAAAGTGTCAATAAACGGCTCATTATCTGCTTTTAAGAGTTTTTTCCAAATTTTCATGTTGTGTTCTTATGGGAAGAGCCTGAAACATTAAAATCATTTGGATTTTTTGCATTGGATTGTGCAAGAGGTACCAAAGTATATCTACCCCGAGACTTGTTTTTCCCCTATGAAGATATGCTAAAACCTCCGAGCTTCAGGGGCTTCGCCCCTTGGACCCCCAACGACGCTTTGCCCCTGGACCCCACCAGGGGCCCCTGGCCCCACCCGTTTGATTATAATCAGTTAAAATGGAAAAACGTTCTGAAACAAAAGGTTGAATATTCGCTGTCAAACTCTAGAACTCTGGTTAACACTTTTAATGTCCCTTTATACTGAACCGATTTCACGGTTTCAGCTTACTAGTAAACTCCAACGTCACGTTCATATTGCTTACATCGGAAAAAAAGCCGCCACATCTGGCCATTTCATAAAGTATTTCGTCGTCGTCACTATTTCAGAGGAAGGTATGGGGAAGGAGAGGCAAGAATTCAAATGATGCATGGGTGCATTTCCTGTAAAGACGAACTCCGAGCAGCGAGTGAAGTCGACCATCGATGAGGTGCACCGGCTTCAAATATTCTTTATTTTTTACTCTCTACTAGCAATTAATCCTCATTTTCAGTGAATGTAAAGACTTTTTCAGCCTGAGTGTGCAACCTCTCATGATACAAGTAGGCTAAACCAAGATTTGGAAAAATTGAAACTGATGACCCCATTCATAGGCGACTAAATCACTTGACGGTTCGGATTCGTCTACCCTCTGCATAACTTTGTAAAGCTAAAGGACCGTGGGGAAAAGTGGAGGAAATAACCTCAACACGAGGCGTCCACCACCCATTTTTCTGTTGTCGCTGTTCAGTTTCAGTACATGTCAGATCTATTGAAACCGGCAGAAGGGGATGAGGCACGTAAATCCCACCTATGAGAGTAAGGGGCTGTGGTTAGCACCTGATCTGAGCCCGACTTCATCTGAAAAATAAATTCCCATCTATCTGCCTCCACTACACAGATCATCACTTCTCCGCGACTGACACCTGCAAGTGCAGTTATGCGCTTCAGTTCTTTACTATGAAACAAAATTAGATTAAAATAATAACTTAAAAGATCAAGGACTTTCAAGATTTCCCCGAGAACACGAGTTTCGCGAGTTCTTCATTTGTTGCACGCACAAAACTGTCAGGTATACTTGACAAGGCAATAGAGTTAACAGTTCTGCACATTTGTAAGTGCTAAAGTATAGATTCCTTGTCTTTTATTTGTTAATTTCACACATGAACTGAAAAGTATGATGCAAGGACTCCGATATGCCTTAGAGGAAGAAAATCCACGACACTGATCATATTCTTTGCGCAAACGTATAGATATAAGCTATCAATGTACAGTACGTTTGTGCACAGGTAATGCATGCGTATCGTGAACGTAACTAAATATAGGCCTATATGTACATAACCATAATAGTAAAAATTAATAATGTCAACCAGGCAATGGCAAAGCGCTCAGCCCTGTGAAGGGAGCTGTAATTGAAAAGGTTGCAATAAGTTCTTACAACATAGCTTTACAGAACTGTTTCGTAAGGGCCAATAACGTAGGTCCTCACTCCTCAGAAGCCTGGAGTAGAATGATGTCAATAACGTTAAATACGTATGTGTTCGCTGCTTTTGAACGTGTCCGTTTTTTTTTTTTATACATATACAGATATGTATTATTGAAGGAATGTGTATGGTTGTCACGATCCCCTGTGCACGCGGAACCAACCCGCATGGGACATTTCTTCCAAGGGTGGGAATGGTCAAATCATGCCAATTGACGAAATCAGTTTTTGAAAATAGGCCACATCCCTACGTCCAAAATGACGGTAGTCCTGCGTCATTTTCCTTCTTTTTTATTAATTTTTTTTTGTTTTGTTTTGTTTTGCATTTTTTATAATTCTGACTCGGGATTATGAAAGTGCATGTCACATAAACCACACTAACTTAATTATAAAAAACTTAATGCTCACTATGATTTTCAGGCAAATTTTAAATTCTCTGAAAAGTCGATTTGGCCATTCGCATCTTTGGAAGAAAATATTAGCGACTCGCCCTTCTCTACTGATCCAAGATTTAATCAGCTGATCAAGCTTTGACTATATTTTAGCCATAATTTTGAGCATCTCCCTCACCCATTTCCCCACCGCGGTTCCCGCTTTCTCAGTTGTAACCCTTGACCATTGCATGTGCTTGAAAATTTTCGTGCATGACAGGAAGGAACCCACAAACATATTTTTTCTCATTTTTATTCCCTTTCCCGAAAACACAAAGGCATGACCTGTTCTATAAAGGGCGTTCTCTTTCGTGGTAAGATTAAGTGCTGGCTGCAAGAAGCTTTCAAATAAATTATTTGTCTACCTATTGTAACACCTGTTTGTCTAATGAAGCTTGCACAAATAACACTAAATGTGGAAAAAGAGAAACATTGCGAATCAAAAGTAATCACGAATCTTCAATTGTTTAAACCCCATAACCTCACCCTATATTTCATGTAAAACGTCTCAATGCAGTCGTGTCTTTTGGTTTGACGTACTGTATTAAAGTTCAGTTACGCGTAGAGTATTTTAACTCAGTTAAGTGCTTCGATTGTTTTAAATTTGTCAAATATATAGTGAAGCCTAATAAAACTAAGAAAACCAATGCAATTTTCGTAATCTATTTCTATCCTTTTTCGAGTGAGGCTATGCACAGGGTATGGATAAAGCTCCCCCACACCCATAACGTCCCTATCGCCTATGCTGCTGTAGCACAGTGAATACATGTACGATTCGCCCTGAAACAGACCTGTGCATCCCCATGTGATTAATTTCAGCAGTAAAGTTTTGTGCATGTTATTGTATGAAAGCGAGCTAGCAACGAAAAAAGGTATATTTTGTCTTTATTATTGGCGTGTAAATGAGCATATATCTTGGAAAGCCTGCCATGCGTCTTAGTAACATTGTTGTCCGTGTGCGCTTTGTTGCATATACATGCCTCAAAGGGTGGGGATTTGCTCTTGAAATGGAAAAGCCGTTACCTCATTTTTACAAAAAAAAAAAAATGTGAAAAATTAAAGTCAATGGGCAATTGATCAAATACTGGGTTGCATATGCATATGTCCGCAGCCGGAATCACCGCCCATTGCCGTATCTCTGACAGCAGCGCCTAACGTGTAAACACGTTATTTGCTATAGTGAAACCAATTATGTAGTATACAGTAAAGCGCATTATGAATACGTATTATAGATATTAATACTTATTCCCGGAATGCCATCGAGCGCTTGCGGCCGTTCTCTGAGCAAACATTTCTCAGTTGAATTATATATACCACTAGCGGGGTGACGCTGACCTAATTTAAATATGACTGTAGCTTCCATTTTGTCTTATTCTTTAAGTAATGCAGACAGATACATTTTGTGAGTAAAGTCGGTATATATACGACACAGCAAATCGTCTGCATAGGCGTCACTAGAGGGGGCAGGGTGTTAGTCACAGTCAGATCTCTTGCCTCCGGTTGCCCCTCCCCAAAAATGAAAATCTACCGAAGAAAAATATTACTGGGGGCATGCTTTTGCCCCTCTTACTATGTCAATGCTTCTTCATGTACAAAATACGAATGTTAAGGATACGTCAACTTCAGGTCAGAGATCACTGAAGTGTTCGTTCGCTCTATTTTATCGTCCATTTGTGGACACGTTATTTCAAACAGGACACAACCCTTTTCTCATATTTCCATTTAAGTCAGAAAGTGCAATGCAACACTTTAATTCATTTAAGTTTTGCAACATTTTTTCTATGCTTACAAGAACATATAGATAGAGCCTAGTTTCTTGAAGCCAGTATCCACTTGCTTTGTGCTACGATCATGCTTATTGTACAGCTGTATGGTTGTCCATTTGCCCAGGTTGAGGATGAACGCATTGTACAAATGATGATACCGACAACGTAAAATTGTAGCAACCTGAAATTTACCTTTCGTCTTAAAGTACAGAAATTGATGCTGGAAAGACCGAACAAATTATATTACAATGGTTGTTTACGTACATTTTTAAAGCTTAGTCTATATTAGACTGCGTATCGCCTCTGTGGCTGCCACACTTTTAAGCTTCAACCTCTCAGATGGTCAGGGGCTAGAAGAAGAAACTTCGTCCGCTTCGCGGGGCTAATCTCCACTGATGACATTAAAAAAGTAAAAAATTTAATCTTCGTAATTAGAACAGATCGCACAATACTTTGTGACGTCATTCTAATGCTTCCACCATTCACGGCATAATTGAAAGATGACCTTGGAAAGTCAACTGAATCTTGCAAACATTTTGTGAAAAAGTCGATTATCAATTCACGTCACTTTATCACAACACGACTTTAGGAGGACTCCCACTTTTAGGCTTTTCACAATGTGCGGATGCTAGAAAAGGTAAATGAACCAAACAGAAAGGGGGAAACTGAAAAGAAATAGACACAAATTATTTCTGCTGTAAGTGATTAACATTTGAGGATCAGGAAGTCCGTTGGCTCATAGAGGACCGTACACCAGAGTGGGCGAGGATGAACACCAGCGAGATTATTCTTCGAGTAGTGCCCGGATATAAAGTGTTCCCGAAGTCTATAACTTTAGAAATACATGTTTCTAATGAAGGTTGCAAAATCTCAATGTCATAGCCCGTTACATGGTTGAGATATTAAACGTTGGTATATAACAAACTAGACCATTACGCAATAATTTGTTACTCTTGTACAATTGACATTATCTACCTCGTTTCTCTTTGAACTTGAAAATATTTTTATGACCTTGATCTGTTGATGAAGCCTTCCTGTTTGCTTGTACAACGTGTTGCACAGAGAAGGCTTAATTAACCACGCCACCCCATAAAGGTAAGAGTGCTTTCAAATATTGGTATTAAAAAACAAAGAAATACAAAAACAATTATTTGAATGGTACAGCAATTGACTTCACAAATTATTGCACAGTGTACCATTTTGCCCTGAGTGAATAAACTTCAACATTTTATATCTTAGCTCAGGAATGCCCTGTGAAGATGGGAGTTGGGCTATTTAAATTCATTTTCCGTGCTCCTAATTAAATATTTTTTACATTTTCGACTTGAGGTACACTTTAAAGGTCAAGAGAAGTCCCTCAAACTTATTTTGAAGCGAAAGCTAAATATCACATTTTCTTCTCATTTCAGTGTTTCCCTCCAAAGTATCTCTCATCATATTTTATGACTTCAATATTGCATATTCAAGGCAAACCAAGAAATTACGTCCCGTAAATTTCACATTTGAAGAGTAAAAATGATATCACATGAACCTCAACAGCCAATCACAATACAGCACAGTCTACTACACAATTTTAAGATGGGGTGACTGATCTTTCCCTTGATGGAGGCAGGCCTCGATTCAACGTCCCCATCCGACGGACGTGATTTTATCTTACTTCCCTTGCATTTGATAATCACACAGCAAATAACGCAGCATGAGGGCCCTAAAAGGCAACAGATTTCAAGGAGTAAGAATCCGTCAATATTTTTAGATTCCAACATCCATTTGCTGAAAAAGATACTGAATTGTAAATTTGACAACTTGGGTCATTTTTATGAGGCGGTTGTAGTGTTTCTCGTATCGTCACACATGACACTGTATTCTGTATACAACGGCAACCAAAGATACGAAATAAACGATAAAAGGGAGTCTTGAATTCTAATGGAACTTTTTCGTCAAGCTGTTTGAAACTAAGAAAAGTTTTAATGTGATGTCGTTTACTTTTTATGCGCCAAGGAATGTGATTGCTATACTGGACATAAAGTAACTCCCTGGATATACGGCTCAAAAGCCCGTCCTGGCTGTTAACTTTGACAGGAGACAAGACTCGATTTTCCATGTCTGTTTTCGTGTTGTGGGAGTCGTGTTTGCGAAGTGATATACTGTACTTTTGTGAAAACCTCTTAAGTTGACGATTTAAACGACGTGCGATAACACGATTACACTGTAAATTCTTTTCAAGTGTTCCATCAGTTTCACACAAAGTAATTAAGTGCATTGGGGTAGCAAGCGGGTGACTGGGTGTACAACCGGACCCCGAGGCTTCATTGGCCCACAGCAAACTGAAGTTGATGTTGTCGCTCTTATCAAGTATCTCATTCTTACCCTATTGAGTCTGGAGGTGTTTTAGGGAAATGGGTTGGGGGCCTTAGCCCCCTCCCCTTTTTCAAGCGTCCATGGTTCGTGCAACGCCGCTGTTATGTTGTAACAGTATGTAGATATACTTTTGTCCCTGCAATGCTTAGCTTTGTTGTATATAGTAGCTTTAACAGAATGTTAACTTAAAGTTCGTGTAAACACTGTATGGACAATTGATAAAATCATACGCAAACAACATCACAGAAACTTAAGAAAGTAATTTTAGGAAAATTCCCTTGAGCTTTAAGCATATGAGTCTCTCTGCATCATTCGCAGGCAGTTAATCCTCTCCTAACAAAATTGGTAAGGTGGGCGGGGACTGTGAATAAAGAAGAGAGTACGTTCACAACAACTTCCAACTGTGTTTATATGGTGTTTTGGCTTGCTGTTAATCGATACCATTAGCCAGCCGATGGTTTAGTACTACAGATGGCGACGAATAAACTTACCACTTCTGACTTCGTTAGGCCGTGTTTGTTCCATATTCCTCGGGAGGCGGGACTACCCCCCTCGACGTTTCCCCCTCCTCCTCCAGCAGCTACCGACGACATTTTCGCGTGCGGAATTTATTCCAATCAAAGTTTTTTATTATCCAACTCCTCTAGGTTAGTCCTTAGAACGCCTTGTAGTGTTATTAGTGTTAAGATAAGTCCGTTATATATCGACCGGGAATTCTATCGACAATGCAATAACCAAGGGAGCTAAGGCATTGTTGCAGACAATGGGACGGGGATTATCAATGGAGAAGGATGGCTAAAAAGAAAACGACTTCAAAGAGACTACGATACGCACAGGTTTAATTGGAACGCAAAATTTACTGCTTCTTCTTTCATATTATCTTTTCTTTTCGTCCAGTCCAGAAAAGAACCCCGCATTACATACGAATTTTGTAAACGGTCTGAAGGCCCCCTGCCTGTCAGTCGTTAAGCATTGGCCGCCATGGATGTTGCTTACCATGTAAGTTAAATTAAGACAATTAAGGGCATGCTGTGACGTCATGCAGAACGAAACAATTAATAAGTCCAAGGCTTCGATGGTGTAGGGATTGCTTTCGTTGTCACATTTTGCACGACTTCTAATGTGTCTCAACAAAATTTCTCGTATACACACATTCAGCATAAACTACCTTGAATGTCGACCAGCTGCGTGTGCGAAAAGAGAATTTTGGTGCATTAAATTGCAGCCGTCTCACTAGCAGTATTTTCTGGATGAAGGCATTTCAATTTATTTTAAAATCAATCGAGTCTTATATTAAAACAAATATATTATCCTTCTATACATAACTATTCACCGAAAAGTACATTTTTTCTAGTCCCTGTGCCCGTTGGAAACTCGCCACTACGTATAGGTAGACACAATATTATTCATCACGTAACAGAAATTGCTCATTCGTTCGTGTATACGTGTCACATGACATGTCCAGAAAATAGTGGGTCCACATATAAGGTACCCTCTTGCGCCTCCCAATATTACCCATACGTCATGTACACTAAAGTTATTAGCCCGGTGGTAGTTAAATAATGATACGTGATATGTCTCAGCTAGGGAAAAGCAACAGTTCACGTAAGGTTAGTTCACGTCCACTGTAGGAATACATTCCTAAACTGGCAGCTCCGTTCGATTCGCCAAACTGAACTAGTTCACAGAACCACTGAGGCGAAGCGAGAAAATTTGTTCTCAGGAAGTGACAGGGGAATCCCTTCGTTTAAAAACAAATACTGTGTGAAAAAATAAAGCTAATTGAATTACTCAGATATTGGGGGGAGGCATGTCACCCTTCACAAAGGAATCACCACCCAAGACTGAAACAATATGCAAATGAAGAAATTTCACTTGTACTGCGTTTATACATCTGTATGCAGACCCTGCGCAGCGAGTCGGTCTATGTGCCCTCGTCAATACAAATTTCAACATAAGACAGGTATTTCTGAGATTGGAGCGATCACTGATCTGCTAATACTTTGTTACCTAGGCCTAGACTAATTCAGACCCCAGTGTAGGGCATTGACGATAGGCCCATAGCCATACAAGGTTCTGGAGGGGCGAAAATTTGCCAGAGTAGCGAAAATTCTTCCACGAGTGGGACCAAATGTGTAAAATTGTATCAAGTCAGTGGTAAACTTAAAACTCTCTAGGGGAGCGGAAATCTTTCGAAAAGGGGCTTTACACTTTTTGCCCCTTTGCTACGGGTTGGTTGTCCAAGAGTTAGTTAGTTAGATGTAGTTTTACGGCCCAGTTTCCAACCTATTGGTTCAAGTCGAGCCGGCCACTGCCTTTTTTCCTGATTGTCCAGGAAGAATTCCTGAATTCCTGTTACAGGAAAGTGCCTATACGTTGTCGTTCAAAATGTGTTTATAATATCTTCAAGAGGCTTCCGATATGTACACTGTACAAATAAAAGAGAAAAATTTCACTCGTTAGAAGAGTGGAAATTATCAAATCCACTCAGAAAGAGTAAAAATTCACTCCAAGAAGAGTAAAGTTTACATCAAAAGAGCAAAGTTTCACTCCTGATGGAGTGCCTACAGGTACCACGTTTAAAAAAGAAGTATCCTTGGAGGCACTCGGTAAGGAGCGAATTTTAAGTCACTCTTCTTGTAGTAAATTTTACTATTCTTGGAGTGAATTGACACTCCAATCGAGTGAATTCATACTTTTAGTCTACCAGACAGTGACCTTTTCAACTCCTTTTTACAGTGTGATTGCCTTCAAGTTCAAGTACAGATTATCTTGCGTTTTGCGTTTTCAGGAGAGTGACGCATCATTTTTAAAGACCCAATCCTATCACCCGAACAGTACAAATTCTCCCAAACTTTCTTACTAAAGCCCCTCCCACAATTTCATCCTCATCCAGACACAATCTCTGTTATTGCTTCAGGGTGCGTATAAAAAGCTCAATGTGTATAATCAAAACACTCTCAGTACAGTTCATGCTGTGCAACATAAGCTTTAGTACTCTGCATTGTTTGAATTAGCTGTCAATCAAAGAGCTGAGCCAATTGAAAATTTTGGTAAAGCCCTATAAGGATTGCAGTTTGGGGTGAAAGGATCGGTCCTCTAAATGGGAGTGATCTTGAAATTTTACCTTTCGATTTTCTTTATCTACATATAATATTATTTACCGAACTTCACTTAATATTTGCAGAATATTTACAGCAAAATATTTTTCTTTCGCCCAAACTTCCTTACAACTTGAAAGTCGAACTAAATGAAACCAAGTATCACAGACAGACATGTTAACTTGCACTTCAAACAGAGTTGGAATCTTGTGATTTAGAGCATATTCATATCATGGAAGTTCATGTGTTAAAGGCGAGTATTATTTACATAACAACGGGCTCCTGAGGGCTGTCAAGACGTTAAATCTAATTTGTCAATCAAGGCATATTATTTTTAACGAGTAGCTCGACACGTTGGGTGAACGACCGCTCGCGAACGAGAGACTGTAAATAGCATGTTGTACGTGTTGTTTGTTCGTTCGTAATTAGGCGCTTGAAATTGACACCACCTGAACATTTTAAGGGGTACTGTGATTACTCTTAGCGATTTGAAGTTACAAGCCTCCTGTTGAATGCATGACGTCGAGATAAAACGGAAAGACATTGAACCTTATTATTTTTATTATTTAAATTGTTATACCGTCTATATATTTCTCTGGGCCTGCGTAAATGACGCATGTCTTGAGGGATAATGTACTGAATCAAACTGTCGTACAAGGCTCGGCTCGGCCAAAATCAAAGTTGACGGGAGAGTTGTCTAAGAAAATACCGAAGGTGAAAGAATTGCTTTATAGGATCTTAGAAGTGGAATATAGAAGCTTACCCAAAAGGCCAATATCAGCGTTAGGATTATTAATCGTAACAGTGGTGCTGTTTCTCTTTCAGTTCAAGTGGAAGAATAATGTATTTAATCTTGTATAATTGACGGTGTGTATAATTGACGGTGTGTATAATTGACGGTGTGTATAATTGACGGTGTGTATAATTCGCGGTGTGTATTTGACTGTGGAATTTATGAAACGATTCATTGCGTTACTAGGTGAAAGGTATAAACTTTGTAAAGAGTGAGTTTGTTGGTATCGAAATTACCAACAAACCCACTCTTAACAAAGTTTTGGTACCGAAGACACCTGTTTAGCAGGCTGTGCGGCACTGCAAAAGTGGACAAAAATGTTGACAAAAGTGGTTGGTGAGACAAAAGTGGTATTTGTGACAAAACTAGTTGCTATAAGGGGGTAAATTCTAATTAAGCGAGGATGATTGGGGATTCCACTGTATCTTACTTTGTATATGCATGTAGCAGGAAGCACAGAGACGTTGAAAATGCGCGTATGATAGATAACGACATGTTTCTTGTATAGCTAATTGGGCCACGATATTTTTAACTTAGGCGGGATACGTTATTCCCTCCATGCTTTTTTCTTCAAAAAAGTAATTGGGCCAAATAAGGGAACGTTAGCCCGATCCATCTAGGGAGTTCCATCCCTTCGGCGTTGCGTGCATGCAATAGAATACTTTGAGCAGATTTTGTTTTTAAATTATCTAGACAGTACCGAGCTCCCCGACTGCCAGTGTATCGGATAATATCTTAGTCAACCATAATTATCATATGTACCTTTCCTTAAAGGTATAAATCTGCACCAGTTCCTCAAAAGTAGGACGGCTCTACTTTCTTTTTGAGAAAGGCGTCTGAAAATCCTGCCATGCCTCGGCTCACTGCTAAGCAGCTCAGAAAGGTATTTTTAACTTTTCTTGAAATATTTATGAAGCGATTTCTGATAACCTCACGAGCGGATTTTTCTTTAGAATTAACTCGTCATGTGAAGATAAGTAAATATTCCTCGAAGCATTTTTTTAAAAAGTCACGTAAACTCCATGTTTTGTTCATTTCGCTTAAATCTACGTACGAAGCAGTTCCGCGACATGGGAATACCTTTGAAGATGGAGACGAAACTTTAGTACGTAACACCTTAGGTGCTTAATTCCGCTATCTCTACCACACTGAAAAATAAAATTGTTTTAAGGAAGTCTCTAATAAGTTCCACATGGGAAATTTTAAACTCAATGGAATGGATAAGCTTATTTGACGGAGACATTTTACAGTTTTAAAGTATACGGTACCTCAAGGCGAAATATTCCAAAGTACGTATTGAACAGCATGGAAAATGAATTCTAAAAGTCCAGCCCTTATGTTCATAGGACATTCTTGAGCGGAGCTGTAAAATGCTGAAATTTATTCACTCAAATTAAAATGGTACATTGCGCAATATAATTTGTGATGTCATTGTTGTACTACTCAAATTACAATCTTGACATTTCTTTGTTTTTTTTTCTGAAAGTTGCCAAGCTGTGATCGCACTCTAACTTTTATGGAGTGATGTCAAATGAATCAAGCCTTCTCTGTGCAACATGCTTTGCAAGCAAACAGAAAGTGTTCAAGGTAATAGAACATTTCTAATTTTAAAGTAAAACCAGAATGCAAAAATGCCTTGAGGTTTCGATGATACATACATGCTCTTTTCAATGAAAAGCTACATTTCTTGTAACAACTGGTGACCAAAACTGACGTTTGACTCCACCTGCTAGTAACTGGTTTTTTTTAACCAAAACATTTCTACATTCAAAAAGCCAAATTTCATACTGTGCCTTAAGATATTCTGCAAACAAGCTGCTTACATCATAACGCATCAACATATCAAGGTTGAAATGAATCCAAGTTTTCTACCATGATGTATCATGTGAACAACGATTTCTGGGTTTGACCCCATGTGACCCCAGATGACCTTTGACCTCAACCAAAATAGATAGGGTCCTCCCTCTCAGTATGGGGTATCTGTGTACCAAGTTTGAGAACTGTCAGATCTTCCCTTCTCAAGATATCGTGTAAATAAGCAAAGTGTCACAAACACACACACACACATACACACGCACATACACATATATATACACACACACACGCCGTCATGAATGCATGGGTTTCTCTCTTCATCGAAACCAAAAACAGGTAATTTAAGTTGTATAACAAGAAAGTCACAAATTATTGCACAATTGACTGATTCGGTTTAAGAGAAGAAATTTCAACATCTGATATCTCGGCTCAAGAATGTCCTATGAAAATAGGAGTTGGACTGTCAGAATACATTTTGCATTCTGTTCAATGTATATGTTTTAATTTTTTGACTGGAGGTACACTTTAAGTGAAAAAATATGCCAGTAGATGTTCTTGCCAAGTACAGTGCTTTAATGAAACTCAAAGAGAGAAAAAAATCTCATTTGGTAGTTTCAAAGTTCTTACCGCGTGGGAGTAATAAGAAATTTGAGATTCCTGGCTGGTAAAATTAATTTCTGAAAATGAAGCCCTCCGTTTCATAATTAGAAGTTGTCTAACCGGTTTTAAAAAAATAAATAGGACAGGGTAAAAACAAATCGAAGAGATTTGTAAAATCTGCTTGTAAGCCATGTTAGATTAAAAAATGTTGAGGACATGCATTTACAATTATACTGTTATGTGGGGAGGTCTCACAAAGTTTGAGGCGTAATATATTTCTGTGCCGGGTTCACGGAATTCCTACATACATAGACATAGGATCATAGGAAAAACATGTCGCCACCACTCAAACCCCAAAAATGGCGCACCAAGAGGGCTGTCGTAAAGTTATGATTTGCATGGTTTAACGGCCACTGTTTTATATTTTATAGAATGGAAATTTTAATGGAAAACGATATCATACTCCTGCAGTAGGTATAGCGATTTGGACCTTTAATGAATTATTTTGAAAATATTTCAAGTTTTTTTTTAAATATTTTTTGTTTTTTGCAAAATCTGTCGATATTGACCACCAAGTCCAAACTCACAAACACAAAACCATAGCAGACCGCCATCTTGCTATGCCCATAATTATAAATACGGTGGCGACAATCTGCACACAGGACGTTAGTGCAGTATGTTCTGTACATAAAAGTCAATGGTTGGGTTGAAACCCCTTTCATTGAAACTGTATTCTGATGGTTGATTTTGGGAAATGGAAAGGATACTTTTGCATCTTCAGCGGGTATATTCTAGGCAGAGGAGACAGCAACTGGAAACATACAGTACCGTACTATATAGCTTCACAAATTCTACCAAGTAAAATGCTATAGTGAGGGCCCAGCTTATATTCCATTCCGGCAGTAAAGTGACGGCTGTGTTCAGGTGTACATATGCTTACAGATGGCTTCAGCAGTTCGGGAGATAACCGCTTTCGGGAGAAAATGAGTATTACCCCGATTGGGGGAAAATTTGCCTGTCTCAACGGTATGAATATTTATGAGCACTTAGTGTCTACCTCTTCACAGTCGTCGAATTGTTGAATAAATGTGTGTATATTTAATTGGGAGGTAATAGTTTAGACATAAAAAACGAAATTACCATGGACCTTCAACTACGTATTTACAAACATATGTGCTAGCACGACCCACTTGCACACCTTCAAGTGAAAAATGGTGTACAAAACTTGCGGCTGCATGGAGTCTGTAAATTAAGCTTAGGACAAAGAACGTAGCAAAATTGCTCGATTTCTCAAAATCGGCGTGGTGAACAACCAAACACGACGAAGCTTTTTTATTCCCCTATCAACAGGGTTTTTTAAAATGCCCGAATTTCTCTTTCCTAAAATCGATAAAAATTGCAAGGCTGTTTTGAACGTTATCTCCGTTGAATTTGCGCGGTAGGATCGCAATGCATCGTGGGAGATATTTGAAAATGGCGCCACCCATAGCAAAATAATCCCCCGATCGGGTGAAAATTGATTTCCCCCGAAAGAGGTTATCTCCCGAACTGTTCAGGGAAACGTCATATTTTTGTAACTTCACGGCTGATGAGTGGAAATTACGCTTAGCGTACATTCAAGGGCACTTCTGTATGTTTCGCTTATCATTTATTATTTTTTTCAAATCCGACACGAAAGATGATTTTCCGATGTACAGACTTGCGACATCATGTCACAACGGAATGTAAAGCCTTGTAAGCAAAATAAAATCGCGACAAGACAACTATTGCTAGGACTTAGGCAGACTAGTTACTTATTAAGCCAGATAGTCTTGTTTCAAACAGTCCCCGCCCCCGTAGGCTGAGGATTGTAGAATATTCCCGCGGTATTTTCCACCTGTCGTAAGAGGCGGAGGACTTCAACCGTATATTGAACTGGATTTTAAACCAAACATGGACTTGAAACCGTTAACAAGTGTGTCGTTAAATCCCATCCAACTAACAAACAGTCCCCGCAGAGATATATGTGGTTGAGTGGGTGGAGCCTGATGTAGCATCCTCATCATGCCCCGCCCACACCAAGACAACTGTCTACGTCACAGCAAAAGTGTCTATACTTCAAGATAGAAGTGTTTAATTTCCTAACCAATGACAGGAAACATCACGTCATAACTGTTTCTAATCAGTAAATTAATTAGATTAGATTTAACGACATACCAACACAAATGTGTTATATAGTGTCAGTGAAGTCGAAAAAAGTTCAAAGTTTAAATTTATTTTCAAGAATGGTTCAAGTTCAGATTGTTCCCCTTTAGCCGCCTCTTATGAAAGGCGGGAAATACCGTGGGCATATTTTACAACCCCCAGCCCACAGGGGTTTCCAATCAGGAAAAATGCTTAAGGCAAACAAACTTTTGACCCACTGTAAATTTTATTCCATGTGAACTGAAGATAAATACTGAGAAGCATAACATCGTACTTTTGATTATCGTTTTGTGGAATTTTAATCTGACTTAAACTTAACCATTCCTTCATCACCAAAGTTCATTCTTTCAGAGCCCCGGAGGACAGCAAGTGCGACTCTCGTCGTTCTAACGTCCTCAGCGAAAGCAACATAGCGCGGTTCTTTTGACAAAAGGTTACGTACGCAACTTACTACTATTTCAAGTGATGACAATTGGAAAAGAGTCTTTACATTGGCTTTATGCTGTATGTACGTTTAGATCCATAATTTCTTCCGTCTCCTCTCATGCACCTCTTTTACTCCAGAGCGCTAATGCCCTGGTCACAAACAGGGGCGTAGCCACGAATTTGTCAAGGATCAGTCTCCAAGCGGAAATTATTTTCATTATCCTTCTATGCTTTCGAAGGAGCAATTTGTATTTTTTTCTAGAAAATTTCCGTTTGAGTAGCTGCCGTCACAACCCCGGTCACACCCCCGGTCACACCCCCGGTCACACCCCGGTCGCACATTTGTTGTCCTCAAATGTCCATAAGTTCAGTTAAATGTGTAGCGCAAATTTCACTCGAATACATATCCAAACGGTCCTATTTTACAGAAAGAACATTTTTATTATCCTTTTTGGGCTTTCAAGGTAGCAATTGAAAATTTCTAGAAAATTTCCATATGAATAGTGGCATTGTATTATACCTGATGTAAAGGAAGAACTTTTCGTTTAAAATGTTGACTACAGTGAATACAGATATTTAGAAAGCTAGAACCGTTTTATAACATTCATAGATGTCTTATTTGTCAAACATTAAATTCCCTTTTGGTGCCTCAATAATGACAGTTTTTAATATTTCAAATATATATATTTTTAAATGTCAACATGAAGTTGTGAATATTGGCAATGAGCACCCCCTATGGTATTCGTGAACTTACATTTGCAAGTTCAAGGCATTAATGTAGTGTCGTGTACTCTTGATCAGCAGTCGATGACAGGATGTCAGTTGCCTTAATTTACGAACACATTTGCTCCTCAACTTGCACAGGGACGACGAAGCTTCTTAACATGAACTTGACATGAAACTTAAGGAGCAACAAAGATTTATGAAGTCTCAATCGGCTGGGATCTGGCTATTAACGCTTACGAAAATGGTAAACTCGTGAATGTCGATTTTTACGGAGCACCTTAGGGGACATTCATAAAAATTATTCGTTTAAAAACGATTTTTCTGGAAATTCCCCTTTACTGGCCCCTTAGACGTGAATATGATATCCATTTAAATATGGTGTGAGAATTAATGAAAACTATGCCAAACAGTCGGTTGTCTGCATCATAAAAGTAAAAATCATATTGGTCTTTAAGGTTACTGTACGGAAATGTAAACAACATTTTCATATAATTGCAAACTTGAGTACAAAATGAGCTTAAATTAGGCAAATAAACATTCATTCTAATTTCACGTGGCTTATCAACTGTTACGTCACGTGATAGAACTATAAACTGAGGTGAAGTTTCGACATTTAGCTTATTAAAACTCAACCCTGTTCAAACTTATCAAGGGCGTAGCAAACTGGGGGCAGAGTAGGTCAAAACGTGCTTGTACGCTTCGTGTCATCTATGACGCACTACGGTTTGATACCGTAGTCTGTTGGGGTGCCCTGGTATGCATACAGGTCCCACCCTCCTTGAAAAATTCCTGGCCACGTTCGTGTTCAGAGACAACCTCACAATGTGTTCTCTATGTCGACGCAATTCCCGTCAAACAAGAAGGCCCCCGAATGTTCAAATTTTTAGACAACCCGTGTTTGAGAATGCCACTTAACTTGACACTGACGTTTCGCTTGAAAAAGCCCTGCTGCGAGTGACGTCCTTGAATCTCAATTTGAATTCTGAAGAGCGAAAAATAATCTTTTATTTACGTGTAATTTGATGGACCTGTCAAACTCTTTAATAGTTTTTGTTTACCCTTCATCATGTCTATTTGGTTCTTTGACCAATGAGGCCCCTTCGATGAATAATGAATAAACATGACGTCTACCGAGATCACGGTCCCGAGGTCCTCTTACATGACAAGCCACGTAAAACATGACATAAAAGAAAGGGATCTATGTTGTAGTTGTTGCGTTATATTGAAAACGAATCCGTGTTAGCGTAATGATTTCACCTTTGCGTTAACGTACGCCTTTCTGAAAACATTGTAAACCGTAGACAATAGTAACTATAGACGAACTCGGACAGATTGTGATGGTCTGATTTTAGTCTGCCATTACTGGGGTCCATCACCTTTAATCTTTAAATTTCCGTCCTTACCTGTTCCATAGATGGTTGTACACTAAAGTGTATCTCGATTTTATCAACTTCACTGAATATGAGGATTTGAAATCCACGTAGACAATAAATGAAGACGATTAAAGGCTGATGGACCCCACCAATGGCTGCCTCCAGTCGCTAAAAAACAGCGTACCATACAAATGGCAGCTCCATGATCATACACTGCAGGCTTTACAATATGACAATTCTAGATAAAAAAAAAATGTGTATTCAAGGAGATGCCATCGTCAGTGGTAGCTCCCTGGTATATATAAGAGGCATATGGCAACCTCCCTTTTCATAAGGGATATGATAAAAGTGACAAAATAGTGTGTCGACATATCAAAACTATAATTCGATTCCCTTGATCCCAGCAGTAGCATTAATCCTTTGGGGGGGGGGGGGGCAAGGCCTCATCCGTCCAAAAATTACTGTGTAGCAATGAAAAGTCGATGGGTGTATTTCCAAAAAGGGGCAACGGGAGTCCCCTCCCGTTCAAAATTGATGCCAATGGATATCATCACGACCATGTCTTCTTCCAACTGCAATGCCTACCCTACAATATGTAAATAAAGGAGCTCATTCAAAGACCGAAGGGGAATGTTGCATTATTTGGGGGTAATTTTGTAGAGGGACATGTCAGTTAAAAGGAGCGTGCTGGCATGAGACTGTGCCGTTGTTGCCCATAAAGGTGTCTTTATTTAAAAAAAAAAACTCTACTCTAGATATACTCTAGTTGATTGTAGGATTTTCGGTAAGTTGCTTGTGAAAAATACCCCCCAACAATGCTCACCCTTCTCAAAAATGGGGGAAATTTAATGAAAATATTATATACAAAACCAAATTAAAACCAAACTCGTTCCTTTGCGTTACAGTATACGTTACCGTTACTGTACCCCTCGGAATGCTAGGAGAAGTACATTTAATCGCAGTGACGACTGTTACACCGTTCTCTTTAGAGGTGTGATGGCATGTCACTCAAAAAAAATCATTAAATTTGAAAATTTAAGAAAATAATCCCCTTTTGAAAGAATTGTTGGCATTATTCCAATAACTTACACGTTCTCTAGACATACTCTCTCAAAATTTGACGGTTTCTAAGCATTCAGTCATTCGTTGGTCATGCAAAATTAATGATTCGTAGAGAGGGGCTCCTTAGCTTTGATATTTCTTTTAATAACCCTGTTTAAAATACATTAAAATTACTCATCAGGTACTTTGCTGTTTGGTGAGTGATATTGATATTTTTAAAAGGACAAGTGTAAAGTCCACACTTGATCCGGATCTGATCGCCCGATGTTATCAGCGTATCGAATTACGTGTATGGCTTGATCCTGGTGCATTTACACTTGTCTTGTACTCTGATCCTCCTCTATGCTATAACCGGAAGTCGCTCAAAATGAATTAAGAAATACAGGCACATGCGCATGCGCACCAAAGTGTAAACAAAAACAGACCCTGTACATGTACCATGGACAACGTACCTTACTCCACCGTTGATCCGGCGAGCATTTACAATAGAGATTTGTTCGCCTGCGCGGGGTCTGATCCTCCCCCCCCCCTTACTAGGATCAAAATCGGGGGATCAGATCCGGATCTGATCTGCATTTACACTACAAATTTGATCTCGAGCAGTGGATCAGACAGATAGACCCCATTTCACTGTGATCTCGAGAAGATACAGTGATTACGCAATAGTTACTGAACTTTATAATTTAAGGATTTTACCACCATTTAAAGAAATTGAAATATCGTTCTTCAGGTAGGATTTTCAAAATGGAACCGCGTTTAGGTTACGTTTTGAGATGTTTGAAAGGATCTTTTCGGAAATATGACGTTTAAAATGAAACCCACGGTTTGTTTTCTTAATCCATCATTCATAACAAAGGGAGGAATCGTAAATGTGGTTTTATGTAATAGAGTGTTATTAAACTGTCTTTTATTCATAAGATAATCACTGCCCATAAAAAAAACTTGACAGTAAAACTGGGCAAAACTGTTTCAGAGTGTGTGATCCACAAAATCACAGGTACTGAAAGACTTACTTGCTTTCGCTTTTTTGCATTGCAACTTCCCATTACTGGATGGCATTTTACATGGAGGAACCATAAATATTTTCATGAATTTGTAACCGATTTTACTAATCCAAAGTTTGTTTTAATACTAATTTGTCCACAGAATTTATTTTTAGCCAATTTCAGTGTCCAAACTGTAGAATCGGTTTCTTAAAATGTGTTAAGATATTTGTCCACGGAAGGAGGTTTGACCACAAAAATGTTTATTTCCTGGGTTACTTGTTGAAATGAAGGACAAGCAGACTTGTCACGCTTTCATGGGAGCATATTTTCTATTGTATCTTGTAATTACATTTTAATTTGCGATAAAGTGGGACTAGAAGCCCTATTTTCGTTCGGGTTAGATACACGGTTAGATTCAGACTGACTGTCGTATACACGTGCTGCACGGCAGCACTGTACACAATGTGCTGAGCTCGATTTGTGTATGCCACGTTGTGCCCCACAACTATGTGTACAAACGAATATCAGAACACGCTTTTTTGCATTTTAAAATCATAGCTATCCAGGATATAAGTCTAAAATGTAAAGTAACCTGAAAAGCGATTAATATATGGCCACTCTCTGGATTTTTCGCTTTTCACGCAGAACAGAGGACCACTGTAGACGAATCCGGTCAGCGTTTGTGTTAAGTGACTGTGAGCATTCATTAGTGGGAGTCCATCAGACTGACTCGACGGTATTCATTTATTGTCTCCGTGAATTTCAAAACCTCAAATTCAGAGAAATTGAGGGAATTAAGATTCAATTCAGTGTGCAAACATCCATGATACAGGTAAGGAAGAAAATTAAAAGGGTAAAGTTGATACACCCTAACTGTGGCCGACTACATTTAGATCATCACCTGTTGTCTGGATTAGTCTATATCATTTGCACGTTCTCAACCCGCTAACGGAAACATAAGTGAGCATAATTTTAAACAAACCCCCACCACCTCAAGGAATATGCATACTTTATTAATTATTGTTCAACTTGAAATTGAATATGGTTCCTTAACTTTCACTCATCGCTAACGTACGTTTTCTACCATTGTGAGTCTGACGAAAAACCGTAACCCTTGAAAGTTTGACGTCGAGGTACGTCACATCATTAATTGTTAGTATTCTCTCCCACATAATCGAATATTTGCAAACCTTTGACCTGGACATTGAACGAAATCCTATCCTGTGATTGGATATGACCCCATGGTGAGATTGGAACTCAGTGGTCACAATTACGTTATGATCAATTACTAAATCAATGCGAAGGAACAACACTGTGTGACATGCATATTAACCTTGATGTTTTAATAGCTGGTGAACGTGAGAACATTTAAGCACCTGTCTACACTGGGTGAAATTCGGGGATGAATGACGTCACTGACCCATTAATTGAAAGTCAGCTAGCTTCGTTTGGGCCACATCGTAGCATGTCTTAGACCACCATGCCTTCATTAGTGGGTATTGAAAGTGATAAACACTACACTCCACTAGCCCTATCTTGCATCATGAGGCTACTTTCCAAAGCAATGTCGTCAAATTCGACAGGCTCCACCCTGCATCATGGAGCCACTTTTCAAAAGCACATAGAGTTTCCGCCAGGAGGAGTTTTGAAGGATGGGTATTTTCTGTACTAAAATCTGATGTCAGTTTCAAATTAGATAAAGTCCTAACGGACCATCTCATCATAAGCCTGCATGGTTTAAACATTTAGAAAATTAACATCGTAAGTACTTTTGCGAGATTTCGATTAAAAACATACTTGAAACTCTGTTTACTTCTGACAACTACGGTAATTACAGTTTTTATACTCCGATTAAGCGAGAATCGTACCCTTCGTCTTTAACAACGTATGAATTGATTCATTACCGAATATTGTGGCGCTTTACTTTTCCCTTTAAACGTTTCGTTAAGCCATTGACTGATTTACTCAAGAACAATACAAGTACTACGTCATTAAAACAATATCGTTAAGTTTCATTAAACAGTCAAAAACTTAACTTGGGTTTTTTTTACGAAAATTTATACAAAAGAATAACGCAAGAGAATAAAACAAGAATACAAACTGACAAAAAAGAAGCAGTGAATTACGGCATTTTCTATGGATTTAGTCAAATTTCATTCGAGATAGCATGAAAAGTAAACTACCCTGAGGGTAAGCCGTAAACCTCATCCAATTGGGATGATTTGTATAAATCGCGGCTTTTTTCGTTTCTTAATGGGAGATTAACGTACCTACAACCTCCCTAAGCGCGTGGGTGACAATTCCTGTGAAGTGTAATCGTTTCGAATGTTTGAAATTGGTCTCAAAGGGGAAATCTGTTAATCACACACGAAATGAGCTCATTCTACACATTTCTCGACAGATTGATTCGTACTGCGCGTATAATCACTATGCATGCCGCACGCACTTATAACTACAAGTACAGCCGTCATTTTTAAGTGAACCCCGCTGGCTTAGAGTTTATCGTTGTTGAACGCTATAGAAGTTTAACTCGCCTTTAAAGTGAATTTGAATAGCTCTTTAAACACGGTAATGGTTTAGCATTTTTCTAGCAACAAATGTCAACAGTATATTTCTTACAACGAGTCGGTTTGTTTGCAAATTGATATACAATGTAAATAAAGACCAGTCTTATGAGGCCTACTTCAAGGACTACGCCTACTTGGCAGGCTCGGTTTTGTTAAGTCTGTCATAAGGAAATAGAGAATAAAACATTCAGTCACTGAGTGAAGCTAAAAAAGTCATGCATGAAAACAGAATAAAGGAAGGTTACCATCCGGACGGATATCTCCTTCAACCTAAGTAATATGCTGACCGTACACCTACCTCGGGTGAAAGTATTCTATGCCGGAAATATGAATAAACTACGGCCAAGCAGATTAAAGGAACAAGCCAAAAAATAAGAAATATACAAGACAAGATGCAATTTTATGCATGTCTCTCATGAAGCGTTGTGCTGCAAGTAAGCATAAAGGAATGTTGGCGGCACCCCAAACCTATATAGGCCTATTTTGATAGCTTTGAAGGAAATAGTCACAATTTCCTTTCACCCTCCAGCAAAAGAAAATTCTGGTACATTTTTTGCAGAAACATTTGTCACATGAGAACGATTAAATTGCGTTGCGTGACAATCTGCAGTGCGTTTTACATTTATTTCTGTCCTACAGACGCATGCTAAATTCACCTGCGAGGAGGCCTGAATGAGCGGCAAATACAATGGATAACGGTGGGCCCTTTCATGGCATGGTGGGACGTAGGGGCCTCCCTCTGAAAAAAATGCCATAAAAAGGACTACTATATTCTGAGGGTCTTGCAATTCATAATTAAGACCGCGGATTTTGTCAGCAGTAGAAATAGCTTCCTGGTATATTAAAATTACTTAGTTTAAGAAAACACAATTTCCCGCAACATAAAAATAGATAAGAAATTACGGAATATAGGCTTGATCAAAAAATGAATGTTTGAATCCAGAAAGAATTTGGCCACTTTATTTGGAGACAATCTTAAACTTTAATTCAAAATGGACTCTTGTACATGAGATTTTTCAGGACTGAAAGGGACTCGATCATTGAGGTGATATTTTTGACTTAATAAGAGCGTTAAAGACCACATGACAATGCTTATAGTTAGCATGATGATTGAAATTTCATATCCAATAGTTACAAAAATAGTTACTCACGAAAAAATGTTGGAGAATTTTTAAGCCGTTGGTACGTCCCAAAAACCGCTGTTTAGAAACAATGGAATTAAACCCAACACAATATGATCGAAACAATATTATATATGAATAATCTCCATTTGATTGAGATGAGCTTAATTACAACGTACCGTATGTTACTTCAGTATTTTTTACACCTTTAATGACGAAAGTTGACACTATTTAACATAAGAGAACCTCATAAATCTACAATAATATTCTCAATTTGTAGTTGGTAATTAATTTTATATGCTCATTTTGCCGTATTTTGGTTGCAATTTAACAGATAAAGGGAGTGTCCCTTACGTCACATCTTTTTCTTCAGAATTCCCAGGAACGTTAGTCTTTAAAAAAAAATGATCTACATTTTAAACAAGTCTGCAGGCAAAAAATGTTTTGAATCCACAAAAATACATTACACACGTCTGATGTCGAATAGCGGTGTGCGCTATTCCTTACGTCAAAACGTAAAAATGTTTACTTCCTTGTGGTGAAAAAGAAACTTGAAAATACACGGAAAACATAATGCTTCATAAAATATTGCAATATCCAACGACATAAGTCTTTCCCACTGAGACAGCGCTGTAATATGACTTAATGAGTAATAAAGTGTGCCAAGTGTTGTACGAATTGCCTAGTAAAAGTCTCATCGCCTAAGCCAATTCGACTTATATATTACAGATCGATATATATATAGAGGCGTCATGCCCATGATTTCGTTGATACTAAATTTTACAGCCACTCGTTAAAATACCCTTTAATCACACTAAATGTTTCACCCTTAAGCCGGTCAATATTTGTTTTGAAGGACAATTCATTGTCCCATAATTTACCTAAAACTTGTCGGATATACGCCATTTTATTTCTTTTTACTTTTCGACAGGGTTTAAAGTCTTTCTACGTGAACGACTGTACGCAAAACGATCGCCCAAAATGTTGATACGGTTACGGCAGTTACGGGCGTACATTACGACGCGAAAACTGACATAGCAGCAAGATTAATTACGACTGGTAAGAGCCTAATCAGAGCGATCGATTTTTCGTACAGAGCCTCCGTCGCTGACTTTGCTCGTCTCGTAAAACATCAATTTTACCGCACATCGATCGTAAAAGCTTGAAAAGGGTTATTGTCGCGCGTGTATCAATGGAAAATATACTCCACCGTAGATTAACAGGAACTATTCCCACATTAATCGGTCTTGGTGCTTTGAATGTCAATTAAATGTCTCGCGCGCGACATTGAGTTACGATCCAACACGTCTGTTTGATCTAAGAAACATATTCTTGTCAATTTCTGTCTGCTGCTCAACTTTCTTTTGAAGTAGACTCTTTTACAAGACACCATTCCAACACGTATCTTTTTGTTGGGGACCCAAACAGTTATTGCCAGAAAACCACGTATAAATGCTTTAGTAAAACCCGGGTACAACCCACCCTCTACAACTGCCATTTTAAAGAATATGGCTTATAAATAAGGACAAAATGATATTTTGGAAAGAATTTCAAGTAAGGTTTACTCCCTGAAAAAAACAGAGTAGCAGAATAATTTTGATACTTACATAACACTAGGCCATCGTGCGTCATCGGCTAACGATAAAAGGTTTGATATCTTTAAAATAGATATCATTTTATTTGTTTATTAAGGTCGTAAAGGAGTCAAGCTTACATTTATTACTACTAGATATGCATTGACCACTTGGGCAATTACCCGGCATTCTTTGCGACTTTCACTTGGGGAAAGCTCTGATGTCATTTACAAATAGTCTTTTCCAAACGTTAATGAAAAATGCCGTATGGGATAGGGTCGTCGATATCTCTGGTTAGTACAGTAACACGTCGCTTCTCGTGCTATACAATTACGATACCATACAAAAGCAGAGCCCGTAGCCAGTAGATCTCATTACATGTCTTCTTACATTTAGCTTTTGCAATCAAGAATAACGATTCATAAAGATTATACAGAACTTTTTCCAAGGAGAATATAGTACCGATATCCATAAATTGTTCAGACTCTAAAAACGGTTGGGTCAATTTCACCTAAAATTTTGAATTAAGGGAACCGACTTTTTAGTGGGGTCAATAAATTACCCAAATGATGCTGCATGGATCCATACTGGGTTTCAATTTTACCCAAACGTGACCCAAAATGTTGGTTTAGTTACCTCGTTACACGAGTGTGGTGAGACGGAGATACGGTATCTGATAACACGACAACGCCTATACAACGCAAAGTAGTAATGTCTTTTTTTTATTTGCACAAATAATTGAGAAATCAATCAAAGGGGGAGGGGGGGGGGGTTTAAAACCTTCTGGTGGTGGTCCGTTTGCGCAGTCTGTTTAAAGGAAATTAGCTTACTCAGTTTGGAAGAAAATGTCTTTGTAACTCTAAGACGGCGTACTTTCCGCTCTGTGACATTATATGCACAAGGTCTTTGGTAGGGGCAGAGCGGAAAAGTTCTGAGAGAAGTTGTATGCCCCTCCTTAATTTTCAAGGACCAGCGGGTATAGAAGATTGCCAGTCACTCTTAAACAAACACAATAAGTAACACGTGACATCATATCCTACACTGTTAAAAATTTCTGTAAATTTACAGACTTTTTTTAACTAAAACTTTTTGTATTTTACTTTTAATAGAGATTTTCTGTATCTTTACAGACACTTTGTATTGCTACAATAAAAAAAAGGTTGTTTAACATGTATTTTCTGTTTATTTGAAAAACCATTTCTGTCTGCTTTTTTAACCAAATTTTACTGCTTTGTAAAACTTTTTCTGTAAATTTACAGAAATTTTAACAGTATTTTGTATTTTTCTGATTTCACATAAAAACACTGTCATTTAACAAACATTCATTTTGTTTTTAAGCTGAAAAAGAAACAAAAATAAGCCCAAGCAAACAAATAAGAAACAGCCAGAAAATTTTCAATATATAACATGCATCGTTCTGCGAAGTTTCAGTTTAAAAAAAAACATTTTTGGCAAATTTATGGCCCTATTTGAAAATTAACTTACATTTATTATAAAAGCATACTAAGTTATTACGTTCTTAGTTATAAATATCATATAACTGGTGTTTTGTCACACATTTTTAAGTAAAAAGAAATTGTAAGGCCCTAATTTCAGAGCACTGACAATTGGTATACTGATGTCAACTCATCGTCACAGGCGCTCATGCACTTGATCGGAGCAAATTAAAAACGTTTCACAAATTTACTTGAAAGAGTCTGTAAATTTACCACTTTATGACGTAAATCTCATTTTGCATAAATGGGTGGAGCTTATTTTGTAGGCATTTTCCTAACAAAAGGATTGCTGTTGCTTTGAATAATATCTTCTTTGGCGTTTTTTAATCAGGAAGTGATAAACTTATTGTTTACCTTGTCTGGAAATGTTTGCAACCAATGTATTTGCATTCTTTGTCATATTTATTGTAAAAACAATTATTATATTGTACAAAAAATGTGACTTTCCAATTACAAAGTTCCTAGAGATAGCAGTCTACTTGACAACAATATGACAACAAAGCATCCTCAATGTGTTTCGAGTGAAAACAACTTCGTAACGACACATTACGTTGATAGGCAAATACCTGATCTACGTAATGGTGAAGTGTATGCTACGTAATAACATATGAAAGGTACAAGAGCGATATTATAATAAATATTAAAACGTCGGGAATGAAAACAGTAGGCTGTAAATTCACATAAAATTAAGGTAAACAAAACAGAACATTTCTGTAATTCGATGTTACAGTAGACTTTTGTAAACTAATTTACATGCAAAAACTGTAAAGAAAAAACAAACCCTTAATGTTTTTTCATGATTACAGTCTGGCTGTAAAAAAAACATTATTTGGTTGGAAAAAAGTTTGCCATAAAAATTATGTAAATTTACAGAGAAATTTTTTAACAGTGTATTGTTAGTTCTTCGATCTTCTTCGACTAATTATTTAGAATTTTTTGACAAATTATGTGTCTTCAAACTAGATAGTCCAAACATATTTGGTGACTTTTATCTGTAAAATTAATGTCTGATTTGAATAATAAGACGTTTTCTGAATAAATAACTAATCACTCAGCGGTTTCCAAAATTTCAATGACTAAATATAATATTTGATAACTGATGTTTCAAATGAATAATAGCGGTACCACATAAGTTTTTACACTCTGATGATTTATAGTCAAAACATTTTCATTTGACTAACATTTGACCAAATGATGTTTAATACAGTTAAGGCGTGAAACCCAGTCCATGACCTAATAACTTATTAATATGCAGATAGTAAACTGTTTTTGAACAAGTCTTTACACCCTTATAAATGAAATCAATACATTTTATTTGACGCATATAATACCAAATGATAAAGTCTCATACGACTCATTAAACTGTTTTTGATTTATCTACTTTATATCGCATAAGGGTCAATGACAAATGTCGATGCGCTGAACCATGGTTTCAAAGACTCACTTCAGGCTAATATTTATTCAATTGAAGTTACATTAGAATGAAACATACACGGAAGCTTATATTTTTTCCCCTAAATTTCCCCCTTTTCAGTCATGACTCCATGGTTAAGTTACTCAAACACTATACAATCAGATGTGAGAAGACTGCAAATGTAATGTCACCTGTTAGTTATAGAGTCTCTTTGCTGCATGTGGAAAACACTTCAAAGAGGCTCAGTTTCACCACCATGACACATTTACTGTAGAAGCTCGGATACACTTGGATCTCCCATAAAAGGAGATTGACACTAGATGACATGCGCAAAAAGGTGTTTGGTGACCAATCACGGAATGGATAATCTTGGGTGTAATAGCCGCCTTTGTCTATTGGTTAATATAGCTCAGGAAGAGTGGCGTGGCAACGGGAGAGGGGAGGGTTGGGGGTCAGAACCCCCGCCCCGACCCAACCTTGCAATGCCAAAAAAAAACCCTTAAATAGCGGTTTTGCTCTTTATCCTTAGACTTTTCCCTAATGTCGAGCCACCCCCCCCCCCCCCCATGGCACAAGCTTGGCCATGGACCTGCTCAGGAATCATGGAATCATGATGGAAACTGGTAGAATACAAAAACGATGATTTTCTTAAGTTCTCCTGACCCTGACAAAAGGTCGTTCGGCGAAGCCAAACTCCCATAGATGACGTCAGCTTGTCGTCAGTTCGTAAGGTGTACATGGACGCATGACCGTCAAAATAAAAACAAGTTATTTCGTCCGAGATCGTCCCATATTCTTACCACGAGGTTAGCCTTCATCACTGTATCTAAAATTTTTTAATCATCGGAACGTTTTCGTCATCTACTGATCGCGGTAGCCGACAGTATGTCGTATTATCGGCATCGCCAAAATTGTAGTACCTGTTTCCTTTACGGCGATCCACAATACCAGAGAGCTGCACTGGTATTACAGACCAGCTCATGTGAAATATCCTCATCACAACATTCCATTCCCCATTTCCCTTTTCTTTATTTATTTATTTTTTTTATCCAAACTAACCTTTTTCTAATCATTATTATTCACAGCTGCACAGGAGTAAAATAGTGCCATGATTTCCCTAAAATGCACGGCGACTTATTTTTTAAAAGTGTTCGAATTACACACTTAATCACGACATATGCTGAATCCTAATTATTTTTTATTTGCATTCTGCATACATTTCAGCGAATTATTCAAATGCTGTTTTGGAAATGTTGCTTTCTAATTTTAGTAAGTAGGTTTAATGGTTACTCGTTCTGAATATCCATTTAACTTGTGTAAATAAACATCACAAATCACAATGTCACATCACACTGTCACACTTCGAGCTCACTGGTAATATTAATGGAGCCTAACGAACGATACGGTCAATTTCATTTTCTCCCGATTATGACGAAGTCCCACACACGGTAACGTTATAACGCACTACACCTGTTTTGAACTATATACAAGTGTGGACACTCTCCCTTGAGATCGGATTACATTGAACTGTTTGAAATGTCAGAGAGGGGAAGGATGAGCAAAACTCTTAGTGGATTGCTTTTAATGATTGAGAAGTAAATGAGAAAGGGCATGCAACGTGGTAAGTACCGTGATCCTAGGATAATCACAATAATACTAGGAATAAAACGGATGTTAGGACAGCAAACTTTGCATCAATACAATTATTTAAAAACGGGGTGGGGGTGGGGGAAAGAAATTCAGAAAAATAAAAAGAAGAAGGGCAATATTTAAGGCTAACTTCCAAGAACTGTCGATATGTAATAATTTTGGTTCTTGAGAAATCACTATTCTACATTATACAAGGATGTCGCAATTTTCGAAACCGTTAATGACTTGTAGCAAGTCTTCACGTTTTTGTTTACCAGTCTTGTGAGATGACATCACATAGTTAGATAAACTTGGACGGCGTTAGGCGAGGGGAAGCCTTGAAGGCTTGACCAATGGTCCGAAGCCCCGAAAAAGGGCGATGAGTTACCAAGAAGACGATGAAGGTAATTTTTTCTACGCGCCAAGCGCACCGCAAGTTTTCCGTCTTCCTTTATGGAAAAAATTGAGTTTTATTGAATTAATTTGCATGCAGCGGTTCTTTTAAATCTGAAAATGAGTTTTTGAAGTAAAATTTGGGATCGTTATTGAAAAGATGGGCCTTCTTAAGCGCAAAATTAAGTTAACTGAGTATTGTTGTAATTACATACGTCATCCTATGGATGAAGTCATTTCACCACTTAGCTTATTCTTGCTCTGTGGTACACTTTCTTCGCTCCGCAAGAGGGTTATATGGTTTTTATATGATACGCGCATTTCTGAAAAGATCCGAATGATCGTTGGAATTCAAAAATAAAATGCAAATTAGTTTCAAAAAGAAGACGTAACATCTGTTTGAAAAGAAGTCTATGACGTGTATAGATTTGACTCGATTAGTGGGAAGTTGGAGCGTCCTTTTTTTAAAGGACAAGGACACCCCCACCAACTTGAAGCAATGTAGTAGAATGTCCTGTTTCGTGACTGGCTCTTGAGAGTCATGTGAAGATTTTTTTCCTACTCAACTGTAATATTTACCAGGAGTAACTGCTTGGTTTACCTCGAACATGCAATATTGAAGTTCTAAAATATTATAAAAGATACCAACTTTGAAGCGGAATGAAAGGAAAATTCACCCCCCCCCCCGCCCCCCATAGATGTGCACTGTTTAACAAGGTGCCTCTTGATTGGTTGTTGCTGTTGTATTGTATCGATTGTATCCTTTGTTAGGGTTAGATTACGGATTAGGGTTATCGTTAGACAAGTTAGGAAATTTCTTGTTATTTTAGTGCGCATCGTCCCGAAAATTGTAATATTTAGCTGTTGCTTCAAAACAATTTTGGGGTGACTGTTTTTGTCCTTTTAATTATATCAAATGATGACATTTTTGTTAACTTAACTTACAACCGAGCTAGATATTATGCTAGTCTTTTTTTTTTTGATTGATTTTGAATCTCATTAAGTGTTTTTTAAGTACTAAGATAATTTTTTTTTTTTTTTTGCAAAGCACTTTGGAATTTTCCTTTGTGTAATGTAACTAAAATACTTAACAATGTTCCAAGTCTTGTCTACCGCTTTCTACATCGATGAAGCAGTCACTGCCTTAAGACTGGCATCGATTAAATGTTCAAAGTTCAGGAGTGATAAAGAAAAAACTCGTTGCTTTAAATCATTTAATTGGGTTATCAACCTTTTATTTTAAATTTACTACGCTTTGAGCATGCCCCCACCCCAAGAACTGTGAGACATAATAAAAGTAGAGCAAATGATTTGCAGGATTTAGAGGATGAAACATTTTGTCCATGTCTCGTCCAACCATCAACTGCTAAGGATTGTGGGGAGAGAGCTTTGTCATCCGTTATTTTTCACCACAGTGAATTGCAATGACAGAAACGACGAGCACTAAAATTTTCTTCCACAATCCTTTGTAATAGACCTTGTGCATATGATGTCACAGAGCGGAAAGTACACCCTTCTTTGGGGGGCAAAACAAACCAACACAGAAAAATACAGACAGGTGATTTGTCAACCAGTCGAATACGCGCTCAGTCTGCTACAGGTGCAGGACGAATTACCATGCGTGTGGCGACGTGTTCCATTGGTCTGCTCAAAGGATGACGTCAGGTTGTCGTCAATCCACAAGGTCTATTGCTATTTCAAGAATTTCCTAGAAGACTGTGCCATCAATCTCAACAATAGACCATTTTCCAAACAGTGATAACAAAGACTTGTGAGATAGTGTTTTGATATGGGCCGTTTTGGCCATTGTAAAATGTCATTGACAAAAACGACGTGTACCAAAAATCTCTTCCACAATTCTGTTATTTTGAAAAAGATGTATAGACCTTATGCATTGACATCATCACATTTTGGAGAACAAACTTATATGCATATTCGATCATCCATCAACTGACTGCATTTTTGTTTTATTTTGGAACTGTATCCCTCCAAAGGACTCATTAGAGATTCCTGCCGTTTGAAAAGTGGACGTCATGACTTGGCCGATGTCATCACTTGGTCGATTTTTGTACAAAAGAAACCCGCAAACAACGATAGGCGCCCACTGGACCATGTAATCTCCAACAATGTGGTTTTTTGTCAGTTGGTTAAGAAGCAAGGGTTTCAAGGATATGATAAGTTCGTCCTGGTCCTAAGGAAGCTAAACCTATAATGAGGGCGTTCTTTCTGTTTCGTGACATGTGCATAGCCTGGTCTTTAACGCGGTGTCTACGTCAAGCTGAATATGTGGAATAATATTCCTAAAATATCAAAGGCTCATTTTCGTTTTCATTCAGCCTAAATCCTCAAAAGTCCATCTCAATTTGTTAAACACAACAGTTTGTAAACCCTTGAGGTTATCCATCCTTGGCAGGTTTTTATGTAAAGTACCGGCATGTCAAAAGTATGTAGTTTGGTAGTTTTACTTTTCCCAAAATGCAAATATTAACAGAAATAATTTCACTGATTATCTGGTATTTGAGTAAATAATGAAGTGTACAATCTGTTTAACGAAAATTTCAAATTTTCAAATGTTGCAATATTCTAACAGTGCACGCTTCTTCTTTTTTTTTGAAGAGGAATATAAGCCTTCTGCCGGATTTTGAAGTGGTAGGCCTACTGAATGTTTTAATAATGAATGTTTTTTATATATCATACCTTTTTTCAATGACGTCCCCAGAGTGAGTAAAGTCCCCAAGGTTAAATATATTAAACAAGTAAAATAAAAAAACATGTTTAATTGGGTCTTGCCTGTTGAGGCACTGTGGAAAAATAACTCACTATTTCACAGTACTTGACACAGAAGTCATCCGGTAAGTAGTTTTAACGGACGGTGAAGATTCTTTCCGTAAAGTCATTCATTTGCCCCGAAATTCTATCTCGCAGTCGCTTGTTTTCAAGTGCGAAACTCTCCTAAAACCATTGTGCACTCTAAGCAAACATAGTCAAGAGAAAGGAACGAACGGGCATGGATCTCCTTAGATATAAGCTTCCACTGTGTGACTTTCACCTATCAAAATGTAACAAAAGGTTCACACCTCAACATAATGACTATGCATTTCAAGAGTTACAACATTGGAGTCATTTTTTTTAAGGTTCATGAAAATAAGTTATTCTTGCGTAACAGATAACTGAATTTCTTTCTCACAGAACATCGTTTCTTAAAAATAAATTACGTATTTTGAACCGTTATCTTTGACTTTCTAAATCTAAAGGTTAACGCAATATTTCCATTAAGTACAAAGTAGGAATATCAGACCTTTCCGTATACTGTAGGAGGAAAACCAGATGCACCGATCCTGGAGGGGGCAGGGGCAAGGGGACAATTGACCTCGCAATAAGATTATTAGGGGAAAACAAATTGTTTTGCCCCTAAAAATTGAGGCAGATTAAAAAACAAGCGGCAGAATAAACAAAAGAAATATTGTAGTATACAGTGTACTCCACACGATCCGGCTGTTGACAATTTTTAATTTTATGCCCCAATCCAAATCGAAGCCCCTGGGGAAAACCAGCCAGAAGCCATAACTAAAATGAAGGACGTTGCCGGCCCCATTTAACCAATAGGCTAGGAATTGAGCCGTAAAACCTTGTCTGACTATAATGAACTTGTCCTTGCTTAATGGGCAAAGTAATTATCCCCAAAAGGGCTATGTCAAACTTCCTAAAGTTCAATGTTCCAGAGGTTCAATGTTCCCAGGGTTTTGTGTTCCAGGCTGGGAACATTGAATACAGTGCTGAGAACATTGAAGCCTGGTATAAACAACCCTTTAACTATTATCAACCATTGAAAAAATGCGAAAAACGGGGAGCACCGAACCTTGGGAACATTGAAAATAAGGAACATTGAACCTCGGGGAAAACAAACCTCGGTAATCATCGACAACCATTAAAATAATACCAACAACGAGGAACATTGGACCCCGGGAACATCGCCACCCCAATATAACTTCGAAACAGCAACTCGATCTGACAACAAAGTTCTCATTTGTCTTTCAAGTATCTTCCATTATATTTCAAGAATGGAATACTATACATTCAAAAGTAAACTAGCCTGTTAGTCCAATGGGACCTGCTGTCGTTGTACGTGATGCTTCGCATAAGCAACGGAGCAGGAAAAACAAGCCAGTGAACCACAACTGGAAAAAGGGCCGTGGCCGGCTCGACTTGAACCAATATGTTGGAAAGTGGGTCGTGAAACTCCATCTATCTAACAAACTGACTTACTAACAACTAATTAACAACTAACTAACTAACTAATTAACTAACTAACTAACTAACTAACTAATTGTTGGTCCTACATACTGATAAAGTAAATTTAACGAGTTAAAAGGAAAAATGAAGGCACATGTCGTGATTTTCATGACCAATTTATAAAAGAGTTAACGCGTTTTAATCCCCAATACGTGAAGGACAGTACTTGACTGCCCTCCTTTGAGTGTTTCAAGACGTAAAAGACAACCCCTCCCCCCCCAAAAAAAATAATAATTTTAAATTCTTACAACGAGGTTTTGGAATTGCTTTTCTAGTATAATCTGATGATGCTTCCATTTTCCTGTTATTGACACATGGAACTTTCATGTACTAAAACATGGCTTGAACTTAAAAATTGAAAATGACTACAAGCGGCAATCAACGTTTGTTTTAACAGTTTGTTTTAAGCAGTGGGGCTGTCTGGTCTTGCATCTGTCTTGAATTTTGTTACCTGTCAAACATTCAGAAAGTTACATTAAATAGCAATTAACACAAAATTAATGATTCTCCTAACCTAAATCACCTCTTCTATATTTCTATATTCTGGTAAACAATCACTTCAGAAGAGGAAACTACTGAGCTGCTGGAACGAAGTTTAATATTCTCTTTCAAACTTCTATTGTCTCTTTTAATAAAGGGTTTAGATCGAAACAAGTTTAGATATGTTTGACTGTTACAGGGGTACTAACTCCAAGCATTATTAATGTGCATGGGAATCCAATGTGTGGTTCTCAAGAATATGAGCCCGTAAAGCTGTCTCATTTTAACATAAAGTGAACTTGAAGCAAGCACATATGACATCATATCCTCACATTACACGACAGTCTTTTGCTTTTCTTTAAATTTTGCAACCAATTTTCTCACAAAAATCCTACATTATCAGAATGTGATTGCAAAAGTGGCATTAGAACTTAACCAATTTTTCATTTCCACGAGGGGCTCCTGTCTCTACTAACGCCAAGGTCAACAAAACAGCCTAAGAAAACAAAGGGAAACAAAACATTTCTTGTTAATGTGAGGCAGTGCAAAATCGTTATTTCGTCCCTTAAATGAATTCGGTAGGCATGTACCATATCTTGACATAAATTATGGCCGACACAGTCAAACAATTATTTTGTCAGTCTCATTCTATCTAAATCTCATGCTTTATTTTATACCCTGTCGTATATCTTTCAAAATGGCTGTTAAGAGACGCATAGCAATTTTCCCCAAAAGCAAAGAAACTAATCTTCCATTATTTGATTGAAATTAATCAAAATACAGAGAAAAATTGAGTGAAGTGGTGTACTTTGAACTCATCTTAAAGCCATTTTAATAGCTTATAAGCGATCAATTTTGTTCGTCGTTTTTCAATTAGTTGGCCAGCTGTTCAGTATCCGTGCTACGTTAAGTTAGGCATGTACTAATATACACAATCTAAGCCTTCTCTAATCTCTCTCTAATTTAGAAATGCCATTTCAAGTGACCGACGTAGTTCTGCCAAAAGCCTGCAATGCAGGATAGCAAATGTCAGTTTCTTTGGCATCGTGCATGTTCTAAACATAGACACTAACCTGCGAAGCCAACGTGGCAGAATATGTATAGTTGAAGCAGGGGGCTGTTATTTGAACAGCTCCTTGTGAACAGAAATTTCTTAACTGGCTCACGATGGCCTCATCCCTAACCTAGTCCCTAACCGTAACAAAGGATACAATCGATACAATACAATTGCAACAGCAAACAAGAGACACCTTGTTAAGCAGTGCGCATCTACCCAAATTATGTGGCGATTTAGCATTCAAATATTTAAAAAGTTCAAAGGGGGAATTTTACCAACAAACAAGAAAATTCATCCCACCAGGATATTTAGAACCTTAGAAATAAGTTCCCTAATACCAACAAATTGATATAGAAAGAAGCTTTTAAAATATATGTATCACTGTGCACTGTGTATATAACTGCAACTTATCACCGAAAACGCAAAAGACATAGTGATATATTTTTTTCACGTGATATTTCCTGCAACCTGTAGAAGTTTGTGTGACAATATTTTCCGTTCTGGCGCCCCATATTTAGAAGAGAAACCCCTGTAAAGATTTTGAGTGCGATTTTCTGCAATTCTGACGTTTGGAATGCCACACTTTCTCCAACCTACCGTTTCACAAACAGGAAATGCACGACTGAAGTTGCTATGATCTGTGTTTATGTCACCACTTCTAAAAGTATGGACGAGGCATCCAATGGGTAGCCAACACCAGCCAGGCTCAGACTCAGTGATCACTAATTGCCGACGTAGCAGACGAGTGGCGTAGCTAGGATATTTTCCGGGGGAAAGGGGGAGGTGGCAAAGCTCGAAAATTTCCCCAAAACGTTTCAGTTTCAGTATATATTCAGTTTCAGTATATTTTCAAGGTGAAGGTGCATGTATTACTAACAAAATATGTAAATTTATGATAACAAGATTATCATGACGTCATGTAATGTTACCTAAGTGAATACATGGCGTACAAGATCCTGAAACTACCTACTATCTACATAGGATTAAGACAATGTCATCATGGGCCCGTTGTCACCCCCATGCCCAGTGATAAATTAGATTAATTTTCCGAACAGATTAAATAGATTAATTTTCCCAACCAGTCCTTTAAAAATAAGGTAAACATCATACGTTTGTCCAGGTTTGCAGGATTATTATATCTAGACAACGGTAAGCTATTGTTTTTAGCTTCATCCATGGTTAAACACAGAGTAAGATCAGTCTATAACCTGCCCGGTACTAGCTTGTAGGATGAGAGGCCATTAAATGCTTAAACCTACCTCAGGGCGCTGTCAGCTTTAGTGACGGGTGAGAGTGATACGCGGAGCACGACCATCGATTCGCGCGGAGCGTCCCGCCAGGGGAAATTTCGCCAAAAACACCCCTAGATTGCAGGGAATGACACTCCCTGTGCCTCATCACTGCATGCTTGGAATGCCATATTTTTCTTGTACTGAACACTTTTAAGGAGACAATTTGTTCACAATATATATAAAAAGGAAAAATTGGAAACTCTGAGGCCTACCGGTATGTATTGCTGACAGCCTTAAATCGAATATAAATATAATGGTTGTGGAACGAAAACAAACGGAAATTGTGATAATGAAATGAGGGAATATTACGTTCACGGGGCTATGATTAGGTTACTATTTATTAACAGCATATAGTGCATCGAGCTGATGAACATAACATTAGCTCAACAATACGTAGGGAACTAGCTCGATGATGGTATTCTTTGCTCCGGTCTTATAGCCTGTCAGTGTTGCGCAGTACACGCTGAACTGATCGAAATACCCTGCACGTGTACCAGAGAACATTCGCGCTGCTGGAGAGAGGGCACTTCTGCGGAACGCGAGTCAATCACGCTTCATGCTGCAGTGACACATATGAGATCTGGGGAAATGCGTTGCATGCAAATACGAGTTAAGCATGAGAAATAATTCACGATTACTTGTAGTGGGGGATTTTCAAAGGATTTTCATAGGAAAAGGAAGTATTATTTCGTCAACTTGAAATTTCCCCAAATTCCCCAAAATATTTTCCAGGGCCGGAAACTTGCGCGCCCCCATTGGCTACGCCACTGTACGGACTGTAAAGCCACGGTCACACTACAACGAATCCGAATCGGATTTCGATCACATTTTCGGAGTTCTGGTTAAAATCTTTCTATCTCTGGTCGGAAAAACATAAACAATACAAATTCACACATTATTTTGGGGCACAACTTCGCCTACGTTGAAAACTGTGTCGTATGAGTCATGCGTCTTTAGCAGGCAGCAAATGACATGCACAGGTCGCCACTGAGAGGCAACAAAATAGCCTGCGTAGCGCCCCGTGACTGCATCCCCATTAAGTTTGTTTTTCGCAGCAATGAGCTGAACGAAAAAACTTCATCCCCTCCGCGGAGTAGTATCGTAATACAAAGTCGAGTGAATGGAGATATATTGGGACGAAATGAAATTAGACTTGCTGAAAGTCCTCCTTTAGTACTACATTCATGTGCAGAGTACAAACACAGTCAAGGAAAGCAGTCTACTCTCTAGACCCTAAACTATCATTGTGCTTTGATTCTACGTCAGTCACTCTCTTTTTGCAAGCTGGCCTTAGGGATAAGTAATTACGAAACTTAGCTGTCCTTCATATATAGAAAACCTTATGAATGTTATCATGCCTTGCCGGGCTAGTGATCATTACACAGTATTCATTGGGACTTGTCAATAAACGGTACGGAGTAGGCTACTCGCAATTACATTAGGAAGTAAAAAAGTTAGATTCAAAGTCACTCAAAATGTCTTGTTGGGATCGTTTCATGGTTGGTTGGATGACTGATTGGTGTGAGCATTGGAGAGAGATGAAAACTAATAAAAAAGGAAGAAGAAGGAAAAATAACAACGAATGGATGGCGTAACGTAGCTAGAAAACCTTGAAGGCACGGTACTGACGGATTGTATTAGAGACCTTCCCGAAAAACTGCGAGTCGAAAAAAGTGCATGATTCTGAAATGTGCAAATGTGCACGTTTCGTGGAACTCGTAAACCGTCTGATAATATCGCGCAATTGGTCCATCTTTTGGCACCGCGCAATTTCCGAATGCCTTGAAAGTCTTTGCAAAGAGTCCAATTATACTGGCATATTTTCAGGGACGTTCTACTTACAGTGATCTGTTTCTTCTTAGATTTTTGACATCGATTGTGACAATATAGTAATATCCTTCACCTTCGTTGTGTTTATAAACTTAAACACATGGAAGGGTACCCGTAAGAAAAATTGGGCCATATCTAGACAGACAGCTGTTGTCTTTTAGGAAGGAGATTCTTCTCAGGAGAGGTTGGCAGCGCTGAATAACAGCTCCCTGATAAAATATATCAGCATGCATAACGCACCCAGCAAATTGCCTATCGTACACCACTAGAAATAAACGTGCAAATTAAAGTTTGTGTAGATAGAATGTACGTAAAAGTTTGCTTAATGTGACTCAAGACTTATCTGGGACTTATCTTCATTTGGTAAAGTCCCTGCAATATTATATTCCACAAGCAAGGCCTTGTAAAAAGTTGGAAAAGTAATTTCAATTCAATAAATTCCTTTGACAGATGTCTTATTAAAGAATTTGTAGACACGTGAGAGTGGGTACACTGTAAAAATGGCCAAAATCGATGTAAATTTTCAGAACAAAAATAAAGAGAAACATACAGATTGCAGAAAAGTTCCGGTAGAAAGTTTAAAGAACTTTTCTGTAATCTTAATTTATCTCTTTATTTTATTTTTCTGTAAAACTACGGTAAAGTGTTTTACAGTGTACGGATATGTTTTCCTGTCTCAAGTTGTCGCAAAATACCTCGAAAACAACAAAGTGCAATGAAAACATGAGTGCACAATATAAGGATCACCTTATCTGATGAATTTTTGGTTTCGATGATAAGAGAAACCAATGCATTCATGATGGCGTGTGTGTGTATGTATGTGTGTATGTATGTATGTATGTGTGTATGTATGTGTGTGTGTGTTTGTGACGCTTTGCTCGTTAACACGATATCTCAAGATAGCGATGTCTGGCAGTTTTCAAACTTAATACATATATGAGCCATATTGAGAGGAAGGGCCCTATTGTTTTTGGTGGAGGTCAAAGGTCATTTGGGGTTACCAGGGTCAAAGTCTGAAAACCTTGTTAACGCGATATCTCACGGTAGGAAACTTGGATAGATTTCATATTTTGTATGTGGATGCATTATAGTTAGAAGATGGTCCCTATTGTTTTTGGCGGAGGTCAAAGGTCATCTGGGGTCACCGGGGTCGAAGTCTGAAAATCTCGTTAACACGATTTCTCAAGTTTGGAAGCTTTGACAGATTTCACATTTGGTATGTGGATGGGTTATGGTATGTGGATGGGTTATGGTAAGGAGATGGTCCCTATTGTTTTTGGTGGAGGTCAAAGGTCATCTGGGGTCACCGGGGGTCGAAGTCTGAAAATCTCGTTAACACAATATCTCAAGGTAGGAAACTTGTATAGATTTCATGTTTGGTATGTGGATGTGTTATAGACAGAAGATGGTCCCTATTGTTTTTTGACGGAGGTCAAAGGTCATCTGGGGTAACCAGGGGTCAAAGTCTGAAAATCTCGTTAACACAATATCTCAAGGTAGGAAACTTATGTAGATTTCATGTTTGGTATGTGGATGGGTAATAGTCAGAATATGGTCCCTATTGTTTTTGGCGGAGGTCAAAGGTCATCTGAGGTCACCAGGGCTCAAAGTCTGAAAATCTTGTTAACACAATATCTCAAGTTTGGAAGCTTGTATAGATTTCATATTTGGTATGTGGATGCATTATAGTCAGAAGATGGTCCCTATTGTTTTTGGTGGAGGTCAAAGGTCATCTGGGGTCACCGGGGTCGAAGTCTGAAAATCTCGTTAACACGATTTCTCAAGTTTGGAAGCTTTGACAGATTTCACATTTGGTATGTGGATGGGTTATGGTAAGGAGATGGTCCCTATTGTTTTTGGTGGAGGTCAAAGGTCATCTGGGGTCACCGGGGGTCGAAGTCTGAAAATCTCGTTAACACAATATCTCAAGGTAGGAAACTTGTATAGATTTCATGTTTGGTATGTGGATGTGTTATAGACAGAAGATGGTCCCTATTGTTTTTTGACGGAGGTCAAAGGTCATCTGGGGTAACCAGGGGTCAAAGTCTGAAAATCTCGTTAACACAATATCTCAAGGTAGGAAACTTATGTAGATTTCATGTTTGGTATGTGGATGGGTAATAGTCAGAATATGGTCCCTATTGTTTTTGGCGGAGGTCAAAGGTCATCTGAGGTCACCAGGGCTCAAAGTCTGAAAATCTTGTTAACACAATATCTCAAGTTTGGAAGCTTGTATAGATTTCATATTTGGTATGTGGATGCATTATAGTCAGAAGATGGTCCCTATTGTTTTTGGTGGAGGTCAAAGGTCATCTGGGGTCACCGGGGGTCAAAGTCTGGAAATCTTGTTAACACAATATCTCAAGGCAGGAAACTTGTATAGATTTCATGTTTGGTATGTGGATGTGTTATAGACAGAAGATGGTCCCTATTGTTTTTTGACGGAGGTCAAAGGTCATATGGGGTCACCAGGGGTCAAAGTCTGAAAATCTCGTTAACACAATATCTCAAGGTAGGAAACTTATATAGATTTCATATTTAGTATGTGGATGCGTTATAGTCAGAAGATGGTCCCCCTTGTTTTTAACGGCGGTCACAGGTCATCTGGGGTCACCGGGGGTCAAAGTCTGAAAATCTTGTTAACACAATATCTCAAGTTTGGAAGCTTGTATAGATTTCATATTTGGTGTGTGGATGCGTTATGGTCAGGAGATGGTCCCTATTGTTTTTGTGGAGGTCAAAGGTCATCTGGGGTCACCGGGGGTCAAAGTCTGAAAATCTTGTTAACACAATATCTCAAGTTTGGAAGCTTGTATAGATTTCATATTTGGTGTGTGGATGCGTTATGGTCAGGAGATGGTCCCTATTGTTTTTTGTGGAGGTCAAAGGTCATCTGGGGTCACCAGGGGTCAAAGTCTGAAAACATTGTTAACGCGATATCTCAAGGTAGTAAATTTGGATAGATTTCCTTTTTGGTATGATAATGCGTTATAGTCAGTAGACGGTCCCTATTGTTTTTGGCGAAGGTCAAAGGTCATCTGGGGTCACCAGGGGGTCAAAGTCTGAAAATCTTGTCAACACAATTTCTCAAGGTAGAAAACTTGTATAGATTTCATATTTGGTATGTAGATGCGTTATAGTCAGAAGACGGTCCCTATTGTTTTTGGCGGAGGTTCAAAGGTCATCTGGGGTCACCAAGGGTCAAAGCGTTATAATCTTATTAACACGATATCTCAAGTTTGGAAGCTTGGATATACAGTATTGCATATTTGGTGTGTGTATGCGTTAGGGTCAGGAGATGGTCTCTATTGTTTTTGGTGGAGGTCAAATGTCATCTGGGGTCACCGGGGGTCAAAGTCTGAAAACCTTGTTAATGCAATATCTCAAGGTAGGAAACTTGGATAGATTTCATATTTGGTATGTGGAAGTGTTATAGTAAGTAGGTGGTCCCTATTGTGCTTGTCAGAGGTCAAAGGTCATCTGTGGTCACCGGGAGTCAAAGTCTGAAAACCTCGTTAACACGATATCTCAAGGTAGGAAGCTTGGATAGATTTCATATTTGGGTATGTGGATGCATTATAGTCAGAGGATGGTCCCTATTGTTTTTTGGCAGATGTGAAAGATCATCTGGGGTCTCCAGGGGTCAGAGCCCGGAAACCTTTTTAAATATGATCTTTCAAGATAGCTGTTTGTCCATTTGTCTATCTGTTGTTTGTATGTCTAGCTATGTATGGCTTTTATGAAAGTCAAAAGGTCATCTGGAATGACAAAATTATTTTTTGTACATGCTAGTATAACATTTGAATGAGAAGATAATAGCACTCTTAAACGGAACATTTATGTATCATCGAAACCTCAATGCATTTTTGCATTCTGGTTATTTAATTGAGCACCAAGCACAATAACAGTGGGTTCAATTTCCTTTGGTATGACCCTGTCAGGAGTCGAATTCCCGGCTGCAAGTCGAATGCAATCACTTGACTATGCATGCAGTCGGTTTTCCTATCTCATGGAAACACGATAAGTGAAGAAGAGGATATATTTCCATTGATGTGTTTTCGGAAGACTGATACAGTATGTTGGGAGCCTAGATATCATATCACTCGAAACGTCTTGCACCGGTGTACTTTGAAAATAGATTGTTGTATTATTATGGCATTCAGACCATACGGGCAACAGACCGAAAAGTGACCAAGCAATTGGCCAGATTTTTTATAAAATGATCCCTGATAGCATTTCAATTTGTCTCAACCGTCCCTTCTGCTAGTCTGGTAGTCCAGCCTTGTCCGTAAAGAAGTTACTTCTCTCGTTAAAGGTCTCTATACGAAAACCCCAATTTGTCTTGAACCAATTACGAACCAATAGGGTACCTCTATTCAATTTCGACCGCGTGTTTGGTCTAACGGTAAGAGCATCCGCCTCTCACGTGGAGGCTCGGGTTCGCTTCTCAGGTCGAGTCATACCAAAAACTCTAAAAAAGGAACCTACTGCCATTGTGCGTGATGCTCCGCATAAGCAATGGAGTAGGGAAAACAAGCCAGTGAGCCACAACTGGAAAAAAGACCGCGGTCGGCTCGACTTGAACCAATAGGTTGGAAACTGGGCCGTTAAACTCTAACTAACTAACTAACTTACTTACTTACTAACTCACTAACTAACTAACTAACTAACTAACTAACTAACTAATTAACTAATTAACTCTATTCAATTTCGATATCGGCTTATATTGCCTATTCTGGATCTTTCTCTGTTACATTAGTAGTATGATTAACACAACTTAGAACAACAATATCGCCTCATAGATATTTATTGCTCTTTTAGCTTCACATGCATATTCAGATATAACGGTACTTCAGTATGTTTGACTATTCACCGACAAAAATACCGTACCGTACTTCACCAATAACATACGGTTTAAAGAGTGTAGGTTTCTAGTCAAACATCGGTATCATGGCGGACATACACCTCAATGCCTATGATGTGCGAGCAATGGCATTTATTGTTTTGCATTGCATTTCGGGTGAAGCCCTGATGTCAGTGTTTACGGTCTTTGGAAATACCGGTAACCGTTACCTATATCATTGTTATCACTTTCGTCTTTCGGACTATTCATATAGCGAATCTGTCATGCCTACCTATGATTCATTTTTCAACCACTTAGTGACATATTTCACCGGATTCCCTTTTCGGTGCGCGGTTCTTTAGGCCGTCGTCACATTTACCTTTACTCTATTCCCCTGGTACAAAATCTGACAACTTCGCTGATGTCACGTGGGGCCTCGAAGAATCGTATTACCAGATTTCGAGACTTTCATATAATCACCCCTGTCGTCTAAAATGACTCCTGTCGTCTCATTTAAAAAAAGTTTTCCATCTTCTTTCTCATCATTGCAAGATTTGGAAACCAAAATGTGACATAACTCTTAAGTCGTCCACTTTGGGTGATAAGATGCTCACTTCACAGACGATAACATGTTCCGTGATACCACATATAACGAGATTCAACGATGTCACTCTGCATCTCCAGCATTCGTTTCAATTCTTTGATATTCAAGGTTTAATTTCAATAACGTAAAAAAAGAAATATTTTGCAGTCTTTCGTTAATGCTTTCTCCGAATCCATTGAGAGTTCGGAGCTTACGTTTCGCGTTATTCTCATCAAATACAATTCAGTTGGAATTAACCTACCGACACATCTTCTTTCAAAATAATATTCAGTGAAATATGAAATTAATACTTGTACACAGAGTAAATTTCAGCACGTATGCAGGCAGCATTCATTGGTTTTACTTTACCGTCAATTATAGTACCTTTTCCCACTTGTACGGTCAAGGACAAGTATTACAGACGCCTAATGCATTAGAAAACCATTGAAAACTGTAAACAATGCTGCTTAAGTCAGAAAGTTGTTAAGTATTCGAAGCATAAAAGATGCTCGTGATACGAAAAAATGTAAAAACTAGATTAAGTAAGAGCAACGCAAATTTCTATGCAGAGATAGATAAGCACGTTTCCAAGAAGCTCATAAACCTACTGAAGGAGTGGAACAAAAAAATTCCAAAAGATAAATTCACTAACGGTAAGGCAGCGCACGAGGACAAGATAAGTTCAAAATCTCGTACTCTGCCAAACTCGAGGATATTTGCAGGGTTGTAAACGTGCAGTCCGCACACCTGCCTCAATTTCAGGTTAATTCCGAGTTTTTCGGTTCCTGTTCTGGTTTCGGGCAATTTTTTTGTTCCGGCAACTTCTCAAATATAGCATTTGGTAGAAATGATTTTCAGTCTCGGCAAACTTTCCTTCCTTTTGCAGTTTTGTTCGTCCGAAAACCACGTCCCTCCCGTTCTCATAAACACTTGTTACCGTTGTGCTCCGATCGGGGCATATTTGCGCGCCTCGGGAGCGGGCGGAAAAGCGGACGTAGCCCGCCCCGCATCGGCTTCTGTAGGCCATTGACCTACTTCTGTAGGCCATTGACCTACTTGACAAACATTGAAAGGAAAAGTTGGAAAAAGTAGGAAATTAGAAGACCCCGTCGCAGAATTGGGTAACTCGTTACAAATCTGAAATTATCAACTGACAGCACCGTCACTAAATATTTTGGTAATAATGAAGTAGACGCAGCGAATGTCATACAAATGTTTATAGACCGGCAGCCCAGAGCAAAAAGTTGATCAAACGAACGAGGTGCTAACGTTTGACCACACCAGCATACCTTGTGGTGTCTGCCGGGGAACCTCTGCTGCATGTGGTCCACGTCGGCATTCGGTCAAACATTGCAGCTACCACAGGAAATCAATTTAAGGTAAATAAGTACATCATATAGAGTATCAAATGGCCTCTGCCAGACAAATTGTCTGCTGCAGAGGGCCCGACAGACATCCAAGAAGTCCCACAAAATGTTGGGCTCGATCAAACATTAGAGGTACCATATGAAACAAATTGCAAATGAATATTTACATCACACAGCACGAGCATGTGACGTCAGCGGGTTTCAGTTTGGAAGACTGGATGGAACTGATCATGCGCAGTACGTGTGTTACCAATACGCGCTCATTACGGCACCTTAGTAACCATTGTTGGTTACTCCTACAATGGACTCCGGGATGGAAAAATCAAAACGCGCAGGGCGGTGACGTCGGTGCATAACCTCTATAGACGAATCCGATTAGCGCTTGTTTTTTGTGACTGCAGGCCGCCATTAGTGGGGTCCATCAGCATAAAATCATCTCCATTTATTGTTTACATGAATTTTAAACCCCCATGTTTAGTGAAATTACAGAATGTAGATACAAATTAGTGTGCAACCATCCATGATAGAGGTAAGCAAGGAAATCAAAAGATTTAAAGGTGACGGACCCCAGTTATGACCGACTGAAATCAGACCATCACTTGCTGTCCGGATTCGTGTATACGACACAATGACATCGAAAGCATGGCAGTCTGATGCACTGTATTCAGTGGAAGAGCGTCAACGTGGTCCCTCTGTAACGTATAGTACCAAAATCCCCTGCCGGTTTCCTTTTAAAAAGGTTTTGCGGCATGCTTTAAAGCACCCCACATGCCATTCTCGCCCTTTGCCCCCTTTAAAACTCCTAGCTCCGCCTGAGTCCGCCATGACTACATCGACGCGTATTTCAAAATGTAGTAAGTCGTCTGGGTTTTCTTGCTCCCTTACGTTCCCCGCTTAGATTTATCCGGGACAATCCATTTTGGACTTCAAGTGAAAAGACACGCAAATGTGTCATTACCCAGCAATAGATTAAGCCGTGTGATTGCATTGTTTATGGAGCGTGACATACAGAACATCTTGGACTAATGTCGTTTGCAGAGTCTTTTGGAAAAGTTTCAGACGCTAATCGTGCAAATAAAACATTTCACATCATAAGGTAGATTAGTCGGATTTAGAAGTATTTATCAGTTACCGTTCGTTTGTTGATACAGACTCGTTATTCATTGGGAACCGTTTTGGAAAAATAAACGAATTCTTCTAAAATTTACAGTTTTTCGAAAGAATGAGACGATCTAAAGTAAAATCGTCTCTCGAGTCGCTTTCTCTTCCCTGTAATATATTAGTCGCTTAATATCTCAGACAAGCCTATTGTAAACCTTTCAAACAAGCAAAAGAACACGATGAGTTTATACTTGATCCTAAGTCCACGATCAAAGGCAACAATTAACAAAAATTAGTTAAATCTAAAAAAAAGGAACACGGCTTGGAGAGATACGTCACAGTACTTTCAATGTCACTAATTCCTAACGATAAATCAAAGATTTGGATAACACGTTTCAATCGTCTGCACCCTGCGCAGTTTGGAAAAAAGAATGTCCACTTGTTAGGAAGACTGTTTTAACCAAATGTGTACAGCATTCTAAAAGATCGACTTTTATTCCCTGCCGTGTTTACTAGGATCTTGTTCAGGTAAATTAAATAGCGAAATAATTTTCCAAAACCGTGGTATAAGATTTCAGCTTGCTAATTAATCATCGGAGTAGTTCACGATTTTTTTAATTTCAGATTATCCGTTCCAATGTAACGAAAAAATTGCCAACTCTGAAATCAGCATAGCCGATAGGGACATGAACTAGAATCGTGTCCGATATATTTTGGTTGATGCGCACTGTTTTACAAGGTGTTTCTTGATAGGTTGTTTCCATTGTATTGTATCGACTGTATTCTTTGTTAGGGTTATGGATTAGGTTAGGGATTAGGCTATCGTTAGCCAGTAAAGAAATTTCTTGTTAAACAGGGCGCATCGCCTCATATATTTTGACTATATCTGAGCAATTATTGACTAAAACCAGTTTAAACAAAGCAGTTTGGCCCAATTCTGGTCATCTATTTAGTATTGTTCTCTACTGCACTGGTGTACGAGACGTGGCAAGAAAGCAGTCATTCCTTTCACAACCCCTTACCCGATCAGAATCCTGCAAATCTCGGGGACTGAAAAAGTTGCCACAAACTTTGACTCTTATCCCTTTCAACCTTTTTCAATCCAAATGACCAAATACAGACGCTAATACAGTTCGGATACGATTCTTTTTCCAATGTAAAAACAATGGACACAGCCAATCAAGAAACGGGTTGATGGGTATGTTTAACAAGATGTTTAATTCTTGATTGGTTTTTGCCATTGTATTGTATCGATTGTTTTCTTTGTTCGGGTTAGGGATTAGGTTAGGGACTAGGGCTATCGTTAGCCAGTTAGGAAATTTCTTGTTAAACGCTGCGCATCGCCCTCAAGAAACACCTTGTTAAACAGTGCGCATCGCCCTCTAGAAACACCTTGTTAAACAGTGCGCATCTTCCGGAAAATAACGCTTCTATAGTAAGTAGAGAACGGAGGTTTTAACAAACGAAGCGACGTAATCTCTGTACGAAATTGAACTTATTCCTGATTCTTTTAGTTTTTGTAAACATATATATTCTATTTCAAATTCACATTTTCGTTCCCTGTGAAATTACGTTATTCGTAAACATTGATATCACAGTTTCACAGCTGCGGTGGAGACAAAAGACAGAACTAGGCAAGGTATATCTGTCCACCCAGCAAAAACGACACCTTGTTTTTATCCATGCAAGACGAATAAGGGAATAGAACTTCATCGAATCTTATTTTTTAGGGTATATGTTACATGATAAAGTTCTGTACCAACTAAATTGGTAAAGTTGCAGCAATTGGTTAAAGTCGGGTCGACCACGACAGTCTGCTTGTACTCTACTGGCTCAGTTCCCCTTACTCCATTGCTTATACTGAGCACCAAGCATAACAGCAGGCTGCAAGAAGGTTCCATTTTCAAAGTGTACCTCAAAACTAAAATTTCAAAAATATATATTAAACAGCGTGAAAAATGAATTGAAACAGTCAACTCACCAAATAGGACATCCCAGACAGCCAGAGCTGAGATACAAAATTTTGAAGTTTATTCACTCAATTTAAAATGGTACATTGCGCAATAATGTGCGATGTCATTTTTGTACTACTCAAATTACAGTCTTTGTATTTCTTTGTTTTTTATTTAAAGTTACTGTACCTTGTACCAATATGTGATAGCACTCTTATGGGGTGATGTGATTAATTAAGCCGTCCCTGTACAACATGCTATACCTTATTCTTTCAACTCCCATTTCCATGGCTTGTTTAATTGCTGAGGTATTAAATATTGAAGTTTTTTTACACAAATCGAAATATTTCATTGCCCACGGAAATAATCTGAGGGTTTCTTATATAGTATACAACTCACATTGCCTGCGTAGTTTCCCTTTGAAATTAAAACACGTTTTAATGATCTGATCTTTTGTTCTGGCATAGCATGTTGTTCGGAGAAGGCTTGTTCAGTCAAGTCACTCCATGACCCGATAACAGTAATATTGTATCATATTTTGGCACAAGCTAGGGTAGCTTTCAAAAAAAAAAAAACTGAGTCAAAACACAATGACTTCATTATATTATTGCATAATCTTCTATTTTAAAGAGCCCATGAAATGACTCAATGACAACGATTTGGAGTCATTCTATGACACTATCTATCACCAAAAAAGCATTTATTTTAAAAAATTCTGCCCCACAAAAGAGAAATGCTCAAGTGAAATGGTACCCCTTTCAGCACAATAGCTGCAAAATGTAAAAGATTTAAAAATGCATTGAACCAAAAATGACATCATCACAGGAACCCAACTTCACAGTGTGTGTATTATAATGCTATGTCTAAGTAACATTTTGTCACAGATTGCGTAGCATGAGACCGGTACTGGTCAAATAATTTCTGAATTTTATCTGAAGAATGTCCCAGTATATAGCCAAAAATATATTAATCAAAATTTGAAATTCTCACTCCCAATTCCTCAAAAGAGGAATTTTATCATTATTCACTAAAGCTGTCCCATTCATCATGTTAGGCCTATCAGTTTGAATTTTTGGTTCATGCTAGTCGATCTACATTCGTTCAGATTGTTGAATAAGAAGACTGATATCTCACCCGGATTCCCTTGAAAGACATACCTTCCAAGTAAAATTTGTCACAAACATTAATGTCGAAATCAACCAATGGATCTTGTACTAGCATAGACTTCAAAATGCATGAACCAAGTCAAATTGCAGCATTAGCACACGCATCCAAAACAACACAGAACTTGTCGTGAGTATTTACAGTAAGTCACTGTACAGAATGGTATACAGTATTGCATATGGGCCTGTGTAATGAGGGAATCACTGCTTCCTCCCCAATAAAAATAATAGTTACATAACACTGGAAGACAAATGGATTCAGTTACATCCCCAGGAGCCTGAGGTATTTTTCTGTGTGTATAACCTCTTCCCACAGAACTTCCAAACACTTGTATCATGTATTACAAACAATTTCCCTGCTAGTTGGCTCAAGGAATATTGAGAAGTCACAAAACTCCATCTGTTGAACACGGGTATTCCTAGGTGTTAAAACTCCCTTTTTCACTGGTTTTGAGAAGCAAACATAGGTTTAGGTTTTGTAATGATAATTTGTTGATTATATCAATCATTTTAGGCCATCTATACATGCAAGATTGTGTAACATCAACAGAGCAGGGTATACTGCAAGTGCACTATAGTACACACACTGTGGAGATGGGTTCCTGTGATGATGTCATTCTTGGTTCAATGCACTTTCACATTTTTCAGCTGTTGTGCTGGAAGGGATACCATTTCACTTGAGCATTTCTCTTTTGTGGGTGGGATTTTTTAAAATAAATGCTACTTTTGTTGATAGATAGTGTCAGAGATGACCCCAAATCATTGTTTCTAAGTCACTTCATGGGCTCTTTAAAGTAAAGGGCCGATCCTCTCACCAAAAACTGCAATTCTTGTAGGTGTTAACAGGAGTTCTCAATTGGCTCAGCTTTTTGATTGTCAGCTAATTCAAACAATGCAGGGTACCAAAGCTTATATTACACAGCATGAACTGTATTGAGAGTGGTTCCGATTATACACATTGAGCTTAAGTTTTTGGGCGATGCGTACTGTTAACAAAAATATCCTAACTTGCTAACGATAACCCTAATCTAGTCCCTAAACTAATCCCCATCCCCAACAAAGAATACAATCGATACAATACAATGGCAACAGCCAATCAAGAAACAACTTGTCAAACAGTGCGCATCTACCCAAAGTTGCAGGTTTTAGGTACGATTGATAATTCGGTTGCAAAACCGTGCGTAGTGCAAATGCACAACAGAGCACCGCGAAATGAACAATTATTGTTTAAAAAGAATTCCATTTTCAAAATAAAGTTTTCCATCCCAGAATAGACAGCTCTTCATGAGCTACATCACACATTCCTTCTGTGTTTAGAAGAAATGCTAAAAACTCCAGCGCTACTGGTAAATAGTCGTAGGGTTTGGGAACAATTGAAATTTTTAGCTTTTCTAAAAAAAGGGGGGGTTGGACAGGGGTTGTATTTCATGACCTGATGACAGGGATGGAAGAGCACGGACCTTAGAAATCCATCTTATATCGGAACTTGTTTTAACAAAAAAAAAAAAAAAGCAGGACAGTTAAGCCTTCGAAGAAGAAAGTAAAAATTTAATTAAATTGTCGATAAATTACACTAGCTTGTAGTTTACATTTTGCATAAACAAGCTTCGATAGAAAGATGGGAAGAGAACGCGGAGATGATAGGTACGTGTACGATTGGCAGATTGGATTGAATTTCCAACGAACGCAGCAGCTTCTACAGGAAGGCGTCCATTCGTCAAAACATTGTAATTCATTATGGTGGATACAGGAAGGAGTGTGTGACCTCGTCGTAAGTAAAATGACCCATCCTTTTTTCTGTATTATGCTGCTCATTCGCATATTCACATTTTAATGTGTTCTCTGATCGGACAACTTTTAAACCGCGATCACGCTACAAGGATTTTGGGTCGGATTCAAATCTGATTTTGTGAACTTTTATTAAAACCTGCTCCATATCTGGTCGGAAAGAGCCATAACTTTGCCAACCAGTATAAATTTATGATTTGTATCACAGAACTTCGAAAATTAAATTTACAGCTAATTATTTCGTGACGTCATATAGACAGACAGCTTTTATCGGACTATATTTCATTTTCACTTTTATTGGACTACATTTCACTTTCACAGACCTCTGATGCAAATCATATATTTACACTAGTTGGCAAATTTTTGGCTTTTCCCCAGAGTGTAGTTTCCTTTGTATTGAAAGGTGTAGGCTAATTTATAACTGGAATAAATACTGTAAGGATGAAAAGCGGCAAAGAAGTCTTGACAAAGGCCACCGAAATAAAGGGATGACAGAAAATAGATAGACTATACACCTTCAAAAGCAAAAGAGTGAACCTATGGTCACCCTGAGGTGCTCGTTCACTCCATTAGAGCTGCAATTCACTCCAAGCAGAGTGAAATTCACTTCAAGAAGAGTGAAAATCCACTCTTCATCGAGTATCTTCTGAGCTGTCCCTACCCTAGCCTAAATCTCTCTACATATCGTTACTATAGGAAATGTCCGTCATGCAGGTGGCCAAAGTATACCCGTTCTGCAGGTGGCCGAAGTATACCGACTGTTAAAGTTTAGAGGCTCTATTCTCTCACCCCAAACAGTACCAATTCTCCTAACCTCCTTACTGAAGCCCTCCCACAATTTTCTGAAATTCATCGCCATCCAGACACAATCTTAGTTTATTGCTTCAGGTGAGTATAGAAAAACTCAATTTATATAATCAAAACACTCTCAGTACCATACATGCTGTGTAATATAAGCTTTGGCACTCTGCATTGTTTGAATTAGCTGTCAATCAAAGAGCCTGAGCCAATTGGGAGTTTCGGTACCCGGGTACCAAAACTGTAGTTTGGGGTGAGAGGTTGGGCCCTTTAAGTAAACAGTAAGGGTGTGCGTAACTCATGTTTAGAATTTTAGAAATATTTTAGAAGTTGTGAGAGGGATCACTTTATATCTCGTAAACTGTTAGAGTTCAATTTTCCTGCTTTCAGTATACATTTTGTAATTTGTTTACTTTGGGGTACACTTTATATAGTTTATTGCGCAATAATTTTTGACTCTCATGTTGTACAATCCATGCTACCTGCTTTGTTTCTCTTTGAAGCTGAAACATGTTTACATGACCTTTAACGCTTCCTGTCTTGCTTAGCAGTTGAACAGAGAGAACAGTCAAATTGCGCATAACCTTTCGGTACAAGTCGTGGTAGCTTTTCAACAACAACACCAAAAAAAGAAAGAAATACAAAGACTGAAATCTGAGTAGTTCAATAATGACAATTATTTTGCAAACTACCTCTTTCAATTTAGTGAATAAACTAAAAATGTTATAGCTCGTAAATGTCCTATAAAAACGGGAGTTGGACTGCTTTAATTCATGTCTCGTGTTCTGTACTATATTATTTTCAAAATTCAGACTTGAGGAACACTTGCTTCCTTGGCTAGGTTAGGTTGGATAAGATGGAGATTTATGGCCCGGCTTCCAACCAATTTGTTCAGGTCGAATCAACTCGCACGGCCTTCTTTCCAATGGTGGCTCACTGGCGTGTTGTCCCTACCCCACTGCTTATCCTGAGCATCAAGCACAATGGCAGTACGTTCCGTTTTTAGAGTCTCCCTTGGTTGCACAGAAGGATGTACTGTTTATATCCTTGACTGCAAGCATATCTTTATAGACGAAAAGAGGAAGCACAAAAGTCGTGACGGTTAAACGGGGATGACGGTACAACCTATTCCAGGCTTACCATGGTCTGAAGGCCTTGAGGTTGGTCAAGGGTTTTCCTAAAGTGGACGCATAGCTTCTTCGAGAAGCAGTGTCAAGCTTGATTTTGCCGAACGGCCCTTTGCCAGAGGGCCGGGAGGACTTTGGAAAAAATGTTCCAGGCTTACCATGAGCCCAGTTACCTGCTTTAAATTCGAATGAAAAGGTACGAAGTGTCATAGAAGTCGTGCGCAACACGGCCTACCATCAACGTTCCGTACATTAACAGCAAGAAACTATTGACGACACATCTTTGCGAAACAAGTAGTCTTTCTTGGGCACTAAGACGTACTCATTCAACGAGAATATCAACTCTCACACTTCTTTGAACAATTAACAACTTTCTAACAACGTCCCCGCGTCCCTCTGTAGAACAGCCAAAGCGGTAGCCTGCGGAGCGCTTCTGTGGCTGCAGCCTCTTAGGCTGCCGCCCCTCATGTTCGTACGCTAAACGATTCTTCCAAAGAACTCAAGAGGTGCAACGAACGGTAACAAAGGCATTTGAAAATGCTACGTTAAGAGCGATACACTTATTTGGTACTACACTTTTGAAAACGTGGTTAGCAATTAAACGCTTATTTTACCTCCACTTTGTGAACACCTTTACATTAAGAACATGTTTTGTAATTAAACGTTAGCTTTATAGCAATTACATGTGTTTTACAACGAAAGGTTCAAGAAAAGGAAAAACGTGTTTAGCATCTAAACATGTTCACGTAAAACATGTTTAAAAAGAGGTTCAAAACGTGTTTAGAAAACATTTCATTCTAAACACCTTTTGAGAGTTTATATACGGATTTTATAGTTGTTGTAACATTCGTCAGAGTGCGAAGAGAAAATCTCCGAATCCCTTTGCATTTGTTATGTAGTGAAGCATTACGTGAGTTCCAAAGCTAGATTAAAGGCCCAATCCTCTCACCCAAAACAGTACAAATTCTCCTAACCTTCTTACTAAAGCCCTCCCACAATTGTCTGAAATTCATCCTCATCCAGACACAATCTCAGTTTATTGTTTCAGGGTGAGTATAAAAAAGCACAATGTGTATAATCAAAACACTCGCCGTACAGTTCATGCTGTGTAATAGAATCTTTGGTACTCTTCATTGTTTGAGTTAGCTGGCAACCAAAGAACTGAGCCAATTGAGAATTTTGGTAAACCCTTACAGAAATTGTAGGTTTTGGGTGAGAAGATTGGTCCTTTAAGGCTATCGAGGCTTACTCTTTATCGTATGTCAGACATGAGATGGATGACGTTAGACAAAGATGCTTTCTACCAACGATTCTCGACGCTTGCAAAGATCATGACAGACAGGGAGCATTCCGTGACGTCACTATTTCATGTCATGCGTATCGGATGTATTGGCTCTGCCGGAACGCATGGTGCACTTTGTAATCATCCATGTCAACTGAGGAATGGACATAAAAATAACTAACGGTGGTATCACTTACATCTTCATTGAGCGTCAGACAACAGACCACATTCAAACATTTCGTATTTTCTCTTCTCGTACCCTACATTTCGAAATTGTTTGTTTTGTCATGTGCACCCTTATCTTCGCTTGATGTATTTGACTACACGTAGGGACACGGAAAGACATTGGGTTGTAAGGTGTATTCTGAATGGCAATCGACCTCATTGTAGGACCGGGTTTAGTTAACATCTATATAAACAAATTCTAGTTTCGATGACAGCGGTATTTATTTCACAAAAAGATTAATTACAAACAAACATGCGCGTAGGTAGGTACGCACGCCAACCTTTTGAACGTACCATTAATTTCAAGAGTGAGAACAAACGTTGAACTCTTTCACCATCCCATGTTTCGCGCAATTTTGTTTTATACGATTATTACAATTGAATGTACCAGACAAGTTCACTGAAAATGCACCGAAATTCTAATATTGTAGAGATGAAATTATACTCTCACGGTCGATTATACACGGTCGATAATGGCATACTATCAACAGTACGGCATATAGTAACATTGAAATGTAACTCATGTTTTCATTATTTTCACAGCTCCAAGGACAGATGCACAACTATATTAATTACATGTTTGTGTATGCATTATTCGTTGTTTTAGGCAGTTTTGAAGGTTGGCTGTTGGGCGAACGAGGTTTGACGCATGCTTGATCGCTGGGAAGTTCAATCGAGGTTCAAGTCGTCTTCTTGCTACTGCCTAACTGTCGTACCAAACCTTGATCCCACAGTCTCATGGGCCAGTAGTAGTAGTAGTGCAAGAGCTTTAGTTTGCGCGACGCGCAACACATTCATACAACGACATGACGTCGCCTCCCACGTTGTCCTTGATATTTCACAACTTTGTGTATCATCATTTCGCGTGGGCTTGAAACGGCATTAACCTTATGCATATGACGTCACAGAGCTAAAAGTATGCTCTCCTTTGGGGCAAAACAAACCTACACTGACAAATTAAAGACAGCTGATTTGTCAAGCGGTCAAATTCGCGCATAGTCTGCTACAGGTGAAGGGCGAATTCTCATGCCTGTGGCCCTGTGTTCCATTGTTTTGCCACCAAGGATGACGTCAGTCTGTCGTCAATGCATAAGGTCTATAGGCAGATATGGCGTCATTCCAGATGAACACAATCTAAAGCTCCTTATACGGGGAAAGGGTATTACCACATTCCTTAAAAAGTTACTGTGTGAAAATTCAAAGTCAATAGGCGTTTCCTGGAGGGACATGCACAGTGAACAGACTTTTGCAGTTCTTATTTTTAAAAGTCAGTCCTTTAAAAAAAACGTAAATTATAGATTAAATTCCTGAATTATTCAGAATCTACCTTAGACAATCAAAAGTCGCGATCGACAGGAGAAGGTTCTAATTAACTTAAGATCGTTGCACGAATACCTCCGGTTTTCCGGACATAGTCTTCCCCTTATGCGAACTTTACATGCACTCAAATTTTCTGCAAGAAGCAAACTGTTGCTATTATAACATCGATACGCCATTGACGTCATGAAGACGTTCAGTGGCGTAGCTAGGATTTTTTCCAGGGGGGCAAAGGTATGAAATTTCCCCAAAACTTTTCCCGGTCAATGAGTATGTATTTCATATGAAATATGCAAACTTACAAGTACGACAACCTTACCTTGACATTTTGTAATATTACCTGCATTTTAATCTTAAAGTATAACATAGAGCAATCGGAAATAACAAAGTATATTATTTTGGTAAACAATATCTGGTTCATTTGTATGTACTAAAGCAGTGGCGTACGCAGGATTTCTCTGAAGGGGGAGGGGCATGCAGTATGGTCTAATGGGAGGGGTGTCCGGAAATTTTTTGACGTTTTCAAGGAGCCTACATGCAAAATGGTGCAAGATTTTCGATTTTGAAGTTGAATCGTGGTGGTTCATGAGGATAAAACTGAAACTTTTGTGTCTGTACATGCACTCTTATGCCATTTATGCTACCTTACAAAGTAAAACTTGTCATTAAAGTTGCACACTTTTATAAGTCCAAATAAAAGAGCATTGATCGGTATTTGTGGTTTTTCTTGGCCACAAAATGTTATTTTATCATAAAGATTATCTAAGCGGAGCGCCACCATTGGTTGGCGCGGAGCGTAAAGAAAATTTGGAAAAATTAGACCCCTTACATGGCCGGAAATAGCATTTCCCAGGCTAATACGACGAATCTAGCCAGTCGCTTTCTTCTTTTGTCGTTTGCAATAAAATGCTCACTTCAAAATATGTTCGCAAAGTGCAAAGTGATCAGAGAGTTAAGAGCTAATTTTACTCCAAATATGTAATTTTGCCCCGCCATTGGCTGGCGCGGAGCGTAAAGAAAATTTCGAAAAATCAGACCCCTCAGATGGTTAAAATAGCGTATTTATGCTTGTAAGGAGAATCTAAACATGTAGTCTTTTTTATCGATGCCACCAGTGGGAAACAGAGTCTACCTTTTTAAGTAAACATTGGAATTTGTAGGAATTAAAAAAAAATGGCATCACTGAAAGACCTTGCAGGGACAATCCTTCCCCTTTGAAAAATTTTGAAAAATTGGGTGTCCTTATAAGCATTCTGGTGCCACATATGCTATCTTTTGAAGTAAAATCTGTGTTAATAAAGTTAGACTACGTATTTTTAAGAACAAAGAAAAAATGGCATCAGTGAGGGGGGCATGGCCCAATGGTCTCCGCTTCGCACGACACTAAGGAGGCCTAATAGTGGCTCGATCACACAGGATATCCTGTGAGAAAAGCAGTCTGTTATGTGTAGAAGGCCACAAGGTACTCATTGTCCATTTATTGTTACACTCAAAGTGAGCAGAAAGCTTTTTTCCCGAACTAGCTTGTAAGTCTCCAAGGATTAGGCTAAGTAACAAAATCTAAGTGTGCCAACGGTTCCCGTTAATTCTAATGTCTAGATTAACTTTAAGTTTATCGTTGGCCATGGATTGTTTCAGTCCGATCCATCGTTATGTACACAGAGTAAAATCGTACAGCTACTGCTAGCTTGTAGAAGAACCTAACAACCTCGGGGGTCTACGGTAGTGACTTATCAGTTTTCACATCCTTTTACTGATGAATTCCCAAAGTATCACATGAATAACAGCTTCCTGTGCACTGTAATGCACTGATCATAACCCCCGTGCGTAAACAAGCACAAGGGAACATTCAATCTGCTACGCGACGAGGACATTTCTGTGGAACGCGAATTGGGCCGGTTCATGCGACACTGACGAAATCTGAGTTAATTTGTTGCATGAAAATACGAATTATGTATGAGAAATGTCTCACAATTTCTTATTCTAACAAAAATTTTGAGAAATTTTTGTGAAATTTTTGTAATAATAAGAAGATTCATCAAATTTCCCCATTTTCATCAAATTTCCCCAAAATTTTTTCCAGGGGGGGGCAACTTGCCCCCCTGCCCCCCCCCCCAGTAGCTACGCCACTGAAGACGTTTTTTCACGTGAATTCGTTTCTGATATAGAGTCGTCGCAATTGCATCCTGGTACGGGGGTTTTTAAACCTACCTACCTGCATGGAGGCCATGCCACCCCCAGTCCCAGACGCAATTCCCCAATTCAGCTCATTCCCAAATATGGTCCCCGTTTCTGGAAATTTTGTTTTCGAACATGGAAACCAGTGACGTCCCCAATAAGCGGGGAAGGCTACAGGGGAAACTCGAACCGTCCCCAGGGTGGAATATAGTTTCTTGGTTACATGAAAATGAATTAAACTTACAGCTTCAACAGAGATGCATTACTAGTTGCCACCTCCCGCATGCATGGACCATTTTTGTTTAATGACCAGCACCGACTGAAAATTTTTGAAAAGTGCGTTGTCCGTATCGCCTTGACACTGTACGTTGGTTCATTTTATTACTTCGGTTTTTTCAACTTGTGGAAATGTAACTTTTTAGTTTTGCGTGCCTGTTCTCATTCTCCTAGTCCTCATTTACAGTCCCGTACTTTTGTTTGGTACATAAACTAAACCATGCTCATTTGTAGCTTACCAGTCATCGTCCGCTTCGGCCATCAATCCATTGGTAAAGGACTGATAATCCCTGAAAAGGCACGAACTCCTCATAAATCTACATCAAAACTCTTACAAGTTATAAGATTTAGTGTCATTAAATATGTACCCAAGCGAATTTTATTAACTGTATTTACACAATGTGACTAGGGAATTGGTATTCAGATCATGACTTCGACAAGTTGGCACGACTCTAAATATCATCCCATTCTTCGAAAGTCGGTCGTTTTGAGCACGAGATGAACTTAACAAGGGAAGTTAATTAAGGGGTGGTATGACAATTTCAAGGTCTTACTCGTTTCACTGATCATAGAAGTAAAGGAGAAATTCATTGAAAAAATGCTTTTTGCTCGAAAAAATATGCATGAGCAAAATGTCTATTTAAGTGGAACAATATTCTGGAAGCTCGACAGAATGGGTTGAACATTAGTAGGCATTTCTATAATGAGACTGTTCATATTCTTTCTTGGCGATTTTTCCTTCGTGATTTTGTTTTTGCAAAAACACTTCATATTTTCAAAATCAGCCTCCTGCCTTGATTAGTCCCGAATCAGTATGTGTCCTGGGATTAACATCACATCCCAGCGAAATGTCAGAAAGAAACCCCAGTGCATGGAAGAACTACAGTTAGATATAATGTTACAGGAGGAGTAAATCTAAATATATCCGAACATCCTTTGTAAATATATCCGAACATCCTCTGCAAAACCTTTTTCCTAATGGGATACACAATATACCTTTCGGGGGTTAATCCAGGTGCCTCGGGCGACCGATAGTATCATTGCTCCTTGTAAAGGCAAGTTTTCAATCCTGTTACAAACGAACGAATACTTTAATGGGAATAGCAGTCGCCCAAAACGTATTTGGAAGCGACAACTAGACCTCTCAATTTTCTTATTTTTCTTCGAAGTATTTTTATAATATTTTAGGACTTCATTATTGTATATTCCCAAGGTAAACTAATCAGTAACTCCTCGTAATTTTCACGTTTGAGGAGAAATACTGTTTCATGATTCCCAAGAAGCAACTGGAAATATGACCATGTACTACACTAGTGTACTTGACTTCAAAGTTGTATCGTTTGCATTTTCCCTTTTAAAGGCGTATTCTTGTTGAATTGAAGTAAGGTCTCGTATGAAAGACAATTATATTCTGGACTAGTCGTCCAATCCCTGTAGCAATACCTTCTACCTAACTGAAGATATCTTATTTTAATGGTTGGTTATTTTTGATACAAAACAATCTTCCATTTCCCAACAAGGTAACAAGATGTTAAAAACTATAAAAGGGAACATTCACTCATGCAGATTCCTTTTGTTTTTTATAATTGAATGTCCCGTTTGGCCTTTGATACTGTTGGAACGTTTGGATTTTGTCTCCTGGTTATCTAGCACAAACCTGTAGCATATGTAGGGTATATCAAACATTGTTGCTAAATATTTCTAGCAGCAACGTCAGTATCGTGAAAAATTGAGTTCACAGTCATATTTATGGGCCGCGATCGACATCACAGTTTTCCCACAATGCATTGCACCCGAAGGAAATTTGCATTTGAAAATTAGTATCTTCTGAATGATATATACTGCTTAAATGCAGTTTTTCCCTGAATGAGGACATTTTTCTGCACATTTTGAACTCAATAATATTTGTCTTTCCAATAAACCTCTAACCGTCAAAACAACCCCTACCAGTCTGCATATACCAACAAAACTAGTAATGGTATAAAACATTCGTAGCTGGAACGTTGCAGGAGCACCCTCAATGCCAACATCATGTAGAAATATAGATGATGTACTGTATATGTAAATAGTAAACAAACCACGAAGACCATTTCTCAACAAACTGGGCCATAGCCTCTCAACGGCTTTCCTGGAATCAGAAAATCAAACCATACGGTACCGAGTATGTATTTGAGGGACGGTCTTTACGAATTACAAGATATACATTATTTGGTTCTCCATGAAGAATTTTCTGGCCACGAAAGTGAACATAGCGATAATTATTTGAAAAATGCACTAATGCCACATGGACAGGAGGTCAAAACTAGGAGTACTTTGAAAGAAATAGTATAGGCATTTATAGGAAAACAATTATGTAAACACACGCATGCATGGTTAGTAAATAGTATATAGGTAAGCACTGTCAGACAGACGTCCGTATCATTCTAATATATATGTCTTGACTCCCAAGAGAGTGATTAGCCATAACCCAAGGCTAGCCTGTCAATACTTATTGGCCAGGTGTAATCGAGCGATTTATCAAAAGCCTGTTCGTCAGTAAACAACTTAGAAAACCCCTGACATTGCTACAGATTCGCGTTTGCGATTCGTTGTGGGTTGTTGACAACTTAAGTCTTCACTTTTGTCAAAATATGAACACCTTGTTTTGGGGTGGGATATTGTCTTAAAAAGTAATTTGCAGCCCCTTCCAATATTTGTCTGTAAAAAGGAGATCGTCACTGAACATTCTCTGTCGCTTCATACGACAATCATAGAAGGACATAATTTTCATTTCTGGTAACAGGTGTCGTTTTCAACAATTTATCGGCCTTTTCAGAGGCCGTGCTACGAACGCATAAAACTACTACTCTTTGTCCGGTCTGCCATAATCCACTGCTCACCACTGAAAGTAGTCGAGAGCAATCCGCCAATCTTGTGAAGTCACTCAGAAGCAGTCTACCCAAGCCTGAACGAAGCAACAAGTGCGCACTTTTTGGCTGGTTCAATTATGATTCGAATTTAGCACGAACTTTCGCCTCACTTCAAAAAGCAAAAATTTTTAAAAAGGTAGCGGGAACCTACCTCGCGGAGCCGACTTGGTTTGTTCACTCCCCTTTTAAGGCTTCACAAACCTTGAAGGGGATATGACTGAACAAGGAATATGCCTTACAGTCTGCTACGCAGGCAAGCGGGAACCTTATAATGTCAGCCGGGGATTTTACAGACAAAAATCGAACCCATGTTATGGTATACCAACAATTTCAAACAATTCTACCTGTCATAACCGACAACCGTAACCTTTAAAGTACGTCAATTTTTTTCACTCATTACACACTGCTATTTTAGGGACAACTATCCCCAATAAATAAAAACATACCAAGCCTTATCTGCCCATGGCTATTGTATAAACGAGTGTTGACTTAATATTGAAATTGCCAAAAGCAATTCGATGGGCTGGATTCTTTATAGCTAATGGGTGCTAAGTGTTTGGTCTCGGCCTGTATCCTAGACCATGTATGCAGGGCCTGTGCAGCAGGTCCTACACTAATATTAGCTCTGAGGTATTTTGCAGTCCTTTCATTTCAAATAATGACGTGTGAACGAACTGACTTCATCCCTGCAGATATTGACATACCAAAACAAAGAGAGACAGACGATCTATCCTAGACAATCTGTCCGATATGTCTTGTTTAACTTCTCTAGCATCATCCACATATTTGGGAGTCATATAGGCTTGCTCTACTTTTTAAATTCTTCAAATATTTAGAGACAACGAAGGAAACTACCTCAAGTAACAGTGTTGTAGGAAGGGCTCTAAAAATGGGAGCAAAATCCCCCTTGTAAAAGTATTTTGAGGTATTGATAGGTTTTCGGGGAATTGCGGAAATCGCAAATCAGCGAATCAATCAGATTTTTCATTTCAGGAGTCGCTGTTATACATCCACAGACAAAAAAAATTCTCTCAAACATAGAGAAACATAAATTTGAGTTAATTAATCATGAGTTTACCATGGATTTGTTAATTATTACTGGAATATCGGCCGGATGCTCAGGTTTAAAGTAAAGAGAGAGAGAGAGAGAGGGGGGGGGATTTCCCTGATCTCTTGCGAACACTGCAAGTTACAATGTTATCGGGCGGGCTTTTTGCTTTGGAAGATTGAGAATTTAACTTATATGGTCAGCATGAGGCGGAACGGAAGCAAAGCAAATCTCAGTAAACAGTAGTTCGGGAAAATCACAAGATTTTGTGTCCGCTTAAATACCCTGCACACAACAACGCAGAAAATTACAGAGCAAAATTGCTTCTTTTAGGGTTTTTCGTCTCCATAAATCCGTCCTCCACTCCATTTCACTTATTTTCACAAAAACTGAAACAAGAAACACTCCCTAGTCTGCATAATGAGAAATAAAATCAGCCTACAATCTAAAAACACGCAGTTGGGTAAAATAATCACCAACACTGATCACGTATGTGACAATACTAAAATTGGATAAAAATCGTCCAAAATTGATGAATTTTCAGGTGAATCATGTGGTTAGATACCTCTTTCTTGGGTAACCCACCACTTGGCTGACAAATTTTTAGAAAAAATTACCCAATTTCAGTATTTTCACAACATACGTGACCAGCGGTTCACGGACATTTTACGCAGCTGAGTTTAGTAGAGTGTAGTATACAAAGTCGACTACTGTTATGTAATCCAATTTATCGGACTTGCTTGTTTTTTGTGTTATAATATTCCATACCATTTACTGTTGCACCATAAAAATTATAGGATTGCTCTTTTAGCTGCTCTGCAGTTTTTCCAGCCAAGGAATGATATGTAAAGAAAAATGTTTTGTGACAATTCAAAAAAAAAAATTCAAAGGAACCAACATTTTTAGAGAGCCTTTCCTAGCTAAAAATGATTTCAACTCATTCATAACCCTTAACAGACCACATGCATGCATAAAAATGATTATCAAATTAGATCACTTTTGAAAAGTATGGCCTCTAAAACCTGCGGAATGACCCCAGTTTTAGACAGTCACAGGAAGTTAAGTTCGTCTTATCGACGTTAATCGAAAACACAGGAAACAATTGCCTGAATAAAATATGGATCTACCCCGGCCGTAGGGTAGTGCTTTACAAATGGGGCACAAAAGAGTGGGTCTCTTATAGCTTAAAGAGCAAATACACCAATCGTCACAGTATAATGACATCCCCATTTATAACTGGTTTTCAATCACGTGACGATACTGTTGAGTAGTACACTTCCTACTCTTTGCCATCTTGTAAACTTGGATCGTTTCTTGTATCAAATTATGTAAATGTTCTTTGCTTTTGTCTTTTTGATTCTAAAACCTCAAATGAGGTAAACAGAAAAAATTGAAACTGAAACTGTAACCTAATGAGCGATTATGTTAATTTCATAACTCGAGGCGACAACTATTGTCACATGACTCTGAAGAGCCAATTGTGAATAAGTATAGACTATTACACTCATCAATATTTGGATGACTACATGCCCCCCTTAAAACATTTCTTTCTGATATCGAGCTTTCACTGTTGTATGCATTCACTCTTTCATATCAGTTAAAAACTGAAATTGATTCCCCCACGATGAAGGGGACACGAAGTAAACATTCGTTGTTTGTGACGTAAAAAATCACGATTCGTGCAAGCTTAATCCATTTCTTTTACAGAGAATATTTTAAAGTAGTGGAAGGTCCAAACTAAACTAATACACCGATCATCACCTTGAATATGCGAAACCTTGTTACTGACCATTTTGGAACAACTCCCAAAATGTGACAACTTCGACCAAAATGTATCAACTTTTTGCCCAAAATGTAACAACTTGAAGATTTACATCAGACGGTACTGAAGAGTCCAAGAAGGCCGCCATAATTTTTAAGGTGCCATAACTTAACTAACCGGATCAGGTGGGATTGGAGTTTAACCATTCAACTTCTCATGACACACTGGACAACTGAAATATATTTTTGGGTGTCTTCTGTGTGGTTAAAAAAATCAAAATGGCGGTGATTACGTATGAAAGGGCTTCAACTTGCTCCGCCGAGCTCAACATGGTCTAAACATCTGGAAAGTCTATTTGTGTTGCCAAGTCGAGTGCTTCAAGTGACGTCATAAAAATGGAAGATAAAAATAATGCACCTGTCGTTACTCTGCCAAACAAGGTCGGATCGGCCTGGGAGTTGGGCAAGTCGAATTCTCGAGCCTTATTTTACCCCTTTTAGGTGTCTCTTTTGAGGTCTAAAAATCCAAGATGGCGGTCAAAATTAAAGGCTCGTACCACAATTACTTGCTATTCACATACAAAATAAAATATTTCAAAATGTGATTTTTCACATAACCTGCCAAGTCAGCTTTCCAGTTAGGGTGGGAGTACGATTCAACCACAAAGATTTAGTTACGAAGGAAAGGTCGGCCGGTCAATTAATGGTAGGTTACTTTTGCATTTCGTACATACACAACAAATCCATCGCAATGAGCTGTTCAAACGTTGTATATAAATATATACGTTCCTATGCGCTCAGTACGAAACAGCTGTTTGCCAGTAGCGCTTTCGGAATGACAACGAAGGCATGGCTCAGTCAGCATATTAATAAAACAGTCTTCAACCAGCCTAACTCATTAACAGAAATAAACTCCCCGCGAGATTTCTGTGCTCTATCGTTAAGGTTAACTCATTCAAACTCGACAGGAGACACGAATTGTCCTACTGTGATCTCGTTATTGATGTTTGAATATTCATAATGTTCACGTTTAAAAGCCTCCAAGCGATGTAGCAACACAACCTTAATTGATCAAAAGTAGGAAAGTTGCCAACATTAGGGCATTTCAAACCGATAAGAGCTCTTTTAGGGGACCATTCAAGAGGGGGCCTAATCGTTCTTAACCTCTTATTGTCTGAGTACATGTATTACCATGCACACATGTAATTTTGTGCGGAAAAATGTAGCAGAGCCTATTTTAAACCGTTGCACACTGTCACAGTAGACCAGCAAATATTATCTGGATATCCAGATATTTTGTTATCATGCATGCCAGCCTACATTACTATTCCGCTAATCTGCAGCACATTGCCAAACGCCGCTCATGAAATCTGTAACAGGACGAGCTCAGTGGATATACAAGGCAAATCAGTGCCGTCCAACGTGGACGGTAAATGTATGACGAAACTGACCTGCACTTTACTGTATTAGCAACTGTTTATAACCAGAATTCAGGGTATGAGAAATATGATTATAATCAAAATTGAATTTGTCCTGGTTTCCAATCATAAGTTACTAGTGTTGAACCACAAATGAATGAAGTGGGCAAAAGAAAGCCGTGTGACATGAAAACCAAGAAAATTTCAGCAATTCCCAATAAAATTCTTCAAATATTGACTATTTTACAGAATAGTATCTGATTTGTACTTAATTGCATATACATGAGCTCAACGTGCAAATCTGGAGATGTCTAGCGAGAGACATGCCATAAATGTTTAATTTTTTCCTTTGTTTTGTCGGGTCTGAATTTTTGAAATCGTTATTCAAGGACAATTATAACATAAACATGTCCTGAGCGATTACTTTGAAAGTCTCCGTTTTTTCCTTCAAAATCATACCAATTACCAAACCATGAACTATCTGATGAATAATTAAGAAATGTCAAAAGAAATATTAACGCTGTGCAACACTTCACATCATTATTTTAGCATAAGCAACAACTTTCTTCGGAAACATTCAAACTTTGAAGATTTATATCTTGAGAAACGTAGACTACTTACATAATTTCAAATGATTTTCCATAGGAGAGATTGCCCCTTAACGATTAACTGCCAGTAACTAAAATTATGGCTTCTTCCTGATATGTCACACTACCTTTAAGACACACCCCTTATGCAAAATAATCTGCGGTTTAAAGGCAAATTTAAATCTCTTGGAAAAGGTGGTGATTGAGAATGGTTATGGGATAATGCTGTGAAGCAAATTTTGTCATAGGTTGATATTTCATATATTTATATTTTATATAATTTGTTTTTTCCTAACATAAACCCGGCACCCCACCATCACACTCATTGCTCATCGTTCTCTTTTGCCAAGAGCCCGTTGCCCATTCAAACTATCTTGAATTTTTTTTTGAATAATAAATAAAGGAAATTTGAAGGAAAATGTTTTTTTTTTTTTTAAATTCTCAAACAAATATTACAAAGAAAATGGCTCAGACACTATACAACATTTCAGTCTTAATCGTAAACCCCAGCAATAGCTACATCTCTTACAAAGAATATGCGCAAGAAGACTCACGAACGTTGCATCATTTGAAATGTTGAAAGTTTGGGTGAAAAAAATTGTTCTTGAGCAACAAAAAAATGAATTTCTGTCTGCGGAAAACTTATTTCTTGAAAAGAAGGCTACCATACTGACTTATTTTCGATAATCTATCAACCTGTGTCAATACATATTAGCTTTAAAAAGATGATTTTTTCTTGCAAAACAAACGCAATAATTCACTTTAAATCTTTCTCTCCATTATAAAGTAATGGTTCTTTTCTCCCATAAAAAGTTTCTTTTATCGTTTTGTCATCTTACCCACGTTTTAGCTGATTAATTTATTCACCGCAAGAGATCTGTGTATAAATACCAAGCATTTACTACAGTTCGGCAACATTTCAAAGTCGTTGAAAGCAAAGCACATTTTACATATAGGCCTATATAAAAAAAAAAAAATGTACAGCCCGTTGTTGCTTTTTTGATAAAACTGCCTTTTCCATAAATTAAACCATTTTTTTTTTTATCAAAAGGCATAATCCATCATGTATTTACAACGATTACCGAGAAAGATTTTAAAACGAAAAACGAAAGGCCAATGCTCCGTGACTAATTCCCCTGACGGAAGAGTGTTAATGTACAAATTATAGCGTACCAGTAAGTAACGACACCCGAATGGTAATTTTGAACATTTCAGAGAAATGTCTTCTATCGAATGTGGTAATGAGATATGAATGATATGGTCGGGATTATTTTCTGATGTAAAATTTACTTCGATTATAGTGAAAGGTTTTAACTAAGGGGTTTGGGGCGTTTTGTGATCACGTGACATCCAAGTTTTTGTCGAAGTATTCTTGTATAGTTCTAATATTCTTTATGAATTATTTCATTTGTGGCGGTGTTGCTTTATTTTCAAATTCCATCGAGGGTAATTATTGCGTGTGATTGATCGCTGCGTCAGTGAAGCAAAGATTTAACGCACCATGGGAAAACATAGGAGCCCCAGAAGGCGAAGAATCGCTTTTTCGTGTGAATTATTGAAAGGGAAACGGTTGCTTTAATTTTCAACCCAAATGCCATTTTGACAACGTAGCAATACACAATGAACAAGAACCCCTTTTTAAAGTAACATTTAGGCCTACATGAAAATTTTAACAACTAATTGTGAAACTTGGCAGCAATGTTACACCTCCCTTGTTACACTGACTCCTATTCAGGTTGAAAGAGAACATTTATCGGTGAATTTTTAGTTCACCATCACAAGTTTTACCGAGCAAAGTTAATGTAACTGAGCAGTGGGATAGCCAATGGGGGAAGCCACCCCCCCCGGAAATTATTTTGGGGAAATTTGTGGAATATGGGGAAATTTTAAGTTGACGAAATAATACTTCCTTTTCCTCGTGAAACATTTCTCATGCATAACTCGAATGTCCATTCAACGTATTTCCCCAGATCTCCTTTGTGTCACTGCAGCATGAAGAGCGCTTGACTCGCGTTCCGCAGAAATGCCCTCTCTGCAGCAGCGTGAATGGTCTCTGGCACACATGCAGGGTATTTTAATCAGTTCAGCGCAAACTGCGCAACACTGACAGGCTATAAGACCGGAGCATAGGATACCATCATCGAGCTAGTTCCCTACGTATTGTTGAGCTAATGTTATGTTCATCAACTTGATGCACTATTAAATTAATATATTCGATTTAAGGCTGTCAGCAATTCTTACCAGTAGGCCTTAGAGTTTCCCATTTTATATGTATTTTCCTTTTTATATATCTGTATATATTGTGAACAAATTGTCTCCTTGAAAGCTTTCAGGACACGAAAAATATGGCATTCTGAGCATGCATTAATGAGGCATATGGAGTGTCATTTCCTGCAATCTAGGGTGTTTTAGCGAAATTTCCGCTGGCGGAACGCTCCGCGCGAAACGATGGTCGCGCTCCGCGTATCACTCTCACCCGTCACTAAGGTTGACAACGCCCTGGGTAAAGTTAGGTAAGGCGAGGTTAAACAGCCCAGTTTCCAACCTATTGGTTGAAAGCGCCCTGGGTTAAGTTCAAGCATTTAATAGTCTCTCATCCTACAAGCTAGTACTGGGCAGGGTTATAGACTGATCTTACTCTGTGTTTAACCGTGGATGGAGCTAAAAACAATAACCTACCGTTGTCTAGACATATCTAATTAATCACTGTGGATGGGGTGGCAACGGGCCCATGATGGCATTGTCTTAATCCTATGTATAGAGTAGGCGACGGCTTCAGGGTCTTGTAGGTCATGTAGGTAACATTACATGACGTCATAATATTCTTGCTTTTATCATAAATTTACGTATTTTGTATGTAATACATGCACATTGACCTTGAAAATATACTGAAACTGAAAAGTTTGGGGGAAATTTTCGAGCTTTGCCCCCCTGGAAAATATCCTTAGATTGTTGCATTGCAAAAAGCCTGGAAACTGGGAATAGTTCTCACCTTATTGACGTCACACATACGTCATGTTCGGAGCAAAAAAACAAAGAGCAACTTGACCGAACGAAGAAGAATTTGCAACTGCCTCGAAGTTGACTACGCGCATGCCCGATTGGATGGGCAATCAGCTGTTTGCATTTGTTGATGTAACACCGTGTATCTTGCAATTAAACAAGACTTCCTCCAAATGAGGAAAAAATTTACTTCGATTATAGTGAAAGGTTTTAACTAAGGGGTTTGGGGCGTTTTGTGATCACGTGACATCCAAGTTTTTGTCGAAGTATTCTTGTATAGTTCTAATATTCTTTATGAATTATTTTATTTGTGGCGGTGTTGCTTTATTTTCAAATTCCATCGAGGGTAATTATTGCGTGTGATTGATCGCTGCGTCAGTGAAGCAAAGATTTAACGCACTATGGGAAAACATAGGAGCCCCAGAAGGCGAAGAATCGCTTTTTCGTGTGAATTATTGAAAGGGAAACGGTTGCTTTAATTTTCAACCCAAATGCCATTTTGACAACGTAGCAATACACAATGAACAAGAACCCTTTTTTAAGTAACATTTAGGCCTACATGAAAATTTTAACAACTAATTGTGAAACTTGGCAGCAATGTAACCCCTCCCTGGTTACACTGACTCCTATTCGGGTTGAAAGAGAACATTTATCGGTGAATTTTTAGTTCACCATCACAAGTTTTACCGAGCAAAGTTAATGTAACTGAGCAGTGGGATAGCCAATGGGGGAAGCCAACCCCCCCCCCCTCCTCCGGAAATTATTTTGGGGAAATTTGTGGAATATGGGGAAATTTTAAGTTGACGAAATAATACTTCCTTTTCCTCGTGAAACATTTCTCATGCAAAACTCGAATGTCCATTCAACGTATTTCCCCAGATCTCCTTTGTGTCACTGCAGCATGAAGAGCGCTTGACTCGCGTTCCGCAGAAATGCCCTCTCTGCAGCAGCGTGAGTGGTCTCTGGTACACATGCAGGGTATTTTAATCAGTTCAGCGCAAACTGCGCAACACTGACAGGCTATTAGACCGGAGCATAGGATACCATCATCGAGCTAGTTCCCTACGTATTGTTGAGCTAATGTTATGTTCATCAACTTGATGCACTATTATATTTATATTCGATTTAAGGCTGTCAGCAATTCTTACCAGTAGGCCTTAGAGTTTCCCATTTTATATATATTTTCCTTTTTATATGTATTGTGAACAAATTGTCTCCTTGAAAGCTTTCAGGACAAGAAAAATATGGCATTCTGAGCATGCAGTAATGAGGCACAGGGAGTGTCATTTCCTGCAATCTAGGGTGTTTTAGCGAAATTTCCGCTGGCGGAACGCTCCGCGCGAAACGATGGTCGCGCTCCGCGTATCACTCTCACCCGTCACTAAGGTTGACAACGCCCTGGGTAAAGTTAGGTAAGGCGAGGTTAAACAGCCCAGTTTCCAACCTATTGGTTGACAGCGCCCTGGGTTAAGTTCAAGCATTTAATAGTCTCTCATCCTACAAGCTAGTACTGGGCAGGGTTATAGACTGATCTTACTCTGCGTTTAACCGTGGATTGAGCTAAAAACAATAACCTACCGTTGTCTAGACATATCTAATTAATCACTGTGGATGGGGTGACAACGGGCCCATGATGGCATTGTCTTAATCCTATGTATAGAGTAGGCGACGGCTTCAGGGTCTTGTAGGTCATGTAGGTAACATTACATGACGTCATAATAATCTTGCTTTTATCATAAATTTACGTATTTTGTATGTAATACATGCACATTGACCTTGAAAATATACTGAAACTGAAACTGAAAAGTTTTGGGGAATTTTCGAGCTTTGCCCCCCTGGAAAATATCCTTAGATTGTTGCATTGCAAAAAGCCAGGAAACTGGGAATAGTTCTCACCTTATTGACGTCACACATACGTCATGTTCGGAGCAAAAAACAAAGAGCAACTTGACCGAACGAAGTAGAATTTGCAACTGCCTCGAAGTTGACTACGCGCATGCCCGATTGGATGGGCAATCAGCTGTTTGCATTTGTTGATGTAACACCGTGTATCTTGCAATTAAACAAGACTTCCTCCAAATGAGGAAAAAATTTACTTCGATTATAGTGAAAGGTTTTAACTAAGGGGTTTGGGGCGTTTTGTGATCACGTGACATCCAAGTTTTTGTCGAAGTATTCTTGTATAGTTCTAATATTCTTTATGAATTATTTTATTTGTGGCGGTGTTGCTTTATTTTCAAATTCCATCGAGGGTAATTATTGCGTGTGATTGATCGCTGCGTCAGTGAAGCAAAGATTTAACGCACTATGGGAAAACATAGGAGCCCCAGAAGGCGAAGAATCGCTTTTTCGTGTGAATTATTGAAAGGGAAACGGTTGCTTTAATTTTCAACCCAAATGCCATTTTGACAACGTAGCAATACACAATGAACAAGAACCCTTTTTTAAGTAACATTTAGGCCTACATGAAAATTTTAACAACTAATTGTGAAACTTGGCAGCAATGTAACCCCTCCCTGGTTACACTGACTCCTATTCGGGTTGAAAGAGAACATTTATCGGTGAATTTTTAGTTCACCATCACAAGTTTTACCGAGCAAAGTTAATGTAACTGAGCAGTGGGATAGCCAATGGGGGAAGCCAACCCCCCCCCCCTCCTCCGGAAATTATTTTGGGGAAATTTGTGGAATATGGGGAAATTTTAAGTTGACGAAATAATACTTCCTTTTCCTCGTGAAACATTTCTCATGCAAAACTCGAATGTCCATTCAACGTATTTCCCCAGATCTCCTTTGTGTCACTGCAGCATGAAGAGCGCTTGACTCGCGTTCCGCAGAAATGCCCTCTCTGCAGCAGCGTGAGTGGTCTCTGGTACACATGCGGGGTATTTTAATCAGTTCAGCGCAAACTGCGCAACACTGACAGGCTATTAGACCGGAGCATAGGATACCATCATCGAGCTAGTTCCCTACGTATTGTTGAGCTAATGTTATGTTCATCAACTTGATGCACTATTATATTTATATTCGATTTAAGGCTGTCAGCAATTCTTACCAGTAGGCCTTAGAGTTTCCCATTTTATATACATTTTCCTTTTTATATGTATTGTGAACAAATTGTCTCCTTGAAAGCTTTCAGGACAAGAAAAATATGGCATTCTGAGCATGCAGTAATGAGGCACAGGGAGTGTCATTTCCTGCAATCTAGGGTGTTTTAGCGAAATTTCCGCTGGCGAAACGCTCCGCGCGAAACGATGGTCGCGCTCCGCGTATCACTCTCACCCGTCACTAAGGTTGACAACGCCCTGGGTAAAGTTAGGTAAGGCGAGGTTAAACAGCCCAGTTTCCAACCTATTGGTTGACAGCGCCCTGGGTTAAGTTCAAGCATTTAATAGTCTCTCATCCTACAAGCTAGTACTGGGCAGGGTTATAGACTGATCTTACTCTGCGTTTAACCGTGGATGGAGCTAAAAACAATAACCTACCGTTGTCTAGACATATCTAATTAATCACTGTGGATGGGGTGACAACGGGCCCATGATGGCATTGTCTTAATCCTATGTATAGAGTAGGCGGCTTCAGGGTCTTGTAGGTCATGTAGGTAACATTACATGACGTCATAATAATCTTGCTTTTATCATAAATTTACGTATTTTGTATGTAATACATGCACATTGACCTTGAAAATATACTGAAACTGAAACTGAAAAGTTTTGGGGAATTTTCGAGCTTTGCCCCCCTGGAAAATATCCTTAGATTGTTGCATTGCAAAAAGCCAGGAAACTGGGAATAGTTCTCACCTTATTGACGTCACACATACGTCATGTTCGGAGCAAAAAACAAAGAGCAACTTGACCGAACGAAGTAGAATTTGCAACTGCCTCGAAGTTGACTACGCGCATGCCCGATTGGATGGGCAATCAGCTGTTTGCATTTGTTGATGTAACACCGTGTATCTTGCAATTAAACAAGACTTCCTCCAAAGGAGGGCTTACTTTTCGTTCTGTGACATCATATGCACATAGTCTATTGTGATTATACAATTGACCTTTGACACTAGGGTTATAAAATGTTAGGAAACTGCGAATGATATAACTACGGCGTTTCTGTTTATCGCTAAAAATCTGAAAGTTGCTATAACTTCACAAAACAAATAGTAAAGCGGTACATAAAAATTGCAGAAAGATGCCTCAGTCGGGGAAGATCCCACATTAGGTGGCGTAACCCCGGGACCACTTCTAGTCTCATTTAAATTTGCCTGAAGACTTTAAAGATCTCTCTGGTGTATTAACTTGTTTCATGGTACCTTTATTTCAGACTTATTGTTTGCGTGGTATTCATCACATTACCTTTTCGATCTTTTCATTACATTATGAAAGAAAAGGGAAAAGTCAGTCGGATAGGAAGGTCACTTTCAGATGTCGTTTAGAATGTAAATAGTGCAAATGTATCACTCACAGGGGATGTGCAATGAAAGCGTCAGCTTTTGGTAAGCAGTTACAAGCTACCTTATCAGCTTATTTTTACACTCTAAAATCAGAAGAGTGAACTTATTCTTTCTTTGATCGAGTGAAAAGTGTAAATTCACTCCATTAGAGTGATAATTCACTCCAAGAGGAGTGAAGTTCCCTCCAAAAAGAGTGAAGGTCACTCCAAAAAGAGTGAAATTCACTAGAGGAAGAGGGAAAATTCACTCTTCCACGAGTGCCTGCAATGATTGTTCTTTTTTTAAGAGCGATCACCGTGGGCACTCCATCAAGAGTGAAACTTCGCTCGTTTTAAGGGAATTTCACTCCTTTTGGAGTGAACTTCACTCTTTTTGGAGGGAACTTCACTCCTCTTGGAGTGAATTTACACTTTTCACTCGATCAAAGAGTGAATAAGTTCACTCTTTTGATTTTAGAGTTTACATACCAGCCTCCTCCCCTGTAGTGCCTTGTACACAATTCACTGCTCCTATGGTTTTATTTCCTTCTTCAGAATTTTATATTTTTTAACGCCTAATTTCAATTGGACTTAAAGTTGAATTATTTAAATGTCGGAAAATTAAATTATCGACTCAAATCGATTTTCAATACTCCTTCTCGACAAACAGACAAACGCTAAGTCACAAAGTCTAGAATATAACAGTGATATCCCTGGTCATTATACAATATGTCGTGTCTGTTTACTCTTAGACACAAAGTAGAAAATGAATTCTGCGTGCTGCACTCCCTCCATTTTTGTAGTATCTAGTTTTTAAGGGATTTGCCGAAGCCTAAATTCACTGACTTCAAAATTGTGCAGAAAATGTTTTTTAGGACTGAGGTGAAAACTGCATTTCAATAGCATTTAGTGTTCGAAAGACACTAACGAATTTTTACGTAAGAAATCTTGAGTTAGGAAACTTAGTATTCCCAACGTGTATGGAGAGTCTGGGATTTTTTCCATGAGACCCAAGGAAAAGCAACCAGAATGTCTGAAAAAAGACAAGGCCATATTTGGAGGTCCACTTTTAAAGTGTTACAACAGAAGGTATAAAAGGCCATTTAAAAAGTTGCAAAACACGAGTTATAACGCACCGAGGTAACAGGCGACTGGCTCTGCAGCAAGTAATCTCCACATATTTGCCACTCAGAAGAAAGAAAACACTATTTCAGTCACTAAATTAGTCGAGGAAGGTGTAGTAACACCTCCCTGATTAGTCAGTGTGGTCCCGACTTATCAACTGACTAGTTTGTGATCCCTGACTAATCCAAAGACTAATCATGGTCTAGTCAGTCAAATTAATCAGTAGATCTGACACCATCCTAAAAATTTGCGTTTTCAGTGTTAAGGTTTAAATCAGCTAACCCCTCGTCTCCTCTCTCATCTCCGCTATGTGTCTGCGGCATCATTCTACATGAAAAACAACATCAAACATAACAAATGAAAACCTTAAAACCGACTCTAGAACTCAAATCTCAATGCGACTGAACCTCTGCTCCTGACAAATGAAATAAGAAGGGCCTTGTCCGCCTGCGCCCTTCATGTGCACTCCTCCCACCTAACTGCAAACAGTGATAGGTCCCTACAATCCGAACAACTGATATTTGTATCTGCCTACATAATATTCCTCGTTCTAGCTCTGTAAGTCACAAACTTCAAGATCATAGTGCCATTAAAAATAAATATTACTTGAGGGTGAGAAATTGATAGCGTCTCCTGAAAAATGTGAAAAGTCACAAAATTTCACCAAAGTTCTGTTTTTTGAGTTTCGCACCCATACCTTTACTATTTGCAAAACGTGCATGCATCCACGTGCATGTGCGCGTGAAACATATCATTTAACATATCCGTATTTTGCAGTACAAGGTTTTGATCGGCAAAGATAAACAATGAATGAACCCGTCTAAAATATATACGTGATACGTTTGAATAAACCTAAATTACGAATAAGCGAAACGTTTTCTCCTCTGTTTTAGAAGTCAGGGAGCAATTTGTTCGGGTTCGCATCACAATTTGCGATGCAAAAACGAGGAAAAATTGATAATTGCGATACATCATTCGATCTTGAATAGCAGACTTGCGATGCAAAATTCCAGCAGTCATTGTGTCATTTTGAATGTTCACAGAACGAAATAATGTTAGGAGAAAATAAAACCAGAAATTGGAAGTCATGAAAACTGATCATGCAAAACAAAAAAAAATGGCCCCGTACTTGCTCCGCAAACTTTGTTTGTTTCCAAATAAAACCACCGTAATTTTCCGCTTTCAAGAGTTTTAACCCATAAACTCGCTCCTCAAGAGATGCATTGTTTACTACTACGTACATCGGCATCTCAGTCAAACATGCTCTACATTCTCAAATCACTGTTTAACTGACTCCTAAAAAGGATGAATATTTACGGCTGTAAACATGGTTTGAAATTATAGATCACTGCGTAAATATTTCATGCTTTCGTTCATGTTGCATAACTCACGATTTCGTTCTGTACGGTTCTACTGGATGCAAAGAAACTTTGCGCCAAGCCACACCCGCATTCCAAATCGGCAACTGCCGATCAATGCAAGTTTGCCCTCGAGATTAGGCTAGGCTCAGAAATCTTTATGTAAAACCTTGTTAGGATAGCACAGGAGCCAAAACAAGCAACTCTGAAGAAAACATATCGTACAAGGAAATTGCTGAAGTAATGTTTTTAAAAAATATTAGGTAGGGCTTAGTTTGAGTATTTTACACATGCTGTGAAACTATTTAATGAAGTGAAAGTCATCTAGATAATTTTGTATGCCTATCAGCTTTTACGTTTTGGGCTGGCTACCCTGAGAAGGGAACTTGTACAGTAGACTGTACTAGTGTACTGTCTTAAAGTCAGATTTTAAGGGACACTGAGGAGATCATAGGTTCACGTTTTCGACAACTTATGAAAAGATTTAAGAAGCCTCAAAACTTGCTCAGATTATCATAAGTTTTAAAAGCTACTAAATTAATTAAAGGCCCAATTCTCTCACCCCAAAATGTACAATTCTCCTAACCTTCTTATTAAGCCCCTCCCACAATGGTCTGAAATTCATCATCATCCAGACACAATCTCAGTTTATTGCTTCAGGGTGAGTATAAAAATGCTCAATGTGTTAATGAAAACACTCTCAGCACAGTTCATGCTGTGTAATATAAGCTTTGGTACCCTGCATTGTTTGAATTAGCAGTCAATCAAAGAGCTGAGCCAATTGAGAGTTTCTGTTACCCTACACAAGAAGTGTAGTTTGGGGTGAGAGGATTGGCCTTTAAGCTGATGACCTCTTTTTCATCTGAATTAGGCTAAAGTGGGTGAAATGTTTTGGACATTTTGGGGTGAATCTCTGTCCTTTAGAATGAGCTTGATTCTTCACACCGGCAGTTACTCTGCTTAGTTGTACAATGTAGGAGATGGAGCTTTGATTCATAAAATATAATGGGTGTGGGTAGACTAATTGGTAGTCAGTATGTCGTTACAAGTAAGTGGTGGCCCAATTTTAGGTAAGGGAAATCAGTGAAAAAGGAAGAACCCCCCTAGTGACAATTTGGACGGTGATGATGAAGAGGATTAAGGATGGTTGCATGTGATGAATGTCAATAAAAGATGGCACTGTTCTCTAATTGGTTGCTTTTATATGTCTGCATGTCATACCACTGCTCTTGTTCTAAAATGACGCTTAGCAGCTAGGACTATGGATGGGATAAAAGAGGATGCATTTTGTTAGGCTTTCTAATGTTGGGTACAAACCAATCCAATGAGGGAATTACATTGCTATTAATGAAGTGTCATAAACAATTTATTTTCATGGCTTTATTTTGGTCATTGAATTGACAAACAAACATTTTCAAATGAAAGGTAGCAAAGCAAAAAGTTTAGAAAAATTTTGAGGAGATCCCATAAAATGTTGTCGAGAGCTGCTGTACAGAAATTGCCTTGGAGACATGTAAGGGAATTTTTTGGCCTGAGTGTAGTTATACTGCATACGTGATACGGGTCATATGGACGCATAACGCATGACGTTTCATTACCTGTAATATCATACCTACCCTTCAGTCTTGGATTCTGTAGTTTTTTACAAGCTGCTGTAAAAATACATACTGCTAGGAAATGTCAATATAAAAAGTTGCTAATCAATTTTGAATAATGGGTAGCAAAACTGCTAATCAAAATTCCAAAAACAAATTGCTCCCTGGAAGTACAGGGAGAAATACAGTCAGTGTAAGTCCAAGTCGTGTGAAAGCTCCATTTGGCCTTGTTTCTTGACGGGGTGTATCCGACGAACGTCCGATGACGGAGGGCCCTCCTACATTAAGGGTTACACTGACTGCGGTAATTGAATATTTAAAATTCTAGGGTGGCTTTACACAAAAATGTTTTAGGGCTGCAAACATAAGAAAGATACAAATTTAATGTTGATGTAGTCTATTGTTAATCGAATGCAATTTTTGCATTTTGCTATTATTTTTATTAGTTTGCTGAAAGGGTAATGAAGAATTTCACTCTTCGTGGAGTGAATTTCTGCTCTTTTTGAATGAATTTGAAAACATTCACTCTTCCAAATTTCACTCTTTCTATTTTAAGAGTTTAATAAGATACATTACTGTGATGAGTTCATATCGAGCCATCTGATATCCAATCATCATACTAGAACTAGCACCACTTATTACACTGTATATATAGTTCACGGTGGCGTTGTTATGGCGTCGTTTTGTTTGCCAAACCAACCACAGAATAACATACTATAACACTGGCGTGGCAGGAGGGGCGTTCCCCTACTTTCGAATTTCGAGAACAATATTTTGTGATGAAAATTGGAACAAAAAATGAATAACTTCACATGATTCAAAATGTTGCACCAAATTGCATCCTAGAGTACTTCAATATTCAAGGGGAGACCCCTTCCCCTTTGACCTTAACCGTAGGTCGGCGATTACGCCAAACAGTTGGTCGCCCCAACCAACAAACCTAGCTACACTAGGTCCTTACAATTACCTTTACCCGGGGAAAACTCGATGAAATTATTTTTTAAATATTTTACCCATCTCAAAACATACAAATGTTCTATCGTCAGAGTTTATCATGCAGCACTGCAATAGCTCCTTCCGGTCGGGGATATCTTGACCAGATGACAGGGAGCTCCTTGTCTTGACCACCCATGCCCTGGAGAAACACACCCCGGACATAACCAGAGCTATATATTGCTGGGTAAATATGGCACGGGTTAACCACTTAGGAAATTCATGGATTATAAGTAGTGGAATGTCAAACACACGGAATTGACAGGGAGCGATGAAACTCCGCTGCATTGTCACAGGAAAGACAGCGTTTGTTCAGTTTTAAGGGTAAATCCATGGTATACCATCTATAAATGGAACACTATCGATCAGGAATGCATTCGAGTACAGAAGCATCGAGTCCCCAGTCGGGCGATTTTCAACTTTCAAGGACTCCGTAGACTGGACTAGGACTGAGTTCTGAACTTTCTCAATGAGGACAAATCAGCCCCACTAGTATAGTCCTTCAAATTCTGAAATCCTAAGCCCAAGTCCGGACTTGACTACATGACTGCTATCGGCAGTGTGCCATGAAAAATTTTCGACTTTGACCAAAATAGGGATTTAATAATCTGCAGTGTAATTCTTAAGGGACTCGAGACCTCGTGAAGTTTTCTATAACACAGTTTTAAGATGATTGCGCTGCAAAACTGAAATTCTATGCAGGCACAAGGCTATCACCTTGATCATAAGCTCAAAATGTGTTCTGTAAAAAAACCGCCTTGGCTGAATCAATTTTCTCTTCACATATTTCAGCAAAATTACAACGAAGAAGATTGCTTATTTCATAGAAGATTACTTATTTCATAGAAAAGTGATACCATGCATCTCCCTGGGCGATTGTTTACCTGTAAACTACTCTTTGCTTCAGGTCGAGTCTTGATTTATTATGAAGCTATAGCTTATGCGTAGCCTACCAGCTTCTCTCTCTTCTCCTAACCGATCAATGACACTGTACCAACAAGTCGAAAACATGACTGTAACAGCGAATGGTAGAAATGTGAAACTATCGGGATTTAAACCTGCGACATAGATGGATAGGTAAAGTTCCATGACATACTGTAAATATGTAGCAGCGATGATGGAAAGTTGTAGAATTTGACCATGTGGCAGAGATGAATCGGTTAAGTTGCATACGCAGTGTTAGGCCTATAAGTACATCTCAATTTTGAAGGTGGCACTCTAGTTCGTAATCCGCAACTTGGTTTGATCATCAAGGCACGTTCACCGACACTCGCAGCTTCTTTTCGTTACACTTTATGTTTACGAGGCAATCTCGTTATAAACTGAACATTGGTGTCAGAAGTGGGATTTGATACTCTGTTTCCGTACGAGTGACATCGCATACAAAACTGACTGGAACTATCGCACACAGAACAGCATGTTGCATACTGTTAACTAACACATAACAACGAAAATCTTAATTTGAAAAGGAAGCAACAATTTTTTAGCTATTTCTAAGCTACTGGATTCCGTTACCAATTCAAAATGGGAAAGGGGAGTGCATAGTATAAGGATCCCATAGAAAATGTTCAACCCTGAGAAATTTCACTTTGCCACTGCATAGGTCTATGACCCATATGAAACTGAATATTCTATGATAAATTACACACATTGACGAGTTACGAGGAAATGATTTGGGTCATAGTTTACTGTGGGTTTTCATGAAGACAAAACACTTTTATTAAATAAGTATGAAATAAGTTTATCTATATAAAAGAGATCACGGACAGTAACCACCCTCGACAATTCAAAAATCTTTGCTGCATGGAAAGTATACCTGAGTGAGGGGCAATGGTCATAGGTGAGATTTGTCCGGGTAAAAAAACTAAGGGTTGTCCCGGGATAAGTCTTCCAGGCGACCGCCACCATGCAGGTGTCTCCGAATGAATTTTTGGTTACAGTACTTCAACATTTTGTAACACTACCTCATGCCGTGTGGGAAATCGGGCTGTTTCTCAGTCTGATGTCTATTTCTGTCTCTCATATTTCATTGATATGTTATTTACTATTGGCTACACTAGTGAACAGCTTACACATGATGGTCAATTTCAGTTGAATGGAACACAAACCAAATCCAAACAGACGTCACACTTAAAAAATACGGTGGTTTTACAGAAAAACCAAAAACAAAAACAAACAAAAAAAAAACAAAACAAAAAAAGAAAGAGAGAAAAATGAAGATTACAGAAGAGTTCTGAAAACTTTTACCAGAAATTTCTGCAGTCTTTATCTTTTTCTTCATTTTTCTTCCGATTTTACAGCGATTTAGATTCATTTTTAAACAATGCAGAAAATCTATATTAAGAACCCGGCACAATTTAATGCTGAGTTCATTCGATATAGCATAGTTTATAGTTAATGTTCTCTTGCTGATCTGGTAGGCACTCGCAGAGGGAATGGGGTTGACTATTTCTTATACTAGAGCAGACGGAATAGATAAATTTCCGTCAGGGTCACTGAACGTCTGACCAAGATATTTATTCACGAAATGAATTCTTTCAAGTGTGGGCATAGTTATGAAATTCACTCCAAAAGAGCAGAAATTCATTCGAAAAAGAGTGAAATTCACTCTAAAAGAGCGTGACAGTTGAACTTAAGTGCCTACAGGGAACGACTGAAATCCTAAAAGAATGGTTCCTGCAGGCACTGATTAGAAAGTGAATTTTCACTCTTCTTCGAGTGATTTTAACTCTCCTGGATTGAATAACAAGCTCATGGAGTGAATTTACACTTTGCATGTATTAGAGATGAGGGCGGCTCAGTTCACTGGTGTTTTTTAATGTACCGTATCCTGTTAAATGGGCTACTCAGGTCATATTTATTCCCTGAATCAAAATCATTAAATGTTTCCCACTAACTACATGTTTACCAATATGGGGCCCTTAGATTTGCTACACGGGAGGTTATAGGACTAAGAAAAAAATCGACAAAATATGTTGAAATCTAAGGGATTAACCATACCAAGGCGTTCCAAACAACGACCTATCCATACATAAATTCAGCGTATCCTACAGGTCTCTCATATGACATATATACCCTCAGTGTATTAATTTTTATGTTGATTGCTTTACCGAATTATCGCTCTGACCTTGTTTCAATGAAACCTATAAAATACGCAGAAGTCAATTACTGTAACAGAGTACCTTACGGCCGATATATCACTAATTGATAAGAACAATTAGGCCTACCCCAGCTAAACAAACTCATCACCACACGTATACAGAGCACGAAAAGTACACGCGTTTTGGTGTAAAATGCCGGTTGCGAAATCACACAGCATGTTTACCTATTAGACTATACATTTATGGAGAGCATAAACGTCACGCTACCGTACATTTACACATGCACCTGTAACTAGGGGACTATATGTGACATAGATACTGATATAACCTACCTCGTTAAGATCAATTACGACAACTCCTTCCCGGTGAGTAGGGCCAAAGTTACCCTGGTTCGCTTTCTTACCCTTGTTCTTCAGTTTTGGGTGCTTCCGAAAATTTGAAGCCCCGGCCCCTCCGCCGCCACTTCCAGCAACTTGGTTCATGTTACTCCGATATATTCCAAATATGTATCCAAAATGAAAACGTATCCCAAAAGATTAAAACAAAGAACAACAGAACTGAAAGCGCAATGAATATAAATTAATCCGTAAATCCTTTTAACGAGAGGACTTGTCTCAAGCCTGACGTAACATTGACTGTTAAGTTTACACGAGATCACTCTGTTTTTGACAGAAACAATATATCCACATTCCAGACGCTATGCAAATCACATACGAGGGATCAAACGCGGCCTTAATTCAAATAGTCGCTGCTGAGATCGAGCTGTCCACACACAGTTCTAACTTGACAAGCAGTTTTTTCGCCTGCGTTTTCATCTGTCGTAACGCTCGGGTTTTTTAACATCAATACCAATGGCTAGTAATTAACCCGGGCATCTTAATTAACAGAAACACTCAGTGCACCACGAACCGTGCTAAAAGAAATCATCGCTTAATAGCGCCGTTAGGTTTATTGAGCAATGCTACATATTAGACATGCCACCTGCTACGTGTTGACCAACATGTTATTGAATATAATCATCCCTTTTATGTATAGCTAAGTGAAAGCCAGTTTGGTGACAAACCGCTTTTATTTGGTACTAAACTTCAACTGACATGTGCGTATAGATCACCCATATACTTTGACGCAATGTGTAACATCTTTTTTTATACAAGTTAGGCTCTCCGTTACGAAAGTAGGACTTTTGTAAGATACGTCAACAGGACGTCCTTCGCGAGGATTCATGTAAAACACAAGCTGTACGCCAGCATGTTGACACCGATATATACTACATGAACAAGTTGATTTTATCATCAGCTGGTATGTTACATATCATGTAAGTCTAACAGCACTGCGATGAGAACTTTATTTCGTCAAATTTTATACAGGGCGTGATTTTATCAATTAAAATTCTTGTTTTAACAGTTAAAAGAGAAATGTAAAGGAATTGATGTAGGGAATATTTTGCGATCGATGAAATGTGACCATGCATTATTGGTGGCGGGAGTGTGACAATGTTGATGTTGTTGTTGTGGAGTGTTGCATGGGTTGTTGAGGGTGTGACATGAGCCGTGTTCCCATTTGATCCAGGGAGGTGGATCTTGATCTACCGAGGTGGATCAACATCAGTTACCTTGATCGAGATCCGCGTTCCCATTTGAGTGAGCGCGGCAGATCAAACGTGTTTTATGAACACATTGCGCAAGCGCGAAAAGGTCACCAATGTTTACAAGTCGGCCTGCCATGCATTTCGTATCGATGTATCACAAAAACATACATGAGTGTAACCGGAGATCCAGGGTCATTTGATCTACCGATGTGTTCCCATTACAAACTTTGATCCAGCGCGGTGGATCTGATCTACCCCGAACGGTCGATCAAAATCGGTGGATCTTGATCTTGAGTGAGTGTTGTTGATCTGCGTTCCCATTAGTGTTTGATCCACCTCGGTAGATCAAGATCCACCTCCCTGGATCAAATGGGAACACGGCTATGGTTTGATGGTGACAATGGCTTAAGTAGGTCATGAGATCATCAAGCAGGTCAAGAGATCGGTGGGATAAGATGACAAATTGGTGGCATTGAATAGTGAGCAAGGTAAGGACCTCCAAAAATGACTTATCTTTTAGTCCATGGTATTTCTTTTACCAAGACGGTACACAGGCATATCCCACGTAACAAAACTGAATGAGGCCCATTTAATTTTGCACCCAAGGTTAATGAGGGTCATATGCATAGCCATAGGCCTATGCTAGGCCCGTATCATATTTTCCCCATCTATCAGTCGTTACATTGGCCCCAGAACTGTGCCATATGGGTCATGCGAGTCGAGTGGGCTAGCCCATAATATGGGCCCCGTATTGATATACGGTGGAAAATAATGTGGGTTCTTCATGGACCAGGTAATGGGTCTCATAACGGCCCCACATGGGAATGCTACCCCAGATTTGACAGGGTAATAAAATACGGTATTTTAAATTGGTTTAATCCAGGGTCGTTATGGGTTGTTTTAATTGACAAGGAATATAACCTCTTTTATCTCTCCCCCTCTCTGATCTGCTGTAATATTTAAACAGTGCACATTTGGATTTATCATCTCGGTTTTTTTACCATCACATCCTTTAAAATTAAAAAAAAAATGTTTGAAAATCTCCCGTGCAAATTATTTCTGAGAAATGCACTCGTATACTGAGTTAATTGGCTTATAAAATACAAATTCTTGTGGAAATTGTATTTACAGGTTAGATAATTTACCTAATATGTAAAATTGGTCAAATATTACATATTTTCCATTAATATAGTGACCCTTGACTTTTACACAAAAAACCATATGGAGGTCTCGGCCTCCTTTCCGCAAAAAAGCTGTGACTGACGGAGAAAAGCATTTGTTTACTATAGCCTTTTGCAGATCCCTGCTACCAGTGAGGTGTTACTTTCTAACACCTAATGACACCTCTTTTACACCCCCTGTTGTTATAGCCTGACAAACTGTGTCGAGTAAACTGAAGGAGGGAACGAAATCTTTTAAATGGAACAATTTCTAAAAGAAAATATATGACGTGAGATAACATTGTCTTAAACAAGCAATTTGTTCCCGTCACATATTTCTGTAGGTCAATTTACGGAATTTTTATCCCGACATTTCTTTAACGCGGTTAAGATTAAACCCGACCGGTGAGGTTTTCCCGACCCTAGTAGAGACGCTCTATCTGTGATCCTTCCTCTTCATTGAATCGCAACGAATGTAGGGGCCTGTTCAACGTCTTTACTATTCTAAAATTCGCCGTAAATTTACAGAACAAAATATGAGGAGATACATGAAGATTAAAGAAAAAATCTGGCAAATATGTTTTGCCTGAACTTTTCTGTAATCTTTATATCTTTTGCCTGAACTTTTCTGTAATCTTTATGTCTCTCTTTATTTTTTCTCTTTATTTCTCATTATTTTTTTTTAAATTACAGCGATTTTTAAGAGTGTATAATGCCAGGCCACTGTCTGACTGTATTCCCGCTTGGGAATCAGCGGAGGAGATTTTGTGTCTGGGGAGATTTCCTCAGCCACCTACAATGGTCCAACAATTCAATACATACTCATATAGTTTACTCATAGGTCAAAACTGCACTCTCTATGAATCCTCATTTAGCATGTCAGCTGATACATACTGAATTCCCGGCACGGTCAAGGGTCTCCGCTGATTGGTCATGGTGTAGGGGTCTACAAAACTCGGAAGAAATTAACAAACATATTCTTCTGATCGTGGCCTCCTATCCCAGTCAGCAATACCCTGCGGTTCGCTGGCGGCCTTTTGTAGTTTTCGATCGGCCATGAATAAGTGGTTGGCCACTGAAGGATAGCCGGTGGGCCATCGTAGGTCCACTTGCTACATCCGGGTCACAAAAAGGGATGCTAGATAAAATTTTCATCCAATCAGTTCCATCGCCGTCGGACCGCCAAAGTGACAAAATTTGCTGACAGTTGTTGATATATAACAAAGCACTTGGTTGTGTGAAATCCACTGGGTCCATTATATCCTCCTGATTTTTTTATTTCAGAAGTGTTCCTAAAACCCGGGGCGATGGTAAGAATGTTGACAACTCCATAATCTTGTACACTTTAAAATCAGAAGAGTGAACTTAGCCACTCTTTGATAAGGTAAAAAGTGATAATTCACTCCAAGAAGATTAAAAATGCCTTCTGAACGAGCGAAGTTTCACTCCCAATGTAGTGACTACAGTGATCATCGCTTAAATAGAGTGACCATTGCAGGCCCTCGTGGCAGAGTGAAATTTCCCTTTTCTTGTAGTTAATTCACTCTTCTTGGAGTGAATTACCACTCAAATTGAGTGAATTCTCACAATTTCTATCAAAAAGTGACTTCGTTCACTCTTTCGATTTTGGGAGTGTAGAAAAGAGGGGGGGGGGGGTATATAGCCTTAATTCCTTAGCCTATTTTTGCCTCTTTAACTAAAAGCATAAATACCAACCAAAGTCTCGGGTATTTTTGACACCCCTTCACAGTTTCCCAATACGCTAGTTCGGTAATTCGTTGTCGCATGGAAGTATGGGCACAGCGTGGGATATACACAAACCGAACTTACAGCACGAAGCGTTATTTTGTTTTGTGCAGTACGTGCATACAAAAGAAAGCATAAATCTGAATAGTCGACCAAAACGAAAATAGGGACTCAACCCTACTGTACAGCAGATTAATATGTATATTTTTACACCAGAAAGGCAATTTAGAGAAAGTCCACTGCACAGAACCAAACTAATGATTCCTTCATTAATATTACGTTAAGGATTAAGAAAAAATAATTTCGATAAATTTTCATGTAAACTCAATATGTGGAAAACTTGTTGAAGGTGCAGAATTGGTTTGTTTATCACAATCGTGTGGGGGACATGCGCGTGTGCATAGCCGCCAAAATGATTTATCGAACTCTCTCATATTTCATTAGTCATATACTCATGTTTATGCCTACCGTACTACTTACTTCGTGCCCGTTTTTTCCTAGGGAGTGACGACCCAGATTCCAAAATGACAGACGGTTGCCCCTAAACTATTACATCTGTTCGATTTTACTTGTTCATGTGACAGCTATCAAATAATTCCTTACAGCGAAGTTCTAGGCTTATCCATTAGGTACAATTGTTATGTTTAAGATTTTTTTTTTTTTTTTTTTTTGCTGAACCGTCCACTCAGAGACCTTTCTCTCTAACCTTTGAAGTGTAAGACCTACCCGCTTCTAGCAGCTTGCTAATAGTTTGATAGTATTTTTTTTTTTCTTTTTTCCTTTTTGAAAATTCATGTTATCTAAAGATGAACCCACGTTATAAGCAACTGGATGATATTTTGATGTGAAAGCGGACAATGAGTTGACGGTACCCCTCAAAATTTGAACTTTATGATCCCCTAAAATGTTATACATGGCAATTCTTTCGATTCTTCCAGCAGGCGAAGTTATTAAACTAATATATTTTTTGACATCGTGTATAACCCAAGGGATGTATTATCACGGAAGAAACTGTGAATGTTGTCTTGGCAACATTGGACTTCATAAAATAATGTATTGATCTTTGTAAGCCTGCTTTTCTTAGCTTTTAAATGCCCTATGGACGCTTTCCAATTCGGTACACGATCTTCATGAGGTCCCACTGAGGATGCGTTCTCATTCTTATAAGTCAAAGCTACCGAAACAGATGAAAACGTTTCAAAAATTGTCGAAAGGTTTTTTACCGGATCGATAATGCTAATTTCAATCATACAAGCCCTAACTTTCATGTTAGAGGTACTTTCTACATTGAGACATCACTGGGAGCATTGGTTTCAAGATCGGCAAAAAAAAATTTCCGACTCCACGATTTCCTCAAGTTACATTAGTAATGTTACATTAATGTCAACAAACTTACGGTGATATCATGTCCATTGCAGTATTGTTCACAGAGACAGATAACACTCTGAAAACAAAAGAGTGAACATAGTCACTATCCAACAGAGTGAAATGAGTGAAAAAATGGAAAGTTTCGAAAAGGTGATGAATGTGGCTCAATCCGAGGTTTAGCGACTCGGTGGGAAAAATTTGTCGTGTTTGGAAATGTGGAGAAGGTTATATAGTGTCGTTAACCAAAATTGACTCGGTCGTGAAACTCATAGCCGGTCAAATTGTTATGCATTCATTCAAGACGTTTCTATCGGTCATGTACGTCAAACATTTAATGTACCGTTGCGAAATAGTTTTAGTCTGTATATGTTTGGTCATTACATAACCAAACCACATAATAAAATTTATAAAAATTAAAAAAAAAACCTTTTAAAAACATAAGGCTCTTTAGATAGTAATTTTATACAGTTGGCATAGTGAATACATATAAATTAAGAAGTTCACATGCTCGTTCCAAATTAAATATACATGTCATTGTACTAATCTGTTCATTTTCTTAAAGCTGTTCGTCCTTTAAGCCATGTTTTAGAAGCTCTCTTTTAGGAGATACCTTTTCGAAAAACGAATTTTTTGGTTACCCTTTCGATTCGCACTTTTCTCAAAACCGCAAACTTAAGAGTAGGGAAGCTTTCGCCTGCAATTAAAAGAATAACATTTAAAGTGATAGTTAAAACTGTAGGGATTCTTAACGGGGCCTCAAGTCCTCTTTGTGCGCCCACAACCAATAAAAATGTCAGAAGACATCCCCTACGACGAATCGACGAATGACCTGTAAAGGATTGGCAAAAGTACAAGCTGAACCGAGCTGATTGTTTTTACGTTATCTATGAAACCAATATCAGCTCAAAGATGAGGGCGTTGCCCTCTGACTGTCTGAACTACTTTGACGTTACTTTTCGAAGGCGTTTTTACTGTAGAAACTGAAAATTCAAGTTGCTGCGGTTAGGATTACAAGGTACTAAGGAAATGGAAAAAGCACATGGGCTAGTAAAGGTTTCGTCCATCAAATTCATCTGGGCCCAGCTTGACAGCAGCTGGGCCCAGCTTTAGTGGCTTAATCTCAGCGGGGGTCCAGCTGGGCTTCAGCTGGTTAAGGCTAGTCCATTTGGGCCAGGCGTGGGAATACCTGACAAACACGAATGGATCCTAGCTGTAGCCAGCAAGAATCCCAGCAGGAACCCATTTGGGGGTCCAGCTGAGTACTTCGACTGGGAACGTTATATTTTGTTTATCGCGCCTGTTCTTTTTTAAACTATCTACTTTGTTGAGTGAGGGGTAAAATTTTTCAATATCAATTCAATTTCACAGAACTTTATTTCAGTCCTTCATATAGAGAAATATATACTGAATTATATGAATGTACAGGGTACTGAAGAGACTGAGGAGTGACAACAAGAAGCTCCAGGGAGCTTATGTACGTTGACACCCCTTAACCTGTTTACAGAAACTTAATTTAACAAAAAACAATTACCACAAAACACATATATAACACAGAAAAAAGAAATACAAAAAACACAAATAAATGGAACAGATAGCAAGGAATTAAAATTATTCATAGGTAGGCTAGTTGGTGATAAAATGATCTTTTAATCGCTTCTTAAATGTACTTAACTGTTTACACTCTTGAATATCATTGGAAAACGAGTTCCATAATTTGGGACCATTGTACCGAATTCCAAACTGAGAGGATCTAAGACTAAAAAAGGGTATTGCTATGTGGTTCCGATGTCGACAGGGGTAGGAATATGTGCCAGTACGCAATTCAAAGTAAGGAAACAAAACGATCTGCCTCCCTCCATTATTTTCATTGGGGTGGCAATTGCCCGCTGCTTACAGAATTGTTTTCCTTGCTTTGGTTTAGCCACAGGAGGGGTAAATTTCGAGGGTTATCCCCTTTAGTAAGTTAAAAAAGGAAGAGAAAATAAGAGGGTTATCCCCTTAGTAAGTTAAAAATGGAAAGGTAACTAAGAGGAGGGGAAGGAAACAAGAGAAAGGGGGGGGGGGAGAAATTTGATATAATGAATAATGTTTGCAATAGTATAATTATAAACACGAAACAAACGTCTCTGATACTATCACTTTTATTTGTTGATTGTTGTGTCAATTTTTTCCCTGCTGGACAGTTTGGAAATGTCCTTCCCAAAGCGCCATATAATTATTTATAATACAAGTCCCACTTTGACTGCACCTGCCGAGCGATTTGGCAGACAGTTCTATTAATTTATTCAACGTAATTTTAATGTCTTCTAAATGTCATTTCGGTATATTGGAATTTCATTTCCAACTGACCTTCAAGTGGTTTTGGGGGTGTATTTAAATTTCTTTTTCCATACCCAAATACTTGGTAAGTAACCACGACAATCACATCAAGCTTCTCTCCAAAACACTTTCTCCAAATGACAATTGAAAAGGATTGTGGGATAGCCTTAGAAGTTAATTGACATTGAAAAAACCGACGCGAACCCCAAATCTATCCTGCAATCCTTTGTTATTACTGTTTTGAAAAAAGTTCCATGCCTTTCCTCCCACTAGTGCATTTCTCATGCCGAAATGGGTCCCTTGTGGGCCAAACCTGGTCCCCAGATTCTTTGTCCTATATAAAAGCGCACCATGCCTCGTGCTCCACTTCAGTAGATTTCTCCAAATCCTCAATTCGTATTGTAGTCCTTCCAGGGGCAGTCCAAGTTTCTTTTCTTTTGTTCTTAAGCAGGTATTCTGCATCAGTTGTACGTTAAGATATGAATGTCAAAAGAGGTTCGGAATACACATTAGCCAAACCTGCAAATTTGTAATTTCGACCCAGGGAATTACCAACTATGGCTGGTCAGCTCGTGCTATCATTTTTCTCAATGGCATGGTTGTAACATACTATTACGAGTTTGAGGTAATTATCATTTTGTCCTTGAAAAACATGCATCAATATGACTGTCCAAACGGTCCATTGTTTGATGGGTATGAAAGAGACAATACATGGTCAATAAAAGAGTAAGATGGAGTTTTATGGCCCAGTTTCCAACCAAATGGTTCAAGTCAACCGTCTACGATCTTTTCCAGTTGTGGCTCACTGCTTTGTGTTCCCTAATGATTCTTTCATAGAGTTATTTCTAAATTACGCGCGTCAATAAACCCAGTGTAAACATCGTTCTGTTGTGTGCCAGAAGTGGAGGGCGCTATTGAGATAAAATTCTTGTATAACTTCAGGTTCATCAACTTCCTGTTCATTCAGAAAGTACATCTTCGCTTAAAGTCAACGACCTTCCAATAATATATGGGTGCATTTACAACAGTGACTCTGATTCTGACCTAAACACGAACATTTTTTCATGATTTTAGAGGAAAATTTTAGCATGGAAGAAAAGAAAAGCAAGGTGACAAACCATTGAGTGATGAGAACGATTGAACGACAGGGAGGTCCATCAGACATTGTAGTTGGTTATCCATAATTCAAGTTTCCATTTGTTTTCTCTAGCTTTTTTTAAATATAAAGAAGTACATTTCTGCCTTCATTACTGCGGACGGTTTTTACCTTGCCCCAATTCTCAGACAATACAACGACTATGAATACATGCAGTTCTCAAAGTCAGGCTCTTGGTAAGGACCTTTCCTTTTTGTATGAAAAACAAGATCTTCCATCGTTAAAAATGCTATAGAATTGGGTATTAAGGAATTATCAGAAACATCTCATGTTGATTTTTACTTCGAATTGTGCATAAAGCTTTTGCCACAACCGACAAGGAAAAGGGCGAGGCAGGGTTCAGCTGTGATTTTCAGTACAACAGACGGATATTTCTTGCAGGTTGTACTATACACTTGTGACTTTAAGACCCACAGAACCCCCCCCCCCCCCCAAAAAAAAAGGCTGTGTGAAACCCAGCCTATATTCTGTCCCAAATATGATAGAAGTTTATACTCTCTGTGCATATCCAAAGATGACCGAGCTCTCGTGCTACACGCAGAGGCCTCATGTGTAAAGAGAACTTGAGACAAGGGAATTTGAATAAGAAATAATACAGTTACAGATAAGAGAGCTATGTATAAATGATGTAGTCTGTAAATTAGATGAGGTTTTACGGCTCAATTAAATTTCTTACAAATTGATCTAAGGCGGTCCAGTTGGTGCTCACTGGCTTATTTGAAATGGCGTATTACAAAAATATGTGATGCGATGTTAGTAAAATGCACCACTGTTAAGCCACTACAAGACATCAAATGTCTACGTCTAAACTATTAAAACTGAATTCTGGGTTCCTTGTGTGGGTCTCAGTACCTATTAATTGACCCAAATTTTGATTTGACCAAAATTAACCCAAATTTGATCTTCCTAAAGACTTATACCTCATCGGAACAGCCGCAGTGTATGCCTTCTTCGTACGCAGTACGCAATTAAAAGGGTCAACAATGAGCCTGAGTTATAGATTGAGTTAGGCAGACTGAGTTACAGGGTGTTTTCACGTGACGTCATATTTGGGTAGCCACGCCCACTGTGGGGCAAAAACCACCAGTATTTTATTTTAGCGGAAGAGTCACACGTGCGTCGTCAGCTGCCTCTCAGCTTGCGTAGCGTGATCAGTGAGCTTAGGTTTTACTTTAAAAAAAAACCTTTTTACAAAAAGGGCGGAACTTGTGACGTCAGTGAAAACACTCCACAGTTTGAGACAGAAATGGTCAGTTTGATTTGTGGTCTTTGAAATAAGTAAAGTGAATATTTTATTCAACTCCAAAAGGTTCGCAATACCGGAGAGCTCCATATCGAGGCTTCGCTCCGTGGTTTTTACAGAGACCTTGAGCTAAACCTTACCCTATCGTTGGTCCTACCCAAATCACATGGATCACACATCCTGATTTACGTTCCTGTGCCTCCGAACCGTCCGAGACATATTGGACTGTTTCCACAAAACTTTCACAAAACTTCCGAAATTCTAACTTCTGTTTCGAACGGTCGTCTCTCCAAGTCGTGGGACAATAGGCGTAGGAAGCAGGGGAGATACGTGAAAAATAAGGGGCTCCGCCCCACTTCCCGGGTCAGAAAACCCCTTTTTCATTTACGTAATATTCACAACCCTTCTTTCTCATAAAATTCCGAGTTTTTCTTCAATACAGGCGCCAATTTGCAATACATTGTTTCAAAAAAGCAAAATTTTCCGAGCGCTTCATCGTTCAATTCCTAATGCATAAGGGCTGTCTCATGAATCAGATTGAGGAACCTTTTCAAACTTTGGAAATTACAAAATCATAATTTGCCATTTGTGATACCAGATCACCAAGTGACAAATTCAGTGCTACTTTTATAAAATTTTCTTTTATAAAATTCCAATATAAGCTCTTATTTTTGAAAAGGTTTGTCTAAAATAAACAAAAAAGTTTCAGAAACTTTTAAAGTTTTATTATACAGTTATAGAGTTTCAGTTCGTAGCCCTGCATGATAACATTATGTAACAACAACGATCTTCAGTCGAAAACCGTGCAGTCATTATCAGGTTTGCCACTAGGAAGTGCAGATTCTTCTATCAGTAATCCTCCAACTTTTCAAATTTCCCTATACAAGAAACCCAGAATCCAATAATGTCCGAAGTATAAGCTCCATAGCCGCGAACATTTGTTTAAAGGGCAAAAATTTCTGCGGGCTTCGCACGCCGCAAATTATGTCAGTGATACAATGGTGTTTACACTTCAAAGAAAACTTGGAAAACTTGGGTGCTTGTACATTTCCCATAAAGAAGTCTTTTTACCTTCCTGTTGCTTAGCTACTTCTTACAAACCTTAGAAATGCCCTTTTCGACAGCCTGAGGGGTCCGATTTTTAAAAATTTTCTCTACGCTTCGCGCCAACTGACGGTGGCGCTCCGCTTAAATAGTCATTCGGGCAGGACTTCAGGAAGGGAATCATTTGCCTACCGAAAGTGCTCTCCTATATACCTTTCATCAGTTACCTTTCAACCCTGTCAGTTGAATAGTCCGTGTGTAGATGGATTCTTAAATAACTTGAAGAATTACAATGTTATCAATGTTCCTCAGTTTGCAGAGGGCATAGATATACTGGAATTGTTGTGTACTGTAGCATGGATGAAAAAACGAAGAATTCTACCGTCTTTAGTGCCTTGCTTCATTTGAAAAAATGATTAACAGCAAACAATTTTTTTATTTAAAAAAGTCGTTCTTCCTGGTAGAAAAAAAGAAAATATTTAGCATCAAATGTAGCTTTTGGTCAATAGAGTAGGGTGAGGGGCATAGTCCAAAAACTGCTCCCCCACTTTCAAATTGCTCCCTACGCCACTGCGTGGGACCCTGCATAGCCACACATTGCCTGAATTACATGGTTGTCTCTATTCGACTATGAAAATAAGAGAATTCGAATAGTAGTACAGGGGGCTTAGGTTCACCGCCCCCCCCCCCCCCGGGCAAGAGCCGCTGAATGCAGCCGTGTTAATGTGAGGCTAAAGTATAGAGTTTTATTTCTGGTCAGTTTAACTCCGAATCAAAGAAAAAATGCGGTTTTTTTTATTTTTGTCCCATCGTCTAGTAATTTTGGCAAACTAGGGGCTGCAACACAGAGGCAGAAGAATATCTGGCTACAATAATCCACATTTTCGCAGTCTGCCTTTTCCTAAAAGGTTGGTTTCTCCAACCCTAAAAATATCGAGCTTTTTAATTCAATTTTACTCCAGTTCCCGTATCGATCAGGATCATTTTTCTAGCTTAGTCAAGGTTCTTGGCCACCATGTCAGCAAAAGTGGACGATGTATTCTTTGGACAGTCTCAATCAGCCGATCTAAAATCATGGATTTTCCAATTTGCTGAAATTTCAAGGTGAAAATTTGCTCGACATTTTACATCAGCCTACTTACTCTTTTTATAATCGCCAACGAGTAGAATAAGTTAACTCTTTGAAATGGTGAGTTCTTGTTCTACATACCTCAATCAAACTTTCAGCTATTTTGCATCAATGGGAATAATTTATTCACTGGGTTAACGTACGCCAACCTGCGAGTGACCTAAAACTAACGCAGTGCATGACCGAATTTTAGCACTGTGCGGTCCATTTTGAGAATTGTTGACATGCCACGATGCATGATGTATCTTGCTGTTTGCTCCAAAGCTCAAGAAAGGCAGCAAAAAAAAAACAGCAAAAATGTTTTCATTTTTCTTTGGAGTAATTGTCTTTCAGAATTCTGCAGACAGCTCCACGTGAGTGAAAGTCGGCAACTAGATCTCTTCTTATAAATCTAGATCGTATCATATTACAGCGTTTTCTCTGGATTCAAATGGACGTTTCCATTCGCTAAAAAAAAGCAAAATTTAAAGATTTCGAATGTAGTATCCTTTTCCACTTATTCGAGTTCGTCTATAAATATAATTCCTACATTCTACACGTGCCTCGATTGCTCTCGTAATAAATCACTCACAAAGACGATAACTGCCTCAACTCCTTCTCAAGTGTTTAATGTACACTGCTATAAATCTAACAATGTTTTCCTTTAAATTTTACTAAAATGGCTTTCCGTGACTAGACATTTCGATTTATTAATTAAAACGCCATTTGTTACTTGGTTCACTGTAAACAGAATAACAGAAGTATGACGAAGTCCATTGATTCGGTATTCCTACACTTGTGAAGTATTACTAATGCCCATTTCAAATCGTGTTTGACATCTGAGTTAACTCATTAATCGTGCCTCCCAAGATATTAAATTTTGTTCTGTTTAGACCTACTGGCTGCAAAGCATTCGAGGCCGTTACTGAAACATTAATCCGAAACAGTTTTTAGACTGTAAGACACTGCAGAGAGAGACTAGATAACCGTAAAGGGGGAAAATACTGAAATCATCTATCCTCTCTAAATCTACGGATGAAGCAAATTACTTTCTCATCTGAGAAGTTTCCTTGAAAGCAGTTTACGTCACCAAACGTAGGCTAATTTGTTTCTAATTTAGTAAACTACATGTTATATTTTGTTCACATTCAAATAAAGATACTGCCATAGATAACTGTCTTCCAAAGTAAAGGACGCATAGAAGGAAACAAAAACTGTAAAAAGGTGAAAGGTTAAATATGGGTCTTTTTTATTAATTATTTTGTTCTGAATATTCATTATGCTACGTCCGTAGGCCAACAAATCTTCGCTGCTTTGCAAGGATTCACGTTCGTGCCCATGTCTCGAGAAATGTACAGTAAAGTATATCATGCCTCATATAATGTCACCACAGTCGCTTTTGTCCTATCTTCCACTGAAACCCTGATATCGACAATCTAGAAAAGCGCGGTGGGGTTGTGAATGGTCGCATACTGAATGAAACGGCCTATATGGAACTCAGGCACGTGTACATGTGTACATCATTTTTGGCTAGACTGGTCAACCCATATTTATTTAAGTTTACAGTACCTGTCATTCATTGACTACCATCTTATTAGATTATAAAAGAATTATAAGCGATTTCTCTATGATAAACTACACTTTTCCTTCCTTTACCCACGTATTACATGACGGGATTCATGACATTTTCATCTTTAGCAGGTACATGTTCCTCTCCCCGCACATTTAAGGGTCCCTTATTTGGGGACATTTTGAGAAATAATGCCATGATATGGTCCTGGTAATCTTCGTGAACTCTACGCGTCTCTTGTGATTTTTGTAATTGACTACTGTTACACCAATGTCAGAACTATGCGCACGGTAGAACAATAATTGTTGTGTGTACGTATATAAAACCCACTGTTTTGTGAAAGTCTACAAATCTGATATGTTACACCAGGTTTTTGCTTTGAACTATAACATGTCCTCACAAAATGAGGCTACGCCTAAACGCTTTGTCCAATCCGGAATGTTGTGGGTGCCCCCTACACACACACACCGTCACGCACATACATGTACACAAGATCATAGCTTAACTCAGAATCGTATTAGCCCCAACGGTGCATATGGAACCACCGGTATTACATTACTTCCTCAATTAGGCTACGTTGATTTATTGAGGAGCTGTGAGGGGCTGTGAGTCAAATATCACTAGTATATTTGTTTTTCAAGGTTGCTATGCTCGGTATTCACTCGAAAAGACACGTTGCCTCTTCCTTGTACCTGCAGAAATATCATCAACCAGGCCTAAATCACTCAGATTTGTCAAAATCATAAATAACACAAAATATATATTTGGTCTCTATACTGTCCAGGTGACACCTTTGCACTGAAAATTGCTACGACATCTTTCGCCATCTCCGTATATAAAGATGAACATTAATATCCCGTCAAGCTAATGTTAATCACAAAGAAGACGGATATCTCGAAAAATTTCAGCATCACGTATTCAAACATTGAACAAATTCCCCAATTCAGCGCAAATTCTTAAAGTCTAATTTATTGCTGAATTGAACTTGAACAGGTTTAGTTTGAACAATAACTGATGATAGGCATTCAAACGGAACAAACAGTTCTAAATAACTTCCGGTGCCCAAAGGTGAACAGGAAGAGATATTTAGAAGGGAAAATTTCCTTGACTGGCCACCAATTTTAATAAAGAATCAGCGTCACTACCCTAAAACTAATTTTTTGCTTGAAATCGACATTTGTATTTTTCAGGGCTGTAACGCTAGAGTCCGGACTAAGGGTCCCACTTCCGGACTCGAGCCTGGTTCAGTCCGGATTCGGAATGGGTTGCTGTTCCTGGAATCGGAATTCCCCGGGACAGGCTGCAACTGGACGCGGATTCGAAACCTAGAAAATTATGGCTCTCTCACATACTCAGTTAGCCAATATTTACCACTAGGCTAGCTGTAGCCAAATTTTGGGGGAAACGCCCCAGCCTATTTTGATGGGTTATCACCTAATAGTTAACACGAATACGCCTGTGCGAGTGTCAGCACATGTTATCCCACCAATGACCGTAACAGGATTTCAAAAGTGGGGGAGGAAGGAGAACAAAGGGAAATATTAAGGGCAAAAAATTCGGGAGCGCGAAACAGAGAGCAAAGAGTGAGTTTTACGGTTGAGGTCTAATGGCCTGTCTTTGGAGGAGTCCAAGGGCAAAGCCCCGTTGGGGTGCAGGGGGTCGAAGCCGCGGACGCCCTTGAAGTTTTGACATATCTCTGGGTGAAATTAGTTTGTTTCATAGGAATTGTTCCAGCAGATCGTGCCCAAGGCCTGTTGGATTCCACGGATGGAAAGCCTTGGTGTAGGGACCCAGGGGTGAAGCCCCTAAAATTTTGGTGACAAATTCAATCTCAGGATAGGTGCTTTAGCAGATGGGTTCCAGGGTGTGGTGAAGCATCTTGTTAGATCCATTGGAGAAAACCTCGGTGAGGTCCGGAGGACAAGTCCTCGAAAACTCTGAGGTTTAGCACATCTCTGGCTGAAAATCATGTGTTATGGTATGTATATTTGATTCAGAATTTGGGGCATAGGGGCGGGGAGGTTCAAAGAACCTGGTGGGGAAAATGTTCCCCATGTCCTCGGTGACGGCACTGTCTTATAGATTGAAAGTCTTAAGAGCAACTCAGACCTGCTGCAAGCTGCATGAAGTAATCTTAGCACCAATGAATTTATACTAAACGTGCTTTGAACGCTCTAACAATTCTTATGATTCAGTAACAAAATATGCCTCATGTCAAATTGCCAGTACAGGCATTATGAGCCCTTCTTATCTTGATGGGGGAAAATGATCACCGAGGGTGTCTTTGTCGACGTCTTTCCTTAAAAAGGCACTTGCTCATTATAAGTCATTATACTCTTTTTAACTTTTTGTTAGGTCGTCTTAGGATAGCTCTGCGTCGCTCTGTCTCAGAAGTTTAGATCTACACCAATCTTCTTGTTACAAAAAGGAGGGTTTGTTATGATCCAAGGTTCCCCTGAGGCTTGTCTTAAGATTCCAGCTCTGCCAAAATCAAAACCATTCCTTAATCCTTATCTAAGACACTATGCAACTCGAGAGTAACCCTAATGGTCAATCCTAAACCTTATGATGTACCTGACCCGAATACGGAACTTTTGTCTGACCCGATTTGAATTTCCGTTAAAGTAAATCGTCGATCTAGCGAACTTTTGATTCAGTTCCTTCATTCACAAATAGTGGGTTGCGATTAAAAATTGGGTCGCGAGTTAAGAATTGATAAGTCCCCAGCCAATCTGCCACTAGCGTAGCCAGCAAGGGGGGGGGGCAGGGGGGCAGAGTGCCCCCCACAGAAATTTTGGGGACGCGATGGGGGATGTTGAAAAAAAGAAGGAGAGCCCCCCCAAAAAATAAATGAAAAAACAGATAAACGGCCAGAGGAGGGAGGGAATCGGGGGGATTTTTTAGTTTTTTCGGGGAGGGGGGCTCTTAGTCGTTACGATAAAGTATGCAGTCCCCGACGTCGACTAGTCTCCCCGACGGTTTACCTGTTTTTTGCTCTCAAGGGACAATTTCCCTAATAAGAACCCCAAATTTTCGGCGCGCTACGCGCGCTGTAGATTCACTCCAGTTTTTTCAATACTTCCATTCCACATATCTAGAGGGTGTAAGTTGTGTCAACCTTACCAAGTAACAGGTAGGCAGCGTACACAGGTTATGTAGAGGTCGTAAATTTCATCCCATATCAAAAAGTCTAGTTGCTGTTCTCTTGTGTGTGTCATGCGATACCGTATGTCAGTTGGTGAGCGACTCACGGAGCATAGTTTGGCTATTTTATCGGGTATTCCAGGTGGTTTCGATACAAATGTATGTTATCCCCGATACGGTCTACAACTCCTACAGTTTCTATTTTTTTCTTTTTGTTCTTAATGATTACATAGGCTATGTTATTTTTGTAAGCCTACCCAAAATTTTCGCGCGCTTCGCGCGCCTATGTGACCCAGGCCGCAATGGCATGGGATAATTAGGCTCCTTCACATGCCCTTCTCACCACCCCCTCGACATAAGGGCTGTCGGAACTTGTGGTCGCTGGCATGTTCCGCCCCCTGTCGGGAATAATCTGTCGCATTCCCATGGTCGGTTTAGTTATTTTGGCTTTCAAAAGAGTTATTTCTGCAATGAAACCCAAAATGTTTGGTACGCTTTGCACACTCTTCCTCAGTTCCGTTACCTAGAGCTAATAAAGTACAAACCCTTCAAATCTTTTCAAGTTAATTAATAAGTAGAATAAATGGATTAATGTACATATCGGGAATTTCATATCATTTCGCTAAACTTAGTTAATAATCCCGTGTATCAGTCATGCGGTACGGACTCGAGGAAGGAAGTACAATATAAGTTGTGCCCGATAGGGCCCAATTGCCGGGAAAATTGACCTATATAAGCTTTAAATAAGTACAGATTCTTTTTAGTGTAGGCTAACCCAAAAAATTTTTATGGTTAAATCAGTGCGGAAATATCTTCCTCCAGCATATACAAATTTCATGTCGTATATGACTCGCAATGGCAGGTATAGTGCACAGGTTTTCTTCAAATCTCCCTCATCAACTCATTGACGGCATCCTGGCTGTCGGGGCTTGGGAAAGCTACCCACCCTACCCCTCCCCCGTTCGGAGAGTGGCCCTTCGTCAGGCAAATCCTGGCGCCAAGCCTGGAGGGAAGACATATTTTACCAGTTATGACTTGTATATGTGTAATGAAGCAATGGGCTAGAAATGGAAGCTGCGTTTTTTGGAGAGCGGCCACTATTTGGAGGGGCGGCCAATTTCACTAGGAGGGCGTGTCGCCCCTCTAAAACCACCTGTGGAGAACACTGGAATCTAGTATCAAAAGAACAAAATATAGCACCATATTGCATCTAAGCTCTTCGAGACAGCAAAAAATTCCAAAAGGGGAGGGGGACACCCCAGGGAGACAGGCCCGTAGCCAGGGGGTTCAGGGAGTTCGCACTTACCCCCCCCCCGACCTAATTTTTTTTATTATTTTTTTTATTTAAATGGAGTTTTGGCGTTTTCAGGGCAAAATGTCAATGTCCGCTGGTTTAGCCAATGTAAGCCTTACGAGTAGCTGTTTTGTTTCAGTTCAACACAATTCCCTAGGGCCCCATTGATTCGTACAGTAACCCTCTTACAGCCACACACTTACTCTCGAGGGAATAAGGAAAACATTGATACAAGATTGAAAATGTCCAAAAATTCCAGCTTAGGTGTTCACCAGATCGCTCAATTTTGATGTAAAATTGCAAAATCTCCTTGGGGTAGGAGGGGGAAAACCACACCCTCTCCCCGTTCGGTCGCTCGGCTCCTCACTTGGGCGCTTCGCTCCCTCTAGAAAATGCCGCACCCCAGGAGCGGCGATGAAAAATGAAAAAGTGGGGGCTAAAGGTAAGGAATTTCGAAGTTGAGCTGAACATATTCTTGCTTAGAACACTCGGGAAGTGCCGTTTTCGGCCATCTGAGGGGTTTGTAAAGCCAAAAATTTCCTGGTACGCTCCGTGCCAATCGATGGTAGAGCTCCGCTTAGAAACATGTAGTAACATTTTTCAAAGAGTTTTTTTTGTTTGTTTGTTTGTTTGCTTTTTTTTGCATTACTTGAGAAATTTCAGAAGTAAGATCCATATTTCCAGGCTGGGAACATGCAACATAAAACACTCGGGAAGTGCCGTTTCCTGCCATCTGAGGGGCTTCGAAAACCAAAAATTTTCTTGTACGCTCCGCGCCAACCGATGGTGGCGCTCCGCTTAGATAGTCCTGTCGGTCAAGATTGGGGACGATGAGTCGACTTTGCCCCCCCCCCCACAAGAAAATCCTGGCTACGCCCCTGCAATCTGCTTGGGGGGGGGGGGGGTTATGTCCCTATTCAGTCATGTCCATGAACTGTCCGCGATACCTCCTGACACCGCTTTTAACCTCCTACAGTAATGAAAATGACCCGAACTTTACACAACAGAATCGGGCGGGACAGTTTTACAACCGCATGTACACGTGGGAAGAAGAATAAGGGTGCGTTCGCGTCAAAGCCGAAATCGACTGCGTTTAGCATACGGGATGCAAGATTTATTTTGGAAAATTACCAGTACAAATTTCCCTCTATCCACCCTAAGATAAAAGAAAAATGTTGTTTTCTCCCACATATAGCAGCAGAATTCAGTTTTGGTGTAACAGTCAAGTCGGTCAAGAAACTTGGGAACTATAAAATTTAAAAGCACCCCAATAGCTAAGACGACAATTTGGATCGTGTATTTCATGTGTGTTACAGTGAACAGGTGAAAAACCACCCTAACTCGATCGACAAAATAAGAATGTTATTTACCTACCGAAACACTTTCTCTATTAACTGCTTTCAGGAATGAACCTTCTTGTTGATTCTGTTGATAGCCTACATCCAGTTTCAAAGTGCATTATTTTGTTGGTTTCTTGATCATTTCGCCACCGTCCGTCAAAGGGACCCAGGGGATAAAGTTGTTAGTTCTCCGTAATGATACAATCGGAGAGAATGCGGTTAATGTAAGCGGCTTAGGGGCATTCAGAATCCTCATTTCCCGGGCGAGTTATGAAAAAGAACTTGCTACAGATTCACTGGTTCGCTGTGAATTAACACTTTGAACCACGAATAAAATATCTTTATGTGCAATGACTGTTGGGGTAAAGATTTAGGCGACTTAAAAGATGTGTTGTTCACGACACGGTCCTTCGACGGTTTGTTTCATTAATGTTTGTCCACTTCAACCAGCAATCCTTCGGGCCTTGTAAATTGCTTTCCTCGCTTTCTTGTTCGTTGACATTAAAATACAGATGCTTATAAGACACTTCATCTGTTACAAATTCTTACAGTCAAACGTTTTCATTTTCGCTTGTTATTAAGTACTAGCAAGATTAGACCTTTAAGTTCACAAGAGGTAAGTTTTAGCTACATTGTTGCAGTTATGCGATACTTGTTGTATGTTTTCATGTGACGTCATACTGGATTAACGGAAATATGCCTGGAAACTGAAGGGTATTCAACTGTGTCGACAAACCCCTTTGTCAAAAGCTAAGGGTGATATAACCTCCATAATCCCTTGTTTCTTCACCCCTGGTCACATATAATTACGTTTGGTGAGAGGCAAACGGAATCCCTTCCCATTAAACGTAAATGTTACGGACGAGACTTTATGGTATATGGTCAGCGTCTGAGTGGCCTGCACGATATCGCTGTATAAATTTTGCAAGTCCATGTTTTTATTTCCGCGACATGCAAAAGTTAAATTTGACTTTGTGTCAATTGTGCACATAACAAAAGATTCTGTAATAATCTAAACACTGAATAACTTCATATAGCGTAAAATAAGTCATTTTGTGCATCCGGGCAGCAATGTTTGAAAAGATTAAGCTGACAATGTACACACTTTGACAAGAGTGACGAATTACTCGTAATGAGCATTTGGAGACGAAGCATAAGCTTGTTGATTCACTGAAGCGTTGCCTAGTAACGAGCAACTGACACCTCAACATTTATAATACATGTATTTGGCCTTGGAAAGTATAGGCATCGCAAAATCGCTGTGCTTTGACGATTAATGAGCGCTGAAATGTGATCATTTAAATTAGAAGAAAGTACAAAACTGTGTGACGGGTGATTCGTTATGATAGAAGCCTCGAATTCAAATGTAGGCCTACGAAAAATTTGAAGAGGATTAGGCTAATTAACACTTCAAGACGGGTGATGTGGCTCTTAGTCATACATTACGAGAAACGTGGGTGTCATGAATGTATTTTAATTCAAGATGTCAGAAGTTTCAACAGGTGATTTCACATCATTATCAAGTCAACTCATTAGCAGGTTGCTGTAGGCCTACTTTTTCGCCTGATTTCAACTACTTAATAATAATAAATAATAGATGAACTCATAGCCTAAGAGCGCTAAAATCTATACATTCGATAGCGTTGCACAACCCTAACGAAAACCGACGTGAACATTATTTTTGAGCGGGATGAAATGCGTGAGAGAGGCAGACACTCCCAATAGAAGTGGGAAGATCGGGGACGTATTATCACGGAATTAATTGCTAGAGACAGCTAGAAACTCCCTGGTATTATTAACACCTCTTGGACACACGAGAGAAGTAGGCCCCGTCAAAGAATAAATCCTCGATGAAGTTCTGCAAAAATTATTGATTGAGTTCGAGTTGGTACATATCGGTGGAGGATTCAGCATCATAAAGGAGCCTTCCTAGCGGCGGGGATGAAGACATTAAGCTTTCAACGTGTTAAAGGTGTGACCCCTGGTATGAAAGTATACAGTTGTTACGAAGGTTATACTGTCAACCTCAAAACCTGGGTCTGGGGGAGCGGGACTGTTTTCTCAGCTCATCAACTTCCAACCAAACAAGAAACTGACATGCCGTACAACCTGCTGTGCAGGTGAGGTCTGGTCAAGGGTGCCTGCCACAAAACTGGACCTCCCATGGACCATGTCAAAGAAAAATATCCTCGACTGAGTTTTACACAGATTGTTCTTTTTACGTAGATTGTTCTTTTTACGTTCTGAAATGGACACGACTAGTCTAGCTAAACGAATAACGCATGACCAACAACCAAAAAACCGAACACTCCATGAACACCCTCGCAAACTTAACAAAACCTGCCAACCACGCCCCAAACACCCACAGACACCCGAAACAGAAAGACAACGCCTAACCAAACCACCACTAACCACCAGGGGTGGCGCCAACGGGGGGGAGGGGGGTTAGGGGGGCCATGGCCCCCCGTAGGGGAAGGTCGGCGGTTTCGTCGGGGAGGCTTAAAAAATAATTAAAAATCCCACAAGGGCTGAAGTTACTGGATGGGCAATCTAGAACATATATTTTGTTTGAAATACTACTTTTAAGCATATTGGAATCGATTTTAAATCACTTCTTAACTCTGTAATACCCCATTCTATGTACCTTGTTCTATCTCTTCCCCCGTCGGGAAAGGACGACAATTTTTCGGGAAGGCCTGAACATGAAAAACGTAAAGGACTGAAGTTACTGGATTGATGACCATGGATTTTTCTTTTTTAACTATTTTTCTTTTATAACGCTATTTTAATGCATATCTGAATCGGTTTTAATCACTTCTTACTGGCTATTCTATCCTTCATCCCATTTTCAATCCGTGTGCGCAAGGTCACGCCTCCGTCGGGGACGGGCTTCCCACCGTCCCTGTTGTTGAGAAAATCCAATTTCATTGGGGAGCCTTCTTCTACAGACCTACGATAAAAGATGTGCGTGTGTAGTCACTCGGACGACCTTCTTGATCTTGCTTACTAGAAGACCACATTCTTCAAGAAAACTCACAATTCTCAATTCTCCTCACAAAAACGGACTAGAGGTTGTCCATGTGCGTGCAGTACTCAATGGTCTGCCATCTGGCCTGCTCGGACAGCCAAATTTTCACAAAGGTAATGAATATCGGCCATATCGTTTTCAGCTACACATAATGATAAACAGTGGTGTGAGAAAATCTGCCCATAAGTCTGACTGAAAATTTATTTGATGGCACCTTGAAACGTGCCATATTTTCAAATACGTTGGGAGCAAAACCATTTATAGTCTTGAGTTCGGGCAGTCACTTTAAAAATTTCATTTATTTAGTGGACCTTGCAATTTAATTCAACGAAGATTCTTAATGCAGTCAAAAACATTTTAGTATGTTTTCAATTCCGTTGCATAGCCCCCATCCCCCGAAAAGAGACAAAACCATTACATCTAATTGTAGCAGTACCTTTTACCTGGTACTTTTTTGATCATTAGCAAGTTGGTTTTTTCTCTATTGAAGTGAACTTTCATTTTAAAGGGAACCACAAAATAAAGACTGCTTCATTTCTAGTTACAAGTCGGGGAAATGCCATTCCGGCTATCTTAGGGGTTAGATTTCTTAACAATTTTCTGTACGCTCCACGCTAACTTACGGTAGCGCTCCGCATAGAGAGGGTTTTAGTCGAACAGATAACTGAACAGAACAATGCGTGTTTGTAAATTATTCTTCGCTTTGGGGAGTATTATGCAGTGAAAATAATTTTATTGCGAAAGAAATCTGAAAGTAAGGACTTCTTTAATTCTAATTACGAGCCCAGGAAATGTCATTTCCTGCTGACCAGGGCTCTTCACTTTTCAAAAAATTCTGTGCGCTCGACTTAGATAATCTTTCGGGCAGGATTACATTTTCGGACAAAAGAACAATTTTTGCCCCCTCCCAAACTCAGCTGACACGCTTCCGTACGCCTATGACAATAAATAAAAAATAAAACTTCAAATATATGCGAAGCCAAATTTTTTCCTCGGGAGAATGCTCCAATGTGGTCCGAGGGCCTTAATCCGTATGATGTATTCACTTACCTCAACAAAACTACAAATCACCCCCTACTTCATTTTCCTCATGAGAACGTCAGATTCCTCCATAAAACCCCCAAACTGTCATAAAATTACAATTTTTCTCCAATATTAGCTTTAGACTGTAAAATATGGCAAAATTTTCCAATTTCGATGGATACTCCGTACAATAAGTAACCAAAGCCAATTCTGTTAATCACCCGGCATACTACCTAATTTTGCTCCTGAAAGGCATGTCATTCAATAAAAGAGACGAAAGTTTCCATTATAACCTTACCAAAAAACAAAATTTTCTTTCATTAAAATCCAAAATTTCTCCATCATGATAAGCTCTTAATTTTGAAAGATTCGTTCAAAAAAGGGAAAAACTTTCTGGGCAAACTTCTAGTCTCGTCTCAAAGCCTTAGTCAGTTAGTATGTAGGTCTTGTACGATTCAATGGGTAACCCCAAAAGAATTGCAGCTCTTGCCCATATAACGTTTTTGATTTTTCCCTTATGAAGGACAGATTCTTCAATAAACACCAGAAATGTTTTATAGTACCAATAAAAGCCAATTTTCTTTCATAAGTTTTAAGTTTTACTTCAAATAAACACCAGATTTTTAAGTATTTGTTAAAAAGAAAGCCCAAAATTTCGGCGCGATCCGCGCGCCTCAAATTCTGCGAAGTCACGCTAAACCGGGACATAACATCGCCTTTGTCGGGACCTTGAAATTCTGGCCCCCTGTCGGGGAGCTTGGCCCCCTGTCGGGCAAATCCTGGCGCTACCCCTGCTAACTATCACCAACAAAATCCTAAAGATAAAAAACACTACACACACACACACAAAAAAACCTCTAAAGGCACAATTCACTCCTCCGAAGAGCCACAACCGCAGTGTATAAGGAGGGGTAGGGACAGAAGGTCCATTTGCCATAGTCCTAGCTCTGTAGAGATTGTAACAGAAAGCGCTGGGGTGTCATCAAAATAGCGGGAAGGAACGTTTGCAATAACAGGCGCCACAGAATTGAAGAATATGAATCTTTGTAGTTGTGAAGGTAGTTAAGCAATTGATGAAGTCATTGCACGATAACTTCCATGTATTTGGAATTGTTTCAACTTTGTTTCTCTATTTCTCGCACTTTTTGTCGGAGTAGTAAATGTATAATTATGGAATATTGAGACTGTAAATATGAAAGGGAATGTCTAAACAACCCTTTTCTTTTAGTTAAAATAGCTTTTGTACAAATCCAGGGTAGAAATGGTTGTACCAAACGTGGGTGTGCTTCATTTTGGGCATGCATATAATTTGCATTTTTGTTTTTTTGTGTGATAGATTTGATCAAGGCAAATATTTTGATCGGTCATTCATCAAAAAGTACCAATTTTATTCAGAGTTATTGCTATTTAGATTCCCTAACCCCCAAATACACTCTAAATTCAAAAGAGTGAACTTAGTCACTCTTTGATCGAGTGAAAAGTATAAATTCGCTCCATAAGAGTGAAGTTCGCTGCAAAAAGAGTGAAATTCACTAGAGGAAGAGGGAAAATTCACTCTTCCAAGAGTGCCTGCAATGATCGCTCTTTTTTTTTTTTTTTTAAGAGCGAATCACTGTGGGCACTCCATCAAGAGGGAAACTTCACTCGTTTTAAGAGAATTTCACTCTTTTTGGAGTGAACTTCACTCTTTTTGGAAGGAACTTCACTCCTCTTGGAGTGAATTATCACTCTTATGGAGCGAATTTATACTTTTCACTCGATCAATGAGTGACTAAGTTCACTCTTTCGATTTTAGAGTGTATAGTCACTTGGCTGTCTTGCACTATCAACATTAAAATCTATAGAAATCATAGTAAGTAATCAATGTTTACATAAAAAATCTGAAAATTTACACTTCTAACTACATTCCTATCCCTGTTTCATCAATTTTAGGGGTTGCTAGGTAGGCCTCTTCGCCCCACGGACTATTACTTCGAACGCTTTCGAGTGGCAACTAGGGCAATCTATTAAAGATTACACTAGATCGAAACAAAAGGGTTTTGTCGGTTTTTGTTGTCTGTGCAATAATTCTTTTTTTTTACACACAGTGAGATTTTCTGTAGATTTGGACAGTTGATCATACAAATGCGATAAACCCCTCTCAGTTACTTGGGCCATAATTATGGCCCCATGAAAAGTGACCAAATTAAAAAAATCGTAACTTCACAATCCTTCATCCCATAACCTTAAGAGCATTCGCCTTTCACGCGGAATGCCGGGGTTCTATATTCCCAGGTCGAGTAAAGACTTTAAAAAATTGGAACCTACTGCCGTTGTGTGCAATGTTCCGCATAAGCAATTGGGTAGGGAAAACAAGCCAGGGAGTCACAACTGGAAAAAAGGCCGTGGCCAGTAGGTTGGAAACTGGGCCGTAAACCCCTATTCAACTAACTATCCTAGAACCTAGTTTCTAGTACCAAAAGACAGCTTACAAAAAGATTTATCAAATACCAATTATTATTATTATTATTTTTTTTTTTTTGTTGGGGGGGGGGGGGGGGGGTTTATATTGACATAATTTTGAGAAATGCAGGTAAGAGTTTGTAATAAAATAACAAAAAATCACGATTTATGGCTAAAAAAGACACCCCCCCCCCCCCAAAAAAAAAAAAAAAAAACTTCCATCAAGCTTTACTAGGTTTTGGAACATCCTCTATACCTCAAAAACGTGTCATGGACTTGTTAGGCCATGGTTGACTAGTAGTTTTCTTTGACTCTAACTTGTCCATGACCAAACATATTAATAGTCTCATATCAGCTGGAAATTTCCAGCTCCGTAGCATCCACGCGTTGCATTTGTCGTTATCTTGATCAGGATGCACATCTCATTGCATTGTACGTGTCCTTTCTAGATTTAACTATGTTAATGCCCTCCTTTATGGTGCGAATGCTCGAGACCTCAACCGTCTCCAGCTGTTGGCAAAACAAAGCTGCTAAATTGATTTTTCTGCCTCTAGACTGGAAAGTCCTTTGTCTTAATAAAAAAAAAAAACACTTCACTGGATTCCTATCGAAAAGCGAATTAAATTTAAAATACTTATGTCTTTACGCTTACAAATTCCTAGATAACTGCGGACCAGTTTATCTCACAAAATCTTTGATATGAAAACAACTGCCTTCTACAGGCCCGGTAACGAGGTCCGCCACTGATACAACTCTATTAACAGTTCCGCGGTCTACAAAGAAACACATTGCCGACAAGGCTTTCTGCGTAGCTGGCCCCTCACTTTGGAACACACTCCCACATAATATCAGGGAAGCTCAATCAGTCACTACTTTTAAAAAGCTCCGAAAGTCTCACTTTTCTAACTGTACTGTTCTTTACCGAGCTGAGAGATATTTTGCTCAAAAGTATGAAAAAGGACAAAATTTCCGAAAATGGGTGATTTTCCTGAAAATCCAGCGACAAAACCGTACCATCGATTTTCTTTCTGAAAAACCGTCCCCCCCGTTCGTCACAAACTTCGCTACGAGGAAATGGTTTTTCCTTGTATATCTAGCGCCCCTAATTGTGTTCTGAAGGAAACAGCATGGTTAGCGTGAGTAGCGCGCGTGGGTAAAGTATATGGCTCCTTAAATCGACGGTACTTCGATCGACATCAGGATTTATCATGACGTCATTATTATAAGACAAACCGCGGGAAATGAGAAAAGATTGTTGAACTCTGTTCCAACCATAGAGTAGGGTATCCTGTTCTATGGAGTATACCCACCGTTCGCGTACGAACGAACCCGACCGTACGTACGTACCCACGGACTTACATATTAGTGAGCTTTAGATTTCACGACGCGGACCTCATCTACAACGAAATGACGTCATTTGTATGTATGCCGTTTCGAACGCGACGCGAAATAACGCTACACTCAGTTGTTAAATAACAGGGGAAACGCAGGTTGTGACGTCATTACGTTGCAGCTGACGTCCGCGTCGTGAAATCTAAAGCTCACTTTTGTACCTAGCGGCCCCAACATGGATTCTGCCGAAGTACTGACATATTTTTTTGATTTACTAAGCCAGCCGATTGAAACTGAGGAGGACATACGTGAGGAAGAGGAGGATGTGCATCAAGAAAACGATGTAAATGAAAATGAAATTAGGGATTTAGAGCCAGCAGATTTGGATTCTTCGTTGTGGTCGGATCGGGATCTTGTAAGTATAGCCATGGCCTGTTGGCCTAGTAATACTAGCCCACAGGAATTGTTCTCCTGTATTAAGGAAACTGCTTACAAATCTCTTGTCAGGCCAAAACTAGAGTATGCCAGTTCCATCTGGGATCCTTACTGCACTAGACTACCTATATTGAATTCATTGAAAAATTGCAACGTCATGCAGCAAGATTCATTAAGAATGATTACCTACGCACCAGCAGTGTAAAAAGCATGCTGAAGAACCTCAATTGGGATAGTCTTGAATTGTGCCGGACAAAAGTTAGACCTACTTTGTTCAAGGATAGTCATGGATCCATACCGAGTAACATTTCTCATCTGTTAACCAAAAGTAAATCACTGCATACCAGGTACATCCATGCTTTGAACTATATTATTCCGTCTGCAAATAAGGACTGTTATAGGTACTCGCTCTTTCCACGCACCATCCTCTTGTGGAATCATCTTCCACCGGAGTTAAAATCCGCCCCTAGTGTGCTCTCCTTCAAGCAGCTCCTGGACAAACAAATGTAATCCGGACGAAGAAGGACCACACGTCAACAACCCTTTGGGTGATTTGTGTGGACATCGATCAAGATCAACCACATTACGTCATGATAATTAATAAGTAAATAAATAAATAAAAAAATAAATAGAAAGATAAATACCGTTTATTTTAATCAAGATAATGAAAACGTTGCTATAATACAAATGCAGATCTTTCAAAAAATGATTGAACATTACAAACAAAACTATCAGTTTTCCGCATTAATAAGGCATAGTATATATGTCAGAAAAGATTTTAGTTAGTTTCCGCCCTCGCTACTTTCCCCCTCTCAAAAATGGTGATTTCCACCTCTTTTATTTTTAGCAGAAAACATCTTTTAGGGATTCAGAAAGTGATGGAATGGAATTTGATATCAGTGGAACTTTGGTCAAATGAAGATTCCATCAACTTTTCTTTAACTACAATTTGGGTACGGGGGTACAGAAATTTTCAATTGGCTCAACTCTTTGATTGACAGCTAATTCAAACAATGCAGAGTACCAAAGCTTATATAACACAACATGAAAAGTACAGAGAATGTTTGATTAGTCTTTCTATACTCACCTTGAAGCAATAAACTACATTGTATCTGGATGAGGATGAATTTTGAGACAACTGTGGGAGGGGCTTAAGTAAGAAGGTCTGGAGAATTTGTAGTGTTTGGGGTGAGAGAACTGGACCTTTAAAGTTTCAAACTTCACCAATTTCTTTCTCTGTTCAATGCGACAACTGTTACTGCCGTGTTGACGCCTTTCCAAGCAACATTTTCTCTGTAGACTTAAGTACTGTATACTAATACCTACTTACATGCAGGTATACAATATTCAGTGCTGTGAACAATAATTGTTCACACATTCAGCATAAACCTACTAGACAAGGGGACTACTTATACGAAAAAAATACAAGTCCGTGACTAGACTTGACGTTCAGGAAAAAGGTCATACAATTCATTCTTTTTTGATGAGGATGTTGAAAAGGTTTTAAGCCTATCCACAAATTTCATTGCTGTCTTGTACTTGGATTTAAAATTTGAAGTTAACAGTTATGTTTGAAGTTAACAGTTATGTATACATGTAAGTTCAAACATTGCTTTCCACCCCAAGATTTTTAGGGGCGGAAAGTAATGGGGGGAAACCATCAAGGGCGGAAACTAACGGACCCCATCAGAAAAGGGGTCCGTCAGTTTCCTTGAAAAGTGTCGTACAAGATACGTTGCCGGCCTTGCTTAAAATATTTTATTCAACATTTAGGTAATATTAAAATTTATAGGAGAAAGCAATGGCTAGATCTGGGATATTGTTTATTAATCTTGCAGTAAAAAATACAGTATTTTCCATGAAGAATAAAAAATATATTGGATGCTTAGCATCTTCAAACTTCCCAAAACTTAATGTTATTAAAATCAACTTCACAAAGACTTTTCAAACAAAAATTACCTATTTCTGACCAAAAAATTTTAACGTAGTCACCTTCCCAAAAAAGACGTTCCAAAGTCTTATATCCTTATAACAGAAACTAAATAGAGGGCTATCTTCTACCTTTATCATATGTAAAAAATCATTTACACCAAGTATTCTTTCCAAAAAATGGAACTGAAAGTAATGTAATTTGGTGTCTCTTTCAGCAGTATAAGGTAAGGTAACAATTTTGTTCCCATCATACACTTCATTATCAATGTACTACCATTTAAAAATTACCCTCTGGATCTTGTGACTCCCTCACTAAATAATTATAACATACAGTATTTTGTGATCTTTTATAAAGAAACAGCTTTCGTGAGCAGTTGATCATTTTCATTTTGGATATGAACGCAATTAATGTTCTCTTTCCAGGGAGACGGGATTGCAGCATGGATACCAAAATAGAGAGTGAATGGAAAATGGTTCAAATCATATTTTGTACAAAAAGTTATGTATTCCAAAGCATTACCATTTGCATCAAAAACTGATATAATTTAAAAATTTTCATACGCTTTAGAACGTTGGAAAAAATAATCCCGTTATTGATTTTTAAAAAGGAATTGTTCAAGACACTCTGGTTTCCAAAGAAATTCGTACCTGACCAGACCATGTAGAACAGACATCAGGAATAAAAACATTTGAAAAATTTCCTTCAAATAAAAAGTCCATACCATACTTATTAAGTTCTTTGTCAAACAAAACCTTCCACAAGCTACCGTTTCCATCAAGATAAAGCTTAACCCACTTACATTTTAAACTTAAATGACCTTATATCAACCATATTTAACCCACCTTTAGATTTACTTTTCTTAAAAAATTTCCCTTAACTTCAGGTGTCAGGTTTTTTTGACCAGATTAAACTGTAGAAAAGGCCCTCCAGATCCTATTGATCACTTGTATTGGGTAAAACAGAAAAAAGATAAACTAGTTGACAAATAAGAAAAGTTTTAATAAGAACAAGTTTTCCAAAAGGAGTAAGGTCCCAGGAGGACCAGAGATTGATAATTTTTTTTTAATCGAGATTATTTTGCCAAAGTTAAAATGAGCAATAAATAAATAAATATAAACTGGGGTAGGGCAGGTTGGACAAATTTTTTCTTTCGTACTTGTCCGACGGGCTAGCTATTTTCTCAATCTACTTGCCCGCATAAATATCTACTTGTCCAATTCAAATCTGTTGAGAACATATAATTTTTGAAGTCTAAAAGTACAAATGCCATTTTGCGCCACTCAAAAATTTAAGGCTGGGGATACTTGCCCATCGGGCTGCAACATTGAGCATGGTAGTTGCCCGAGTGATTTTTTACTTGTCCCGGGCTGTCGGGCGGGGGATTTGGCGAAGCCTGGGGTAGAGACATTCAACATGACCAGTACTTGCATCCTTCCAAGCGAAATGTTTGTCGTTTCCCTACATCCCTGCCCCATCCTGATGACTCAATGTTATAAATAAAGGTGGTAAAGTCTCGTGCCTTTCCCCTAAATCTACCTTTTGAGGCCTAGGCCCAGATAGGTTTGCTGAAGCCATGCCCCCATCATCATCATCTTCGATATATTGCAGAAGCTGAAGGGAGTAAACCCAGAAGTACACTGACTCATCTTATCTTTTGACTCCTTGTCAATTTATTTCTGACTTCAGATGAATTTTCTTCTTCAGTGGTTTCTTTGTTTTTGTTTGTTATACAGGGGTAGTCTCACACCTCTCCCTCAGAACTACCTATTGAAGCCGAGGTCCAGATGGTTCTGCTGAAACCCTGCCCTGAACATTGCCACAACTTGTGACGGGGCCCTATAAATTTATCTTGAAATGTTATGTGTCATGAAATGGTTTAGTAGTTGAATTTCTTTGTTCTTTTCAGGCAAACGGTGAGGTTCTCGGGCCAGAAGGGCCATTGGACCTACCCAATGCTATGCCACGGGTGGCAGCACCCCAGGCAGTTGTGGACAAGGAAGATCAGGCCACTGCTGCCCCCCACCACCAAAACGTCCTCGGGGCCGACCACCAAAGAGGAAAGCAGTGGTCCCTAGGCAGCACCAACCACCACCCAAGGGGCCCTTGTTTGAAGTGCAAGAGATAAGTGAGAAAGAAAAGGAAGAGTATGCAAAAAGACAACAAAGAAAGAATAAAAGGATAGCTGAGCTAGAAAGGTTGAAGGAAAAGAGTGAGAAGCAGAAGGCGGAGTACATGGGCCTCTTGGTCGAACTGGAGACAGACCGCCACAACTGCCTGGGGGAATGGAAGTGGGACGACTTCACTGAAGAAAAAGTAAGTATTTTTCAAATGGGGGGGGAGGGGTGTCCCAGAACTGTGGTATTTGTCATGGGTGTTTGCTGAAATGGACAACATTTTAACATTACTTTTTTCTCTCTCTCTTTTTCACAGGAATTCGTAAATGAAACCATCCAGTTTCGACCAACGGAGGGGGTGTGGGAGAAATGTCATACGCAGCTCAGAGGGCGAATTCGGAGCTGGATTTGCTACGACTGTTTCTGACCGATGCAGTCCTAGACAATCTAGTTCAGCAGACAAACCTGTATGCCCAGCAAGAAAGAGCCAAGGAAGGTGGTAATAAGCAGAGCTGGACTCCAGTTACTAGAGAAGACATAATGGCCTTCTTCGGGGTGGCAATAGTAATGGGTATACTCCCCAAAAGTGACCGTCGGGAGTACTGGACAAGTGAAACAATCTTAGCCACACCTTGGTTTGGTAAGGTAATGCCTAGCACCCGCTTTGATAGCATTCAACGTTATTTGCATGTGGCAGATAACACTCTGGCTGCTAGAGATGAACAGGGGAATCTCTGTGACAAGTTGTTCAAGGTCCGTCCCTTACTTGAATCCTTGCTTACATCTATTCCTGTTCACTTTCATCCTAAGAGGGAACTGAGCATTGATGAGCAGATGATTGGGACAAAGGCCCGCTGCAGCTAATTCATACAATATATGAAGGACAAACCAACGAAACAAGGGATCAAGGTGTGGGTTTTGTGCGATGCTCAAGTCCACTACTGTCTGAATTTCCAAGTGTACACGGGTGGCAATGGAGAACGAGGTTTGAGCTTCCGTGTTGTGAATGAGCTGATGGAGGAATACTTGGGAGTGGGTCATCGACTCTACGTTGATAACTTTTACACTAGTCCCGAGCTATTATTTCATTTGCTCAAACACAACACATTTGCTGTGGGAACGGTTCGACAGAATCAGTACCAAATGCCAATGCGTATTCGGACTTCTTGTCAGGATATTGCGGTTGACCAATCACTTTTCTTGAGTAGTCACATGATTACAGCATGCAGGTGGAAGGACAAGAGAGATGTGTTTTGTTTATCGACAGTGCATGGTAACACAGTGGAGGTGACCGCCCGCAGAAAGAGTGGTGGTCGTGGTGAAATGGAAGAAGTGCAGAAGCCAAAAGCTATCTGTGACTACAACCGTTTTATAGGTGGTGTAGATGTCTATGACCAGCTCCTGTCATACTATGGTCTTCGGCGCCATTATAAAAGATGGTGGTTGAAGGTATTTTGGCGGTTGATTGACATGACAGTTTTGAATTCACTCGCACTGTGGAAATTGAAACATCCAGACTTCCCGAACAATATTCACAAAAGTTTCAGATTATGCCTAGCTGAACAGCTTACTGCTGGTCTGATGGAGAGAAATGTACCTCGGCAACTAGCATACCGCATTGCAGGCCGCCTGGCTCACACCCCCAACCCCCAGTATTTCAATCCAAAGAGACGATGCACAGTGTGCGGAGACAGTCAAAGTAAAACTCGTATGGGGTGTAGCCTTTGCGGGGAAGATGTACGGCTACACATCAGTTCAGATGGAGAACCTTCCTGCTTCCAAATTTACCATAGCAGGGCTGTCTACAAGTAGAAAACTGCCCTTTAGTTTATACTACCTCTCCAAATTAGTTCAGTTCCCACAGATCATTGTTGTCATGTCAATCAATCCTCTAAATACTGGTCAGACATCTTCCTCTATTTCATCAAAGGTCTCCATTCAGTGTTTTCATTTGACTGTGATAAACGTCGGTACACATTTCCAAGGATTTCCCTCAACTGCTTGATTCCAGTGAGGACTTGGAGGTTTGGATCCTTTATTTCTCGTTTCATTGCAGGTTCCTAATTATGAAGGGATGTGAGAGAACTGCTGAAGGTTTGTTGTCAGTGCTCAGTTTCTGTCCATGGATGAAAGATTACATTCTAAATCATGTGATGGCTTTGGATTGTTTTACTTGACCAGCTGCTATTGCTGCCTAAAGTATTGTGATGAACTTGCCTGTATACATGACCAACATTTGCAAAACATTCCAAAAACATTTCCAAAACATCCATTGTGCAACAAATCCAAAACAAGCTGTTTTCGGTTTGTTGCACAGAGTAGACAGGGTATGCAGCATGTTTTGAAAATGTTGCAAAAGAAATGTTCTGTCAATTCTTTTCAAAACATTCTCAAAACATTTTCAAAATGTTTTCAAATTGTATTTACTCTGTCTGCACTGTGCAACAAACCAAAAACTAGCATGTTTTGGGTTTGTTGCAGGTGAAGTCACTTTGAGAATGTTTTACAAATGTTGCTCATGTATACAGGCCTTTAGTCACTGAAGTTCATACCAATACTTTGAGTCTTCTCCTCTTTCTACAAATGAGATTTTGTTTAGTGAGGGGGTGGGGGATGGGTGGTTTTGTTTGTTGAGACAACTCTTTAATTTTGATTGAAATTAATGCTGAATTAATGCTGAGGTGTGGGTTTTCTGCCGTTTCTCCTGTGTATGACATTTCTATGGGAACAAACCAGCCATCATCTCATTTGAACCCTCCCATCTGAAGACTGGAAATGGTTTGGGGGGTGGGGGGAATCAAAGACTGATATTTGACTGAACCTTATCTGGTCAACTTTAAAAAGCTGTGGACATTTCAAAGAACGTAGCAGTGAATATAAATGTATCTTATTTGCTACTCATAAGTTTGGGATGGTTACTCGTTGTGGGTTTGGGAGGGGGGTAATTAGAGACTGATATTTGACTAAACCTTATCTGGTCAACTTTAAAAAGTTATGGACATTTCAAAGAACGTAGTGGTGAATATAAATGCATCTTATTTGCTACTCATAAGTTTAGGATGGTTACTCGTTGTGGCTTTGGGAGGGGGGTAATTAGAGACTGATATTTGACTAAACCTTATCTGGTCAACTTTAAAAAGTTATGGACATTTCAAAGAACGTAGTGGTGAATATCAATGTATCTTATTTGCTACTCATGAGTAAAGAATGGTTACTCATTGTTGTGAGTTTAGGGGAGGGGGGAATTAGAGACTGCTATTTGACTGAACCTTATCTGATCAACTTTGAAAAGTTATGGAAATTTCAAAGAACGTAGTGGTGAATATCAGTGTATCTTATTTGCTACTCATGAGTAAAGGATGGTTACTCATTGTTGTGAGTTATGGTAGGGGGAAGTTTTGGGTTTAAGGTAGGGTGTTAGCTATGAGGGGGTCATTTGTATGGGTAATTGATATATTGAAAGGATGTGGGAAGCTTTTGGTGGTAGGGAAGGTAAATTACTTTATTGTTATTGTATATGTTTGAATGAGGACGCTGGACGTCAAGAATATTTGTACAAATGAGAAATACATATTTATTTTTGTAACAAAATTATTTTTATTATTTTTCTGGTCAAGTGTATACACTAAGTCTTTCAAAGGATGGCATCTCAGTCTTCATTGTCACAGATTCTGAAGGTGGTCACCAAACAGGCAGTGGAAATTTCAACTTCATGACGAGTATATGGGCGACAGGAGTAAAGATGGGAAGTGGACGCAAGAAGAAAAAAGACTGTTTTGATTCCTCATTTGCATATTTGCAAACATAATGTGCCCAATCTACTTGAAATTTATTTACATGAAATCATCAACTTCTAACCTTTCAAATGATATAAGGGTCTCAATCTGAGTTGCTGAAAAGAGCCACTGAAATCCTACCCCTTCCCCTAACAAAGTGTTCATAACAAAAACAAAGCTGCTTCCTGCTCTTTGGGCTGTCTCCCAACTAAAATCATCATATCCCTGCCATTTCTTATTCAATTTGAACAGTTTTTGCATGAAAAGACAGAAAAAATGTAAAGAATAATCCCTGTAGCATTTCAGACCAAAACATGAGGAAAATTCCATTTCCAGTGCAATAAACACCAAATAAAAGCCTATTTTGTTACCTTATTTGCATATTTGCATGCATTATGAACTCAATCTACATGTAATAAATGTCCATGAAATCTTTACCTCATAAACTTTCAAATGTTTACTAGCTTCTTGCACAAAAAAATCCCCAAAATAATCATTAATTAAGGCAGCATAGAGGGTTTCAACTGAGAAGGGTAAAACTGCGAGAGTGTGAAACAGTTAGTCGTGGCGCTATTTTGGTACTATAAATGAGTACTAGGGAGAAGTCCTACATTGAGAAAGAGTTGTATTCAACATAAACTGTGTTGATCTCCCCCCTCTGGTGGCGTAGCCACGGGGAAGAGGGGTTGAGATTGAAGCTCCTTAGGTAGCCGGGTAACTTGTAGTTTGTTTTGGTTGCTGAATATCATCACAGGTCTTCGATTTTTTGGGGGGAGGGTTCAATATAAAAAGGGCACATTCATTTAAATTTTTGTTTCCACAAACGTCAACCATAATGCAATTTATCTAAGCGCGGTCGAACTAAAAAAAATCAATTGTATAGGGGAAATCTGAGTACCAGCAGGACTATCTAAGCGTAGCGCCATATTAGTTGGCTCGGAACGTACAAGAAAATTGTTGGCTTTACAAACTCTCTAGATGGTCGGAAATGACACTTTCCAATCTTGTGCATTGTACAGATAAAGAACATATTCAGCACCCACTTCGAAGTGCTTCCCGAGAGTCCCACTTTTTGGAGAAGGGGAAAGCGTCGCTAGTTATTACAGGACAGAGTTGTTACAGTGTCAGTTTCTCGTTGCAAGAATAGGGGAGCTTTAAGCTAAGCATTCCACTCTTGGTGATGTGTCTGAATATTCTCGTCGGAAGGAGTTGCGTGGCAGAGTCGCATACTGTGTTAAGCCCGGTACACACCCCCACGACTACCTACGACGCGACAAGACTTTACCTGTCGTAGACAATCTGCATAAATCGTAGACATTCTGGCGCCTTCCTAAACCCACGAAAATACCATGTCACACCGCTCCGACACTAATCGATGGAGCGACTCTGCACGTGGCGCGCCATCAATCAGGCTATTCCAGGTTTGAGATTTAGGCCCTACAATAAATTTGAAATGGTTCATCTTTTGGCCTCTGGGTCGCAATTAAGAAATTATTGGCGTGTACAGGCTCGAAAGTAGGCCTTTTACACTGTCCAAAGTTTGCGTATCGTGTCCTTTAAAAGATTGAACTCGGTATATGAATTAGTAAATTAGATGGGCTTTAACGGCTCAGTTTCTAACCGAATTGTCAAAGTCGGGCTGGCCACGTCCTTTTTTCCAGTTGTGGCTCATTGGCTTGCTTCTCTTAAGGGCTGTGATTTCCCTGGGACGTAGGCTGGAGGAGGGGGTGCGTGCGGACGCACCTCCCCTGGAGTTCCGCTCAAAATGAGGCAAAAGCATTCTTCAAAAAACATAAGGCGAAAAAAGAAGCTCAAGAAGACTACGGTGCTACTCCCTGACCAGGGAGGTGTTAGGACCTCTAACACCTCCATGCTCTGACCGCCGTCTCCACCCAGCACGCTTGTGCCTACATGCAAGAGGATGAATACAAGTCGGCTATTGCAGATTTATCTGCCAGCCTTCGTAGGCGAACGAATGTCTTACAAAGGTATTAACACTTGTTATTTTGAAAATAAATATAGAAAGAAAAATATTCCCCTTAAAAAGGAAGTAATTTCTAATTGGCTCGGTATTCTAGGCCTACGTAAATGCTTGAACATGAACGCACAATGACTGGTTTGAAGTTAACGGACTTGTTCCGTCTTTTTCTGTGCAAAGTATCTTCAAGTGACGCACTTTTATAAGTGCGTTCGTTTTCCGAGCACGCAGAAGTTTGCATCAACTAAAATCCTGATAATACCTGCTCTCGGTGTTGCGCAATAAAAACATGCCGTAAGTGGAACTGTGTACCATGGGTGAATGCTGCGCTCTGATTGGACAAACCGCATGAGGCCTGTTTGTCGCGTCGAAGACGAGTTCACACCAACACAACGAGTACCGCCTAGACCCGACTACGATTGAACATGTTTAATCTTGCCGACGGCATACGACCCGACGGAATCGTAGTCGTGGGAGTGTTCACACCGCCCATACCCCAGCCGACGCATTGGGTGGTCGCCGTCGTGTCTTGGGTCGTCGTGGCAGTGTGAACCGGGCTTTAAGCCCAGTACCAACTGCCACGATAACTACCGACAGCAAGCGACAAGACGTCGCGTCGGCTGTAGTCCTGGCGGTTTGGCCAGTTTCGGCACTAAAGTTCGTCGTGTCGTAAGCCGTCGCTCTGATTGAACATGATCAACCGCATAGTTCGATACAATCGGTGCGTTTTAATTCCGGGTCACACGGGCACGACTACCAAAGAATTGTCTACGATATATTCATATTGTCCACGACGGAGTCTTCGGTAGACAGCCGTGGTGTGTACAGGGCTTAAGGGCTATAGATAACATGACGTGGCCAGGGATAAGCGGCGTCTTAACCCACAGTTCACGTCGTCCATCTGACGTCCGCGTCCTGAAATTTTTGCGCTTTAAGATTTCCACTGCGCGGAATAAAAGTCGCTTGGTAATATTCGAACTTCATTTGAGTAGCGGACTCGCAAACCGAGTTGATGGTAACAGCATTTAGCGTAAAGTGTAAGTCAAACTTTAAGTGCTTTTACACCAAAATCGTTTCAAGCGTTGGCGTTTCGAGCGTCCAACGCTTGGAAGCTCGGTGTCTCTCGCTTTACCAGCTATTCAAAGGGAGCGTTTCACTTTACTTTTTCGAATTGAACGCGTCTTGTTGAATATCCGTAAAAACCTGTGACCGTCATCAGTGGCGTACGCAGGGTTTGTAGGAAGATCGCCGGCCTGGGGGAAGGGTATACGGGAGTGGTTTCCCCCTCCCCCTTTGTAATTTTTTGGCCTTTTCAAGGCGCCTAGATGCAAAATAATGGAAGATTTTCGACTTTGACAGGAACAGTGTTAAAAGTTGAGTTGTGGTTGTTGAATTGTGGTGGTTCATGAGGGTAAAACCGAAAATTCTGTTTCTTTCCGTGTAATCTAAAGCTATTTACGCCACCTTTTCAAGTAAAATTTGTCTTTAAATTTGAATTCTTTTAGGGGCCAACATAAAAGAAATCGATCGGCATACGCGAACGGGAGCATTTCAGTTTGCTTGGCTTTTCTTGGCCACAAAACGCCATTTTGCTACAAAGACTTTTCTAAGAGGAGAGCCACCATTGGTTTGCGCGGAGCGTAGGGAAAATTTCGAAAAATCTCCGACGGCCGGAAATAGCATTTTCCAGACTTATATGAAGAATCTAACTAGTCGCTATCTTCGTTTGTCTTTTGCCATAAAATAATCACTTCAAAATAAGTTTTTCAAATTACAGAGTGATCAGAAACTTATCAAAACATACTTTGACCCGAAAAATGTAACTTTGCTCGAAAGACTATCTATGCGGAGCGCTACCATTAGGTGGTGCGAAGCGTAAAGAAAATTTTGAGAATCGCGATCCCTCATATGGCCGAAAATTGCGTTTTCATGCTTGGAAAGGGAATCTAAACGTTCTTCATGTTTAGCTTTTGTTTGTAATAAAAAAAATCAGCAACATGCTAAGTGATCAGACTGTTCCCACATTAAATGGTATACCGCTATTATATAAATGGTCTTGATTCTTTTCTCGGAAACTATACAACGGAATTAAAAATATGCTAATGCTTCTTTCTTGTGTCAAGAATTACTGATCCAAGGCATGAGTTCTTACAACTCTGCTTTAAAGTATGAAAACAGTGGAGAAATGTGACATCTTGATATTTTCACAGGAAAAGGGATTGCAGAATGTGGAATTGGTGGAGGGTAGTGCAACGAAAAATTATTGGTGGGCGTTATTGGCACGGATCCGTGCCAATAAGAATTTTTTCGTACAATTGGCACGGATGGATTTCGTCTCACAGCATTCATTCAAGTTCTCATCGTTCTCATTGGCACGAATTGGGATTTCCTCCTTCTTCCGTGATATCTACCAAAGAGGAGGGATGTCACGTCCCTTTTCCCCCAAATGAGATTTTGGACATAAATATTTATGAACTTGCGCAACTTTGAGGACCATGGCTGCAATGGGACAGCCTTTCCCACTGGCAGGGATGGCGGTGATTTTTTGCCATCTCCACACCCCAGTAAGATTTTAAAAGAGGGGAAGGGGTCATTCAGGGCAAAAGAAAATATTGGGGACAAAACAAAGATTCCCCTTAGGGTCCTGGTGGGGTTCATATATGCAAAGCCCTGGGGGTCCATGGACCATGCAGGGGCGACCTCTGGTGCTCTGATGGTTTAGCATATATGTGGGTGGAAAATTAAGGTTCATAATAGGTAGCCTATATTTAAGGCCTAGACCAGGGGTTGGCAACCTTTCGGGGGCGCGAGCCAACTTGCTACTATGATTTGGCGAATTAGCGGAGGGCCAAAGGTGTAGTTGAAATTTGCCACTGTAGCTGAAATATGTATTACAGACATGCGTGGCTAGGCCTTCTCCCCAGTATTGCACATATTTTTGTACGCAATTTTGAATTCTCATTTCGAAAATTTTAGTACAAAAAAGATCACTTGCTCATTTTACACCAAAATTTCTTAATCGTTCTAGTTAAGGTAAACTTAATCAGTTATGCTTCGAAATAATGTCTTTGTGAAAGCAGCCCATGAAAAGCCGATTTTCATTCGAAGATTGATTTTTCATGATTTCAAAATTTTGTGACGTCATAATGTGAGGGAATTTCCCTGAAATAATGCATTATTTCATGTCACACATTCGCGGTTTACGACAAAATTATAAATCCAAATTATAGGCGAGATTACGGGGGGCACGGGGGGAAGTCCCCCCCCCCCCCCCCACTTTTTTCCAGAACTTAGTTTTTTTACGTCTTAGTCTGGTTGCTTTTGCTACAAAAATACAAACTGGAACTGACAGAGCTACGCGAGTGATACTTAATCAAGTTGTGTAATGTTCAAACAGGTCATATACTGCATTGAAAACTACATAAAAACAAGATTCTTCCAATAAATGTCTCAATGGTAGGCCGTCCACAGGTCTATCGTTACTAGTGAAAGGGGAAGCAGGTAGGTGGTCGTCTTCTGGTCCCCTTCGCTGACCAAGTGCCCCAAAGCTTTCTGAAAGGACGATGATCTTATTGGACCCTAATCTGGAGCTCCACTCTTTTTCGGCTGAAGTGAAAAGGGGCCCAATCTTTCTCTAATTTCTATTAATTTCTCTATTGAGATGTCTCAAAAGTCCATTTTTGGCGTGTTCTGCGCGTCCCATCACAGATAAAGGCTCTATAAAAATCTCATGAAAAGGACTCTATAGGAAACCAACGGTACGTTTTTGCTTAGTACAAATATCCTCAGGGTTCACCCTTATTCAGCTGCAGTGAAAAGGGACCACTCTTTATCCAATTTTTTTCAATTTCACCATTGATATGAAGTAAAAATGCATTTTTTCGACGGGTTCAGCACCAATTGACAGGTAACGGTTCTGTGAAAGTCATCTGAAAAAGACTACATAGGAAACCAGAGTATGTTTGTGCTTTAGTAAGAATGTCTTTAGGGGGCACCGTTATTCAGCTAGGGTTAAAAGTATCCCACCCTTTCTCTAATTTTCCTTCAGTTTCATTACTGAGATGTTTTAAACGTTAAATTTTTCGTCGCGCTTCGCGCGCCCCATCATAAACAAAGGCTGAATTCACATCACATGAAAAGCCCCCTAGCTTTCTGAAAAGAAGATCTGGGACACCAAGGAGGGAGCCCCTGAAGAACCTCAATTTTAAGTAATCCATTCTCCCTCCCCTCTGCATTATCGCTCCCCTCTGCATTATCGATTCCGACCGACTTTAATCATACGGAGTAAGGATATAATTGAAGAAAGTCAGATTGTGATATTTGTGTTCTGTTAAGTGTCCATCTTATGTAATTTAAAGTTGAAGATAAAATGCACCATTTTAAGGCCTACAATTTCGTAAATACCCAGGATCTTCAGGGGGCTTCTCCCCTGGACCCCCACCGGGGCTTTGCCCCTGAAACCTTCCAGGGGCCCTACGGCGGGCCCCTGGACCCCACACCGGTAGGGGTAGCGCTTAGCGTTCCCGCGGCGCCTTCGGCGCCTTTTGGTTGTCAGCCCGAATTTTCCCCCCACTTTCAGAGATCAAATCCCACCCCTGATCCAAATAAAACCAACTCTTTTCCTCCTGCTACCTATGACATGCAGCTACCACAAACGCCTTAAGCCATTTCGATATATTTGTGGCTATAAGTATTAGTCCTTTAAATTATGTAAAACTGGGGTTAAAAGAGCATTTTTGCGTGTAGCCATCAATTCAAATAAATTAATGATTTACAACAAAATTAAAGGGTGTGCCCAATCAAAAAAGTATTCACTGGGTGTGTAATGGTACGAACATCACAAATCGAAATTATCCCGACCCTGAAACACAACCCCCAGTACTAGGCCTACATTAAGCGAAAAACCGAACAATACACCACGCGCCCACACACTGTAACGCATTTGTGAGGTTTGTAATCGAAACTTTTCGATATGCTCCACAGGCTGGATTCTCGACACCGGCGGGCCGGAATTGGCCCGCGGACTGTAGGTTGCCGACCCCTGGCCTACTGGCCTAGATGGATTCCAGGGGATGGTGATTCTGAGGAACCCATTAGAGAATCTGCTCCCTTGAAACTTGGACAAACTTATCCCAACCTTAAAGCCTCTTGCTTGTTAAACAACTGACCAAAAGCCACAAAGTTGTTGCAGATTAAATGGTCCAGTAACCACCTATTGTTGTTTGTGGTTTTCTATTGCTGTAAAATCGGCCAAGTCATGACGCTGAGGTCCACTTTCAAGGGGCAGTATATTCACTAATGGCCTATTTGGTTCCACGGAGCAAAACCCTGGGGGTCCAGGGGTTGAAGCTCATGGAAGCTATGAAGCTTATGCATATAGGCTATCTCTTTAGTGAAAAATTAAGTCTCATGCATATTTTGATTTAGTCGATGGCTGTGTTTCAGGGACCGCCCGGACATGGGCGTCCGCAAGGGGGGGCAAGGGGGGCACTTTCCCCCCTGAAAAATCAAACTTGTGAAAAAATAAGTAAAAATTAAAATAAAAAAAAAAAAAAAATCATCAAAATACCTTCACTCACAGCGTTAGTTTTTACTCGTGAAATATGCGGACATTTGACCAGGAATAGCAAAAGAGAAGATGGTGCAGTATGCTGAATAGTGAAATCGTAATTTGGGGACCATCATTCGTGATATCTGTTGGAAATTTGTAATTGTAAAAACTATGTACTAGCCTAGTTGTCAGGTATTTAGTGTGCATATGGCATCCGACCATTTAGTGTGCATATGGCATCCGACCATTGATGAATGCGTTGGTCTTGGTTTGGTCCCGTGCTGATCTCAAGTGGTGACGCGCGGGTGTAACTTGGATATACAAGGTGAATACGGGGGTGGGGGGGGGGGAGGGGGTGTATGCATGGTTCATAATTAGGTAACGGACATAGGCCTATATAGGCTGATTGACATTTGTAAGTTTTATCGTGCATAGGCGTGCGAGGCCGTTACCGAGAGGCAGATTTCCCTTCAACAATTTTTTGCATTGAAAATTCTTAAAATCTAAAAATTACAGACATGAAATTCCTGTTTCAGGGCTGGGTACATGCAGCTTATAACACTCGCCAAGTGTCGTTTCCGGCCATCTGGAGGGTTTGTAAGGCCCAAAATTTTCTTGTACGCTCCGCGCCAACTGATGATGGCGCTCCGCTTAGGTAATGTACACAATTCAATCATCCATGATTTTCCCTTCAACAATTTTTTACATTGAAAATTCTAAATATCTAAAAATTACAGACATGAAATTCCTGTTTCAGGGCTGGGTACATGCAGCTTAGAACACTCGCCAAGTGTCATTTCCGGCCATCTGGAGAGTTTGTAAGGCCCAAAATTTTCTTGTACGCTCCGCGCCAACCGATGGTGGCGCTCCGCTTAGACAGTGTACACAATTCAATCATCCATGAATGATCTTGCCCCCCCTTATAAAAATTTCTGCGGACGCCCATGCGCCCGGACTATGAGTGGATTCCATGAGACAATTTAATTTAAGACCATGATGCTACTGCTAGCCGGTCCAATCGGACGGCGAAGCCCCAGGAAACTCTGAGGTTTAAGCATGCCTCTTGGTGAGGTTTATTTTGTGTTAGCTGATACCTCCGAGTCCTTGGTGCTGCCACTGCTTCAGACCTTTTTACTGCCCAATTCCCATTTTTAGTCCGCCCGATCGCGACTGGGACAAAATTTCCTGCTCTGCCTGATTTTGTCAGGTTTTTGACACTTGGAAGGGGGGAAGGTTTTTGACATTTGGAAGGGGGAAGGGGGGTGGCCACACTTGAAGGCGCTGTACGCGCCGGGCATTATAAACCAACCTGGTATTGCCACATCAATATTTATTTTCGCGGCAAAAGTTTTCAGCGATGACGAGGAAGTTTCAGCGTCTGTGATTGGTCAATAGTATCCGTACCAATTATATGAAATAATTCCTTATTGGCACGGATATAATAACGACGTCGAAAGTTATTTTGACAATACAGCTAACTTCAAGTTTCTGACGAACCACAACGCGATCGGTTCGGTCCGTATAGCAGGATAATTATCCTGATCAATTGTTTGGTCATACAACACATCTGTAAAGCGTAAGAATGCATTTTTTCGGTATTATAAAGATATGTACTTCAGCATTTTTAAGAGTAAAGAAATGACAGATCGTTGAATAACCATCAATTTCAGCTAGCCTACCAGCTAACGATGGGTCTAACGTTAGGCTTACTTAGTTGAACCAATGTTTTGGTCTAAATTACTGTGCCTAGGGCTAACGTTTAGGCCAAACAGATGACAGGAAGTAGAAAAATTGCATTGTTTTCAGCTTTCGTGACACAAGAAGATTATTCGTAAAGGTTAATTTCCTCACCCCTTTGAAAATAACCTGTTCCCACAATAGAAGCTGAAGGATGGACAGTTGGTTTTTTGTGACTTTCACATTTCATTGCAGGTATTAGTTCCACGACTTTCTAACACGATATAGCTTAGCCTATGTGTCTTTGTCATTGTGTCGGCCGAGCTTGGTAAAGTAAAAGTACAGTTGCCAGTGCAAGTTTTTGTAGTTGATGTTTCTCGAATATTAGAAAAAGACTTGGCATATAATTGATTTCACTTACCTATGGCTTAAAGGACCAATCTTCTCACCCCAAAGTTAAACTACACTTCTTGTATAGGGTAACAGAAACTCTCAATTGGCTCATCTCTTTGATTGACTGCTTTTTCAAACAGTGCAAAGTACCAAAGCTTATATTACACAGCATGAACTGTGAAGAGAGTGTTTTGATTAAAACATTGAATATTTCTGTACTCACCCTGAAACAATAAACTGAGATTGTGTCTGGATGAGAATGAATTTGTGGGAGGGGCTTAAGTACAGTAAGAAGGTAAGGAGAAATGGTACTGTTTGGGATGAGAGAATTGGGCCTTTAATAATGAGGTAAGGGTTATGTATGCATAGTAAATAAGGTTAGAGTTACGGGCTTAAGTACAGTACAACTATATTACTAATTTTCTTAAGTCCCAGAAGCAGAGAGTTGTAGTGAGTGGTGATTTTTCCGATTGGGTGGATGTTATCTCTGGTGTCCCCCAAGGTACAGTCTTGGGTCCCCTGTTGTTTTTAGTTTACATTAATGACCTGCCCAATAATATCTCTTTCAAAGTAAGACTTTTTGCTGAGGACTGTGTAATTTATAGACAGATAAAGAATAATCTTGACCAGGTTCAACTCCAAAATTATCTAAACACCCTCTCTGAGTGGCAAAATAAATGGCAAATGCACTTTAATACCAAGAAGTGCTTTTCTATGAGGATTACTCACTCAAGGAATCCCAAGTTTTTTAATTACTGTATACTCTAGACAACGATACCCTGGAGTCTACCGATTGCCACACTTATCTGGGAGTTGACGTCTCTAATACCCTTACCTGGAATAGACATATTAATCTTATCACTTCGTCAGCAAATAGGTCTTTGGCTTTTATTAAAAAAAATTTATACTCCTGCCCCAGGAGTGTTAAAGCTGATGCCTATCTCACACTTGTTAGGCCTTTATTAGAGTATTCATCTTCTGTTTGGGATCCCTACACCGTTTCCCTATCCAATAAGGTTGAGCAAATTCAACGTAGAGCTGCTAGGATTGTTTATAATGACAATTCCCCCCATAGTAGTGTGACTGAAATGTTAAACGACCTAGGGTGGGATAGTCTCAAAAACAGGCGTACTGCCAGCAGGCTAGCAATTCTTTACAAAGCCAGATTGGGCCTCCTAGCCTTGCCAATCAACAACCTACAACCGGTCCGGCAGCCATCCAGGCATCACCATTCTAATAGCTTTACAAATATACCAACCAATAAGGACTGTTACAAATAGTTCCTTTCCTCGGACTGTCAGAGACTGGAACCTACTCCCCAAGAACATTACAGATCTCGAGGACCCCAAGCAGTTCAAGAGCGCAGCCTTGAGGATCCAGATGAGAGGACTAACTACATGCGCGCGCTCAACCCTGCATGTTTGACTCCACCAGGAGTGTTGTGCAGTACTCTTCCAGATCCAGTACAATGGTTAAGGATCAGTATACATAGCCTACATGCATGTGCATACTTATGAAGTTATGTATAGGTATGCCACTTGCAAATACCGAAACCCAATTGGGGTACTAATTTAGTTTCTGTACCCGGGAGAAGACATAAATTTTCTGACTTCACAAATTCAAAAGAGGGCACTGAAACTTTAAAGTTTTTCTTTTTATCCTTTTTTAAGTAAAAAACCCTTTTCTTTTTTCCTCACTCGAGAAACAGCGCTATGAGTGTGTGCTGTGGAAAGAAGTGAACGGTTAGTGCTGTGGAAGAAAGAAAAGCATTGTTAGTACCGGGACCCAAACCCTCCACCCTAGAGGTATAGCGATTCTAGCATGAAGACCAGCGGGCTTGCCTACTGCGCTACGAGCACCGTTGCCAGTGGACTGGTTAAAAATAATAGTAAATAAAAGTGCTGTCTAATAATACTATCTATTACATATAGCTATAGGTTTATGTATACGTATGCCTATAGAAGCTAAGTATGTATATACTTGAGAGTGTACATACATGTAGAGTATGGGATACATATATGTATAGGTTAATATATACCCCTACGTATACAGTTCCTATGCATATGTACACCTGCATATGGTCCACCCTTACCCTATACCTATGAGTACGTAACCCTAATACTATGTGTATTTAACCCTAATCTTATTACTATGCGTATGTAACCCTAACCTTATTGCTATGGGTACGTAACCCTAACGCTATTACTATGCATACGTAACCCCTAACCCTACAGCTATTATGCAAGTTCCGGCCCCAATTAATGCCAAACACTTGGCTTAGTTATATGACAACAGTAGAAGGAGGGGGTGGTGTAGGGCTCCCCAGGTCACTAGCGTAGCCAGCGGGGGGGCAAGGGGGGCAGAGTGCGCCCCCCACAGAAATTTTGGGGACGCGATGGGCGATGTTGAAAAAATGAAGGAGAGCAAAAAGAAATAAATAAATAAAAAAAGACAAACGGCAAGAGGAGGGAGGGAATCGGGGGCATTTTTTAGTTTTTTCGGGGGGGGGGTTCTTAGTCGTTACGATAAACTATGCAGTCCCCGATGTCGACAAGTCTCCCCGATGGTTTACCTGTTTTTTGCTCTCAAGGGACAATTTCCCTAATAAGAACCCCAAATTTTCGGCGCGCTGTAGATTCACTCCAGCTTTTTCAATACTTCCGTTCCACATATCTAGAGGGTTTAAGCCCTGTCAACCTTACCAAGTAACAGGTAGGCAGAGTACACAGGTTATGTAGAGGTCGTAAATTTCATCCCATATCAAAAAGTCTAGTTGCTGTTCTCTTGTGTGCGTCATGCGATATGTTAGTTGGTGAGCGGCCCACGGAGCATAGTTTGGCTATTTCATCTGGTATTCCAGGTGGTTTCGACACAATGTATGTTATCCCCGATACGGTCTACAACCCCTACAGTTTCTGTTTTTTTCTTTTTGTTCTTAATGATTACGGTATAAAGGCTATGTTATTTTTTTTGTAAGCCTACCAAAAATTTTCGTGCGCTTCGCCTGCTTTGCAATTTCACGATTCAGACTCAGACAGATTCAGACAGATTAGGTGATATCGTGCAAAATGTGCCCCAGGCTGCAATGACATGGGATAGTTAGGCTCCTTCATATGTCCTTCTTACCACCCCCTCGACATAAGGGCTGTCGGAACTTGTGGTCGCTGGCATGTCCCGTCCCCTGTCGGGAATAATCTGTTGCCTTCCAATGGTCGGTTTAGTTATTTTGGCTTTCAAAGTGTTATTTCTGCGATGAAACCCAACATGTTTGGTACGCTTTGCACACTCTTCCTCAGTTCCGTTACCTAGAGCTAATAAAGTACAAACCCTTCAAATCTTTTCAAGTAAATTAATAAGTAGAATAAATGGATTAATGTACATATCGGGAATTTCATCTCATTTCGCTAAACTTAATTAATAATCTCTTGTGCCAGTCGTGCGGTAGGGACCCGAAGAAGGAAGTACAATATAAGTTGTGCCCGATAGGGCCCAATTGACGTATATAAGCTTTAAATAAGTTCAGATTCTTTTAAGTGTAGGCTAACCCAAAAAAATTTTACGGTTAAATCAGTGCGGAAATATCTTCCTCCAGCATATACAAATTTGATGTCGTATATGACTCGCAGTGGCAAGTATAGTGGACAGGTTTTCTTCAAATCTCCCTTATCAACTCATCGACGGCATCCTGGCTGTTGGGGCTTGGGGTGGCTACCCACCCTACCCCTCCCCTGTTCGGAGAGTGGCCCTTCGTCAGCCAAATCCTGGCGCCAAGCCTGGAGGGAAGATACAGTTATGACTTGTATATGTGTAATGAAGCAATGAACTGGTAATGGAAGCTGCATTTTTTGGAGAGCGGCAACTATTTTGGAGGGGCGGCCAATTTCACTAGGAGGGCGTGCCACCCCTCTAAAACCCCCTGTGGAGAACACACTGGAATCTAGTATCAAAAGAACAAAATTTAGCACCATATTGCATCTAAGCTCGTCGAGACAGCAAAAAATTCCAAAAGGAGAGGGGACACCCAGGGAGACAGGCCCGTAGCCAGGGGGTTCAGGGGGTTCGCACTTACTCCCGCCCAGACCTTAATTTTTAGCTCACACATGTACACAGTCCATGTGTGAGGTTATAAAATGGGTCAGATGGTGTCAACTTTTTAACAAAAGCCTGCTCCCTTTCCATTTGTGGAGATTTGGTTCTGAAATTTTGGTATATGATTGTTTGTTAGTACAGCATTATAACCCACCTACTTTCATTCCAATGTAGGAGTGTTAAGCATAATTTTTCAGCTATTTATGTAGAGCAGAGTTCATTGTGCCTGCTTAACAGTTAGCTGTTTATTCATTGTGCTGACTGCAGCTGCTTGGTTGTGTGTTCAATTGTTGTTTTGCAAATGCCTTGCAAGCAGACTGTTGTTTGATGTCTGACTCACCTGTGGACACGGATCAGTGGTTTCTTCAATCACAGTGTCTTGGGATAATAGCACTGTATTGTGAAGAGAGCTTCATGGACTGAGCAGCTAGGGATACTTGACACACAAAATTGGGAGCAATTCTGTGGTCAAGTGTAGCCCACATGAAAGGAAATAGGCTTAATGTGGTGGGGACATCTGTTCTGTTTCTAGATCAATCAAGTTGGTCAAGGCAAGTAATTGTGATAACTCTTTGAGTTCAAGTGCAGTAGGAGAGCCATTTGAGGAGCGATGCATGTTTTTATTTTACCAGTGCAAATTCACACAGTATTTCTTATGGAGTTAAAGGAGAAACTGAATGTACTTTGCAGTACTTTAAAATATGCTTGATACATTCTATATATTTAGAATTTTTCCAAAATGGTCCTACTTAAGTTTGTATAGCCCAACAGGTTTTCTTAATTTTACAAACTTTCGCAGTAGTATTTGTAGATCTGTCAATTAGGTTGTTTTTTTTTTGATGTAAAAGTTTGCACTTTTTAAAAGAGGGAGGGGGACTTTTAGCATACCTTGTGATTTTGCAGTAGGGTTTTGAGTTCTTTGGTCATTTTGTACCTGTTATTTACCATTGTTAAGGTAAGGAGGTTTTGTGGAAACAGATGAAGAAGTAATAAAAGTTGGTTCTTTGAGTTGCTATTTTTTTACAGACAAGAGAGAATGTGTGAGCTACAACAGCATTGCTGTTCTAGTTTTATTATTTTTTTTATTTAAATGGAGTTTTGGCGTTTTCAGGGCAAAATGTCAATTTCCGCTGGTTTAGCCAATGTAAGCCTTATGAGTGGCTGTTTTGTTTCAGTGCAACACAATTCCCTAGGGCCCCATTGATTCGTACAGTAACCCTCTTACAACCACACACTTACTCTCGAGGGAATGAGGAAAACATTGATACAAGATTGAAAATGTCCAAAAATTCCAGGTTAAGTGTGTACTAGATCGCTCAATTTTGATGTAAAATTGCAAAATCTTCTTGGGGTAGGACGGGGAAACCACACCCTCTCCCCGTTCGGTCGCTCGGCTCCTCACTTGGGCGCTTCGTTCCCTCAAGAAAATGCCGCACTCCAGTGGCAGCGATGAAAAATGAAAAGTGGGGGCTAAAGGTATGTTCAGCCCCTCAATATTTGTCAAGTGCTCCAATTAAGAAGCAGGGAGAATTTCAAAGTTGAGCTGAACATATTCTTGCTTAGAACACTCGGAAAGTGCCGTTTCCGGCCATCTGAGGGGTTGTAAAGCCAAAAATTTCCTGGTACGCTCCGTGCCAATCGATGGTAGAGCTCCACTTAGGAACATGTAGTAACATTTTTCATAGATTGTTTTTTTTTTTGCATTACTTGAGAAATTTCAGAAATAAGATCCATATTTCCAGACTGGGAACATGCAGCATAAAACACTTGGGAAGTGCCGTTTCCTGCCCTCTGAGGGGTTTCTGAAACCAAAAATTTTCTTGTTCCCTCTGCGCCAACCGATGGTGGCGCTCCGCTTAGATAGTCCTTTCGGTCAAGATTGGGGATGATGAGTCAACTTTGCCCCCTCACAAGAAAATCCTGGCTACGCCCCTGCCCCAGGTTGACCTAGCTTTAGGCAGTATACATGATAGGGCCTCAGTTTATATTATAAAAAAAAAGACAAGATACTGTACTGTACTGTAGGTCATATCCCCACAAACTGTCAAGGGCTTTGCTCAAAATTATCTGTGATGTCTTACTTTATACTTGATTTTACCTCTTCAGCTTTTGGCACAACTGCAGATACAGTACCCCACAACTGTTATTTTTACCTCAGAGGGCGCTTTGAGCTTCATGGTCTACTGCATCTGTCTCCTTACTTTAACATTAGATCAGCAGAGCCACTCCAAGGTAGACTAGTTGCACTTTGAATATTTTTGCCCCAAACCCCATCTGGGTAGTACTTGTATATTCTGCGTTGGTTGGAAAGTTGGCCTATGACATTGAAGCTGTACATTTTAAAGGGGTAAAGCTTGGGAGTTGCAGAAAATTCTGCATTCTTCTTCTTCTTCTTGGATACTGGCAGGGCACTAAAAGCAGAGCATGTGAGCCAGAGGCTTATGTATGCTCTAAAAGTAGAGCATTTACTCCCAGATTTCTCAAGAACATTCTCATAACTTTTTTGATGAAGTAAAACAAATGTTGCTTTTCAAAACAACAAAACTTCATATCAAATGCAAAAAAATCTTCTAGCCTGTTTAAACTCATCATGATCACTTGTCTCAGATTCATGATGTCGCATTGCACAACGGGAATTGTCCTTGACAAATCTGTTTCTACAACTGAATATTCATTATTGAGTATAGAACCATGGAATGGGACAACTGAACTTTAGCCTCATGAGAAGGAAACAAAGGGGATCCAAAATAGATTAGTGGGCTACAGTAGTTTCCAGGGCTCGATTTTCCTTTTTGTCCAGGACAACTAAACTTCTGTGTGGATAACCAAAAGTTGAAAGTTTGTTGTCTCATGGACAACCAGTGTTGTGCCATGAACAGCCATTTTCCTTGGTACAATTGAAAGCAACTTGCTATCTGATTGAAGACTATACTGCTGACTGATTGACTCTTTCCAATTTTTTCATCAGATAATACTTCAGACTTCAATGCTTTGTGGCACAAACATCATTTTTACTTCCTTGACCTCTGAACACGCTCACTGCTTTGTAGTGACATTGAAAATGTTTCAGACAACCAAATTTCCATGCAGAAGATGGAAAATAGTGGAATGGTACTAAAAGCCTGAAGGACAACCATTAATTTTTCTGAAAATGGAGGCCCTGGGTCCCTCAGTATAGGAAGAGTTTTTCGGCCTACCAGCATTGGCTTTACACTAGCTCATCTGTTTGATATGCAAATTTTGCTAACTTGAGCCATTACAAGAAGCCCATGTAAAATACAGTGCATGAAAGTTTTTTTTCAAAATCAGAGTTTGCATTCTACATTAGCTGGAATGTGTACTGCATGTAATGTGCTATAAGTCATATTATTTCTTGTAGCTCATACTTCACAGCGGGTAAAGTTTGTGTTAATGAGATATTAGCCAAGACCACTTTGTCTCATGCTTTTTACCAATATTTAGACAGTTTATATAGAATTTATTATTTGGTCACAAGATCTGGGAAATAAATTAGACAGATGAAACTTTGATGAAAAAGGTCTACTTGGAAGAGTCATATTTGAGAGAAACTTACCGTACAGAACTAAGACCAGGTCACTACCCAAGACTTTAAAAATGGAACCTGCTGTCGCTGTGTGTGATGCTCCACATAAGCAGTGGAGTAGCACTGTACATTATGTATAATAACAATCCACTGCCCTTCCACTGGAAAAATATTGATTACGGTAGACCATACCAGAAGGTTACAGTATAAGGAGAGGCATAAAACCCTTTTAACCTAACCCAGGGTACAGTATGGGACAAAATATTTGAACAGCTTTCACTGTTTCTGATTTACAAAATGAAAATTATAATCATCCTCATAAGACATGAGTTGAAAAGAATAAGAAAGTTTCTTTTAAGATCTGTGGAGTATTAAAAGAATATCCCAACTTTATGGCATGATAGTACAGGAAATAGACTTTGATGCTATTGAAAATATCTTTTACTGTAAGATTATGATTGAATTTTAAAGTAGAAGATGTCAGTGTATTTTTTTTTTTTTCAGAAAACTACTGTGTACCGTAGAGGACACATGGGTGGTATACTTAGGAAGACTGGGGTTGCCTTCTGTGGAAACTGAGAGGACAGAAATACAAGAGCAATGTCACTCAAGAAAAAAGAAGACGACCTGAAGCAAGCAGAAGAACTTCTAGCTGTTAAAGACAGACGTATAAAGGTATTTTTGATTAGCACTGTGTAGCTACTGTATTATATTATTGACACATAGAGCAGATGGTGAAGAGGTGGTGTGTGTGAGTGTAGGGTGGGGGGAGGGTCCAGCAGGTCGTGGGGGAAGTGGGATGTGACAGATTGGCTCATGTAATGTAGATGAACTATGTTCTGACAAGGTTGCAAAATCTGCTGAGAAAGACTTCCAAGGCCAAAAATCTGCGTCTTCATCTCTTGGTGCTGTACAGTATTATGTTCAATTTATTGAGGTCTACAGATTCTAGTCTAGCAGTGGAGTGCATACAGTATCTTTACAACTTATGCCAATAAAACTACTGTCAGCTGACATGGATACTGACTGGACACAAAATGTCAGCACATGAGGTCTATTTATTTGGTTTCCTGTAGAATAATGTAGCCCATTTTGTATGAAAGTCACAATTCTGTATGGAAAGCATCATTTTGTGGAGGTCCAAATACAAACCCTGGAGTCATAATTTTACTCTAGCTTCATGTAATCCATTATGTGAGCAAGACTATGTTAACCACGGTCCACATACCCGCCAACTCAGGCAATTTGGCAGTTATCCTTGTGTCAGACAAATTGTCAAGTGCAACTGCAAGTCACACACAGATAAACAAAAGTAATGGAGTTATTGTCCTTCTATCTCAAACAAACAATTCTCCACTGATAGAAGGAACAGGAAATTATTTCAAACTACTATTTAAATTGTGTTTTTAGGCTTGAAAAATTTTTTAAAAATTCTTCAAATGAGCTGTCTGCCTCATGAATGCACCCTATAAAGTTGTAGTATTTCACTTGCAAACACTCATTTCACCAAGTACATATTTGGTAATTATGGGGGAACAAAATTTTTAGTTATTGACTGTGCTTTGATTGACATCACATTTTGAAAATTCAAAAGGAACATTGTGCTCGGCACCTATCATAAGTAAAAGAGTAGGGAAAACAAGCTTGCCAGTGAGCCACAAATGGTAAAAAAAGTGTGGCTGGCATGACTTAAACAAATTAGTTAGAAAATGAGCCATGAAACTGCATCTATTTCACTTACTTAATAGTCATGTTCTTCCATATGTGACAACTACATTTAAGTTTATATTGGTGATTATTACCAGCTATAGTTTGACTGATCACCAAAGTAACCTGCTTGAACTTGACAGGAATGCATTTCAAACCTCAGTATTATACAGCATACAAATAGGTTGAATCGTATCTGTTCACTGTTACACAGCGTTTTTGGTCTTACTGTAAGGGCATCCACCTCTCATGCTGAAGACCCAGGTTCTATTTCCAGGTCAAGTCATACCAGACTCTAAAAATGGAACCTACTGCCATGATTGTGCGTGATGCTCCGCATAAGCAGTGGAGTAGGGAAAACAAGCCAGTGAGCCACAAAGTCCTAGAAAAAGGGCAGCGGCTGGCTCAACTTGAACCAATAGGTTGAAAACTCCATCTAACTAACTAACTTTTCACTGTTTTATTTATTTTCTTCTGTTTAAAGGAACTTGAAAGGCTCTTGTTGAAAGCTCAGATGTTACTTCACAATGCTGGTGTTTGTGATGTACTCACTAGCAGTCCAGATGAGACAGAGGATTACAGAGCAGAGAAGGTAATGAGTGTAAGTTAGTTTTTCTCAATAGGTTTGAGTGGGTTACCAACAGTTCCATGCTGTTAAATTTGCCATTAGTAATATGGTGCATCTCTTAATAATGCAAAATCTGTGTGTATGCCTATCTTTTATCAGAGCATGATTCATTATCTCAAAAAGCTCTTATCTGCACTCCTGTTACATGTACAGTAGCTTTCTTAGGATAGGCCAAAGGTCAATAGTTCACTGCACTACCAATGTAGTATCAGCTTTTTGATGAGGAAATTGTTATCAGCCAGCACTGTTTTAAGTGGCTTGTTTACAGAAGAAATTTAAGCAAAGTTCGGTCTTGGGACAGATGGAGAAAGCTGCCCAGGTGCAACATAGGGTTCTGGGAGTATGAACTCACTCTGAGGAAGGAGTTACTTTGGAACTCTACTTATCTAAGCGTTCTAATTCATGAATAATTTTCAGTACTGAGAGAAATATGCACGAAGAATGTGGTAATGTGTAAAAGGCACCATGTGAAAACCATTAAGGCTAGCTGCTGCTGCCTCAGCTAGGTCCCAACTTATAATGGAGAAAATTTTGGCCAAGAAAATATAGACTTTCATCAGGAATTCCAAGATTTGGGTGTTTATGGAAGAGTTTGCCCCTCAGATAAACAAAGTCAAGTTATTGCAGGGGTCTGAAGATGGTTCGGGTGATATGCATCTTAAGCCCATGGTTGATGAAGTAGGAAAAATTTCTGAAAATTCAGTGCCTCTTTTACATATATTTGAAAGCTAGAGCCCATATTGAAGAATGATAGAATTTTATGGCAGAAACATTGAAAGATTGAGGTTTTTTGCAAAAATGATTGGATAAGTGTGGTCTTTATTGAAGAGTCTCCTATTCCAGCAAAATCATAAAATCATGCAGATTGTAGGGTCAACTTAAGTTTGATGAGGTTGCATATTTTACCATTTGTATTTTGAATTTAAACTCTGAAAATTTAATTGGAAATTGTTTTTGTTTACCTTTCACAAATATTTGTAGATCTGGAACTCATAAGGAAGAAATTTGAAAAAATGTGGGATTTATAAAAGGATTTTTGTAAATGCTGAGGTTTTTACATGATTTGCCTTTTGTGAGGCAAGGTCAGGGACACCATTAGGCAGTGGATGGGAGGAGGGGGGGTGTAGGGTGGCTGGCAGCTGGATCTTATCCTGGTCACTTTTCCTAAGTATGGTACCTCATACCACTTGCTGGACCAATGCCCAGCCCAGGTGGGGAAAGGTTTTCTTTGCCAAAAGTTCTTTGGAGCACAGCACTGTAATCTCTTGGTTGTCACTCTTCCCCCCACCCCCCTCAGTATGCGGAGGGGGCCGGGAAGAGTGTATAGGGGTTGTGTCACTGGTTTAGATCTATATTTAATAGCTTTTCTCTGGTAGGTCAATGTTACTTATACAGTCAATTATGTTTCCAGAAGAGCTCTTTTTACACATTTACTTGGCATTAATATTTTCACAATTTGCATCTATCCTAACAATGCACTGACACAGGTGCCCTTTGGGAAAGGTACTAAAAATTAAATGCAGAGGGATAATTTTACTATCTGGGGGGAAGTTAGAGAGCCTTTGTGAATTTTCCACAACGTAAGAAAATGTGTATTGAAATTAAAAATGATTTTGTTTGTTCTTTTGTGGAATGGTATATTGTACTCAATTTCCACAAACTGCTTTAATAGCTTTCTTTGTGTTGAAGAAGACTTCTCAGAATTAGATTCAAAATATGTCATGGAATAATTTCTATAGATCTGCTTTAAATTTTTGCTGTGTAATATTGAAGAAAGTTTTGTGCAAAAATTGAAATATGGATAATATTAAACAAACTAAGTGGGAAAAGACCTGTCTGAGTTTAAAAAAGAAAATGTAACAGTTTTACATTTGAGATAGTAAGCACAAAACGGTTTTACCAAAGATTTTCATTTTGCATTCTGTTTTTGAATTCTAAATGTTGTAGGATATGTTATGATTTTGTTTAATATTTTAATATTGGTGCCTTGCAATTGACAGAGTGTTTTTCTTTTCTCCCTTTCAGGCAGACAACCAAAAGGGCATTACACCTCTGTCAGAAGATAAGTCTGGTCAACTAACATTGGATGGAAATTCTAATGGCAGGCAGTCTCAGAATTGTGAAAAGAGGACAGAAAATTCTCCCGCATCTTCTCAGGGAGCACCTGATAAGTTCAACACTGTGGTGAAGAGTGTATCATCTATGCCTGTGGACCTAGACATTGGTGATTCAGCCCAGTCACCAGTTGTTACACACACCCCCTTTTCAAAATTGTCCGACAGAAATCCATTTTCTGCAGTTGTCTCATCCAGTGGGTCAACTGCATCAGCAGTGATTGTAGTATCAAACACCTCAACTGTAACAACAATTGCCAAGTCTGGAGAATTAATGTGTGCCAACAACAGAAAAGAATACATTTCTTTGTCAACCTGTCCATCCAGAATAATGGTAGTTCCTGGTACAACCAGAGAATGTTGTACAGTACTTCCAGTTTCTTCAGTAGCAACAAACTGTTCTCTTGATTCCTCAGTTTTATTATGTAGCCAAGCAAATTCTTCCCAGTTCACACAGGGTGTAATTAATTCCATTCCTGGAAATCTTAACTGTCTATCAGCTGAAACTTCACGTTCTTCCAGTAGTCCTATGTCAACATCAAACAATACTGTGCCAACCTGTACAACTACCTCTGGTAGTTTAACATCAGCATCGTATGCTAGTATTGTTACTGTATCATCACCAATAACTACCTCATGTAGTCCTTTGTTAGCATTGAAGGATACCATTGGAAATGTAACATCATGTGCAACTACCTCTGGTAGTATTAAATCAACATCTTATTCTAATATTGTTAATAAATCATCACAAGGAACTTTATCCTGTAGTCCAGTGTCTGCATCTAGCGGAAAAGTTATAACTGAGACACTGCTTACAACTACCTCAGGTAGTTTGATTTTAGCAACTAGTGATAATATTGATACTGTTCATTTATCAGCAACTCAATCCACTGACTCATCCACACATGAAACTTCTTTGGAAGAAGGAAGACCTGCTTCATTTTCCATCTCATTTGCCAAAAGTCAAGTTAATTTGGATGACTCAAACTCTGTGCTTTCATCCACTTCCCCAATAGTGACCAGTGTCGAAGATGAAACTACACCGGCCACAAAAATTGAAGAACCTACTAGAAGAGAACTAGGAGATCCCAATATGAAAGGCCAGTTAGGTGATGTTGCCATTTACTTTGCTGATGATTTTGAGAACTTTGACATTGCTCAAGAGGAGACTGTATCAATGGAATCCGATATCGCAAAGCAAGATGATGTTGATCATGATGAAGAAACTTTTGTCCCTCCATCTGACTTCCCATCAACCAGTGGTAAAAGTAGCAAAAATCACAGAAAATACTTCTCAGATCTCTTTGACTTTGTTTGTCAGGAACAGAATCATCAACCTTTGAAAAAGCTTGAAAAGAATATTTGCGGAGAATGTGGCAAAACGTTTGCTTCCAAGAGGATTCTTCGCCAACATGTTAAGATCATTCATGAGAGTGAAAAGACTTACTTGTGCAATGTATGTCAGAAGGTATTTAGACATTTACATAACTTGAATATTCATAAACAAAACCAGAACCATTTTATTGAAGGGGAGGAGCATTTGGTGAAAGAGAGGAAACTTTTCAAGTGTCCTGTTTGCAATAAAACATTTCGTCATAAGTCCAACTTACAGGATCATGTGAGGTTACATTCGGGAGACAGGCCCTTTGGATGTTCATATTGTGACCGTAGATTTGCTCAAATAAGCAACTGCAGAAAACATGAGCGTACTCATACTGGGAAGCGTCCATTTTCTTGCGACCTTTGCCCCAAGACATTTACCAGTAGCAGTAATCTCAATCGTCATCAAGTTACCCACAATCTGCAAAAGAATTATTTATGTCCTATATGTGGAAAGGCTTTCACACAAAAGTGGAACTTAACAAAGCATGAAAAGAAACACAAAATTTGCCACAAGTCAAAATCAACAGAAACCATTTTGCTTTCTAAAAGTGAAACAAATAAAGTTATATCAAGCCCTGCCATTGAAGTGAAGGTGGTGCACATTCTATGAAGAAATTCCCTGAAACTAAAATGTTTGATCAAAATTTTCTTTTAAATTTTGTGACTGACTGCAAAGTCCAGTGGTTAGATCACCTAACTTTCAGACAGGAGGTGTGCAGTTTGACTCCTGGCTTGGTCATACCATAGACTAAAAATAGAACCTATGGCCATTGTGCGTGGTGCCAACTGCTCAGCATAAGCAAAAGTAGGGAAAACGACTTGAACCAATTGGTTAGAAACTGAGTGAGCTGTAAAATCTTGTGTGACAAACTTACCTGCTTGATCAAATTTTAAAATTTGAGTCTTGCTTTTTGTCTATGAAGTGTTTGCATCTCAAATTAACTACCTACTTTTTAATGTACTTCTTGCAAAATTGAAATTTTGATTTTTGAATCGTTTTGAGAATATAGCGCCACCTGCATTAGCTGACATGTGGTACACACAAGAAATTCGACTTGGGCAAGTTGGGAATTGCTGGTTCAGAGGTTTGGTGGCATTTTTGCAACTTATTTATGGTAAAAGTAGGAATTTGTGAGGGCTGACAGGTTAGTTTGTTAGTTAGTTAGTTAAATGGAGTTTCACCGCCCAGTTTCCAACCTATTGGTTCATGTCTAGCCAGCCAGGCCTTTTTCCCAGTTGTGACTCACTGGCTTGTTTTCACTACTCCATTGCATATGTGGAGCATCACACACAAAGGAAGTAGGTTCCATTTTTGGAGTTTTTGGTATGACTCGACCTGGGAATGGAACCCAGGCCTACCCTGTGAGATGCGGATTAGGATTGACAGGACTCATTTTGGCCCAATTATGGGTCAAGAAAAACCAGCATGGGTCATAACTATCCCTTGCCAACCTTTTATAGCTACTGTACAACCCTGCTACTAGTACCCTGCAAATCTTACCAGGCAAGTCCATAGACTTTGTGCATTGACCGAAAAACTGATGTCATCCTTGGGGGCAAAACAATGGAACATGTGGCCACAGGCAGAAGAATTTGACTTGCATGTGTAGCAGACTTTGCAGGTATTGAACTGGTTGAAAAATCAGCTGTCTGCATTTGTCTGTGTTGGTTTGCATTGCCCCCAAAGAAGGGTGTATTTTCCGCTCTGTGACACCGTATTCACAAGGTCTATTATAATGCAGAATTTTCAATTTTGAAAATTTTTTGTACTGTACCACTGTACCATGTTATTGGAGAAGGTTGTTTGAATCTAGATAAGTGAGGTGTGGAGTAGGATTCTGGCTGGGTCGTACCTAAAACTAAAAAAATGAAACAAACTGAAATTGTGCTTGGTGCTCAGCATATGCACTAAAGTAGGGAAATCAAGCCAGTGGGCTAAAACCCTGTGACATTATATGCACAAGGTTTATTATAATGCAGAATTTTCAATTTTGAAAATTTTTTGTACTGTACCATTGTACCATGTTATTGGAGAAGGTTGTTTGAAACTAGATATGTGAGGTGTGGAGTTGGATTCTGGTTGGGTCAAAACTGGAAAAATGGCTGTGGCCAGCCTGACTTAAGCCAGTTGGTTAGAAACTCCGCCATAAAACCTCATCTTCCTGACATTCGTATCATGGATACTGAAAGGTTACAAGTAAGGCATAGGGTAGGGTTTATGTGTCTGCATGATGTCAGGGTTGGGTACTCAGTGTGAGTTATTCGAATGGGTAGTTCTTACAGCTGTTGATTGGTTTCATCATGCTATATCTCATCTTGCATGGTGAAGCTTGAGTTGACTCATTTTGTTGAACAACCTTCTCACTTGCACTGCAGTGTAATTAAAAGATCGTTGGAGTTTCTTCAGGGGGAGGTCAGAGAGGGGGTTTGAGAGGTGGAGGCAGGTGGGGGCAGGGGCAACCATGACTTTTTTCCAAAGTGGTTGGACAGTGACAACTTTTTTTCAGAACGATGGAGCAACACGATCGTGAAACGCGCAAACTGTGTTCCCTCGTGACTGTTTAGGTGTTTCTATTTTGGGGGTTTTTTTTTGGCTTGAAAACTAGCAGGATCGTGGGATATTGGCTTCTGCTCATTGGCAGTCCACTTTTTTGCTGCATGTTCTGTCCTGTTTGTCTCCGGTCCTGAAATTGAGAAGTCCCTATTGGAACAACGAGTGCAAGAACTGTCATAGGTATAAAAGTGAAATCTTATCCCCTGCTTATGGGCAAGGAATCAACAGATACTCGCGTAGAAAATAACACAATAAACCTTATCACTGTGACAATGTCTCTTTTATTACAAGAACATTCCAAATATGAAAGCGTTGCAAGAACATCTGAGAATGCATCTGCCTACTCTGAATCTGTTCAAATGTAATAAATATTAAAACTGATTTTTTTTGTCTGTTCCTTTAAAATACTATCGATTACTTCAATAATTAACTGCTCAAGGTATTGTTAAAAACTGAGCTAGCATTCTTGCATATTAATACATGATCAGTGGTGAACTACTCAACTTTTGCAAAAAAAACTTCTTTTTCTAATTTTGCAGGTACTGTCATCTAATCTACTAATATAGGCTTAATATATGATACTGTAGTTGTATAGAGTGCTTTCATTTGACATCGCAATAAGTAAGCCATGCCCACTGCTGGGCAAAAATCAACAGAGTTAATGAAGTGCAATGGTCACTCCTGGGTTCTCTGCAACTTCTCAGTTAGCTACACGAGCTAGTGTGGTACTACGCTAGCTTTCACCCATCAAAAGGGGTGGGGCCTGAGATGTCAGTGAAAATGTTCTATATTTTGTCTGCCAGAGTATTAATAGTGTAATTCTCACTCCAGAAAATGTCAACTAAGTGATAAGACAAAAATATGGTCCAAAAATGTCTCCCTCCAGGTTAACTTTCCTTTAAGCATCCAATGATATCTGGAGTATTCATTTACATGTTGCAAACAAATTTCCTGGAATACTAGAATACTAGAGCAGGTATGCTATCCCACACGGATTCCAGTTTTCCAGCATGATGAACAAAATGGCAGTTATGGTTTATGTCACAATAAAAGCAGAAACTATTTTCCAGTAAATCCCTGATTTGTCTATGGGGTTGCAGATCATCAGTCTAACATCCAAAAAGTTGAAAAGAAGCTTTTCAATAAAGTAACTATGAACAACTCTTTCGTCTCTTCAAAATAGGAATATTTTATGCTTACTAAAACAAAAATATAGAACAGGACTTGATTGCAATATCTGAAGAACTCATCAATGCAAGGAACATAAATAAAGAACAAGGCTATTAATCTTGCAAATATTGTTGGAAAATTGATTTGTATGATTTAAAAGCAAGCTAGCCTTTCAATTCCATACATATGCAGAATATCCTGTATAGCCCCACCAAGTGATGGACAATTGGTACTGTTCTTTGAATTTGTACTTTAAAACATAGAAAACTCCAATGAAGAATGAGGAAATGATTTCCCCTCCTGCAATAACTTATAGCATTGCATGAGCCAATCATATTGTATTGGTTCAACCAATGTCTAATGATGCCATGGCTTCCCCCTTGATAAATTTCAACTAGAGTTACTGTCAACATAAGGACATTAATGAACTGCAGAAGTTTAGACCAAGTCACATTTTTTTTTGTGAATATTCATTACAGCCTCAATCAGAACACATTTGGCACAAATGCAAAGGACTTCATACAATTCTGATTGGGTTGACTAATGAATCATTGTTTATCAAAAATGAGAAATGTCATACTGTAAAAACCACAAACAAAACAAAATAACTAAAACATGTGAACAAGTGAACATCAACCTCTTTGAAATTGGCATAAAACATGTAACATATGAAACACTTGTATCCAATTAATCCTTCCCTAAATAAATAAATCTCCAATGTAAATATTAAATATCTCTAAAGAAACTACATTATTCAAGCCTGAAAAGCAATTAATGCTTTTAAAATCTCCATGATTTTTTTCAACATTTATCAAAAGCTTATCTTTTAGCTAATTTATGTGTTTCTCATTTTCTATTTGCCATATAAAATGTTTTGCAAACCAGCAGGACATTTGTCAAGCTTCAGTCAGCCAGAGAAGCAGAGATTGCTTTGGTCCTCGATGAGACGAATTTGGGAAACCAAAGGAAATGTAATAGATGAAGTATTAAAGGAGGTAGGTCATTTATGTAGTCCAACATTTAGCGAGTAAAAGCTTTCTTAAGTTCTCCTTCCACAGTGCCAATTTGGGGTAAACAACAGTCAGAAAGCCCAAATGCTTAAAGGCAAATATCGTGTTTCAATGCTCCAGCAAAGAGTGCAAAGAAAATGGCTTGGACACTATCCAACAATTAAGTCTTAATCATCAACCCACTCTTCAAAATGCTATGCCCAAGAAGAGCCATGTACATTGCATGCATCATTTGAAAAGTTGAAAGTTGTGGTGAACAAATTGTTCTTAAGCAACAAACAACTGAATTTCTATCAGTGGGAAACTTATCTCTTGAAAAGAAGGCTACCATAGAGCTTAATGCTTTATTTTTTATAATCTATCACCCTGTGTCAATAAACATTTGTTTTAAAAGAATGAATTTTTCTTGCAAGCAAAATGCAATATTTCCCTTAAATGATTCCTTGCCAATCTTCCAAATTCACTATTTTATTGCAATCAACTTTAAACCAACTGTAAGGACCAACAAACTAACATTTTTAATGAACTGGTTTCTTAACCCTTTTATAACTTGCCATATATAAGGATAAGTATGGTGCAAACATCTCTAACGAGACACATTTTCTTTCTTCTTAAACATCAGATGGGTTACTCCAGAAACTTAACTGCATTCTAACAAAGTTGACTATTGTACACTGGACTTGACAGCAGTGCACCTTATGTTCTGGACTGTTATGTACTTGGTATGCTCAAACCTGTGTAAATCTAAGTACACAATCACTATTATGCAAAATGTGTTCCAGTTTGCAATATTTTTAATGGAAGCATTTATAAAATATTCTGCATGCAACACTTCAACATAATTGTTTGTTTACAGGCATTCAACTCTCTTTTACTCACAGTACTACAATAAAATTAATTTAAGTTTTTCTCAGCTTAACTGCAACTATGTTTGTAGTAGAATAATACTACACTATTTGAATCAGTCAAAGGCCAAGTCTCCAAAAAGAAATGCCTTAAAGACACACCAATATTCCATACATGATGACAATTGATTGTATGGTCAAATTTTTGCAAACTTTTTTCTCATGGACCATCAAATTTCTGAATCACAGCTTTCTACAAATTTTTATGTCTAATTTTTTGTTCAATACTCTATTTTTTTTTCAAAGTTGGGTCACTAGGTTTGATATTAAACAGCTCTTTTCTGTTATCTATTGTGTCTTTCAAAATACCTTCATCTCAACTTGTTATTTTTTTAAGTCATGAAAAATAGATTAATCAATTTCATATGATTTCCCTATTGACTAAAAATTTTGGTTGACATGCTTCAAACACTTTCAGCAATGATCTTTACCTATTGGTACCTGCACTGTACTTTTTCAGCAGTTACCTCACTATTCCCTAATGTGCTGACCCATTTTCCAAATTTTTCTCAGTGCATGTAATATCCTGCAAATTTACAGATATTTTCTCTTTTTGATCAAAAGTTTTGACACATACACACTTCTCCTCATTGACTGCACACACTTTCATGAACACAGTACTGCCAAACTTCCAATATCCCCATCAAAATGTGCATCTGTTGAGCCTAACTCTTCCAGCATTCTCACAAATTCCAACTCTCAAGAAGTTGCTAATTCTCCATCCTACACAAAATTGAAAGCATTGAGCAACTGACCACAATGGCTTTGTTTGTTTTACTTTTCAATAACCTTTCCTCTCAATATGCTTTAAGATACAGTGCAGCATCATTTTGGGAAGGCTACTCAAGTAGGGGTGGTGGATCAGGGGCTGGGTAAGAGGTAAAGTTGAAACCCAACATTTAAAGGGAAGTGAACCCCTTAAACCCTAGTCAAAATTCCTTTCCAAACCCCCCTCCCTCTGCAAAGACTGAACAAATTCTACCCTTATTTAAGGTCTGAAAACATTAAATGCTCCCACCTATAATCTGACTCAAGAACACAGTGGAAAATGCTTGATGTACCTCTCAAAGGACGATGAAGTAGGGGTAACCATCAATTGCCCACAACTGGTAAAAAGGATATGTTGAGGCTCAAAAATCTATTTAATCTAATCTAATCTTCAAAGTGCAACCCTTAAATGTTCACTAGCTAACTTCTAATAGGATTTAACCAATCTGTTGTCGTTTCTTAGCTTCAACATGTATGGCTGGTTGAAGATAGAATCTTTGTAAACTGAGGCAAGACTCTTCAACTGTAACATTGTAAAGCAAATGAAGCAAAACAAAACAGAAGATCAATACACTTTCTCCATTAATAATCTCTTTGAGGTAAGACAATGCATGACAACATCATATTTTACACAAATTCTCTGGATATAAAGTGGTCTACTGTATAGCTAATAACTTAAGTAAAGCTAAAAAGGAAAGCAGCATCAGTACTTTGACAACCTAAAAATAGCCACCAAAAACCACCCCCCCCCCCACTCAATGGTGACTGACTGCAAATTGGGGAGACACAGCAGTTTCACTGGCACATAGGGTTGCACTAAGGGGGGGGGAACAGAACCCCCATGACCCAACCTTGCAATGCAAAAAACACTTAAAATAGCAGTTTTTTCTTTCCATCCTCAGACTTTTCCCTCATGTCTTGCTCCCAAATCCCCCCATGACAACAAACCACCACCCTCATGACACAATCCTGGCTACGTGCCTCCCACTGAGATAAGGATGCGCCAGAGACTTCTAAAAGAAAGCGGCAATAATAGACCACTTGGATTGCAAGAGGAGGGGCGTCACCATCTTTTGGCTACAGTCTCTTAAACTTTGCTTGAGAATTTTTACTAAATATTTGTACAAATGTTCCAAAAGATGCGAGGGTACTTGTCCCGCTGGCCTCATTGGGTACACTTGGATCTCTAACACACTTTCACCAAAATGAACTCCTACTCTGCTACAGTATTAAAGGCAGTTTATTTATCACCCCTGAGAGTTTCAATTCTCCCAACCTCTTTACTTCTAACCTCTCTAAAAAACTCATCCTCACCCAGACACAATCCCAGTTTATTGCTTCACGTCACACTGGAATTGTGTGTAATCAGAGCACTCCCTGCATATGCTGTATAATATGAGGTACTCTGTCTGCATCTTTTGAATTTGATGTCAATCAAAGGGCTAATTTGCAAATTGCACCCAAAACTAACCTTGTTTTGTAAAGCTCATAGCCCTGCTTACCTCACCTATAACTACATCTTCTGTTTTGGAAGGGCTACAGTAGTTAGGACAGCCTGTGTTTACCAGGAGGTGGCATAGCACCAAAAGTTAGAGTTATTGGGGAGGTAAACATGAGCATTTTAGGTTTACAACTTCCGTAGACTTAAAGGTAAACAGCAGTCCCCCCAAACTTATTTTGAAGAAAAAGCTAAATAACTCAATTTTCATCTTACTTCTCTTCAGAGTATCTTTAATTACATTTTATGACTTCGCTATTTCATTTTCAAGGTAAACCGAGCAGTTATTTCTGGTAAATTTCACATCTGAAGAGAAAAAACATTGTCACATGACTCCCAACAGCCAATCATGAAACTGGACAGTCTACTACACTTCTTCAATATGGGATGACTGCTCCTGCCCTTTAAGGTAAAATTGTAGTTTGGGGTGATGAATGACTGCCTTTAATGTACAAGTCATAGTACAAACTTCTTGTCACAGGGCCATAATTTGTACTCAAAAGGACTACAGTAGTCTGGAAAGTTAAACAATTTTAAATAGTTTAATATAGAAAAAGAGGCAGAAAAGTGTTTTGAATACTTCCAACATGGAATTATTTTACTGTCAGTTTCAATGAACTAATTTGGTACTTTGGGTAGGATAGTGAATGCACTACGTATAAGGAGGACAAGAGGGAGAATTGTCCCTCAGATTTTATCCATGTTTCCCCACCCCCCCCCAAAAAAAAAAAAAATCTTAGGTGAGTTAGTATGTGGACAGAAAAATTAATATACCTCTCCTTAGGTTTACTGTTTACCCAGAAATATGCTAAAACCTCAAAAATCTTCCATCCCCCCCCCCCCTCACATTTTCCGTTACCCCTGAATCTGCCACACAGCTTTGACCTTCTGGTGCTGCCATTGGTATAGGCCTACAATAGCATACTGCACAAGTCACAAAGACATGGATAGATCCTTCACTAGATAATGATATGAAAAATGGACAACTCTTGAAAATGCATCAAACCATTCATGCATAGTTCAAAATACATATGAGGTAACCAAAATTGAAAACAACAAAAGTAACATATAAACTTAAGCACAGCATACATAATAACAAAGAAACTAATTAAAAATACCAATTATTTTTTATTTAAATTTAAAATCTATAAATGGCCACTGCATGTACAAGCCCTGAATATCTATTTTTCTCGATCTCTCTTTTCTATTTTACAAAAAATTCCAAAAATGTTTTCATGTCTATAAATTAGAATGCAACAAAATTGTACACTGTAGCAGAAAAAAGTTGCAAGTCACCAGCTTTGTAGACCATGCAGTGTTCTTAAGTTTTCTTGGTTAAGTAGTTCAGACAGTATTAGTTCAACACAGTGATGATTTTGTAAATGTGAGATGTTTGGGGGAATGTTATTTCCCCATCCTCCCAAGCAAGCCTTATAGGAAATTCCATTCCATTTAGGAAAAAATAAAGGAAAATGGATCAAAAACAACACAATGCTACAAAACGTCTTGGTTTGTCTTGTGTTTCTGCTAACAACATCACTTTATCCCCAATTTTAGTATGCTATGTTGAATAACTAAATAGAAATTTGATTTCTGTGAGAATCATTTTGCTACATACTTATATAATGGCCTGTTACGAAGCTGAGCCTTCCTCATCTTGAACAGGACAAAACTATTAACAAGCAGTTGAAAAGCAGCATTATAAGACTGGCAAGTTAACAGCTGTTAAAGTACTTCTCGGCTCCACCCTCATCTCTCACCCAACAACCACGAGAGTACCACCCCCCACCCAACAACCACGAAGTGCAATTACCTCCCCCCCCCCCCCACCTGTGAGAGAAGATACATACCACAAAGGACAATTCATATGGCTCAGCAAAACGAGCCACAGTGAAAGCACCCTTTTTTTGTAACAAAACACCCAACATTAGAGTTACATACACGAACAGAATACATTCCTAGAACCTGCTACTTTACTATGCATGTATATTTACTTCAGCCTCACACATAAATTACCCTCTTCTCATAGCATGAAGAATAGAATAGTTTTACGGCCACATTTCCAATCAATTTGTTTCAATTCAATCAAGCCAGCCACTGGCCTTTTTTCCTACTCGATTGCTTATGTTGAGATCACCAAGCACAATGGCAGTAGCACTTGTGACATGTCAGCAAATTGGAAAAATCTGTTGAAATTATTTTCAATATCTTTTACAGTTCTCAAGATATACTTCTTCAAAGTTCGATTGTTTCTGAAGCAATATGTTGCTTATGCAAAAATAATGAAGTGCAGAGTTGCACAGTGTTAATATTTCTTTTGCTAACCCTATATTTATTATCTCTTAATTGCTCATCAGGTAGTTTAATGTTTGGTGATTGATACTGATGACTTTTAAGGACACAATTTAAACTTTCCAAATAAAACCCTAAGGACACTATAATGTTTAAAATAACTGTCCTTGAAATGAAGATTGGGAAAACAAAGGATAACATTAGCTGTATATGGTGTGTCCCTCTCATGATGTCACAAAACATATTGAGCCCATATTCTTTATTCATCAAGTGCAAATCTGAAATTGACCTGTGAAACAATCAAGTTTTGATGGATTTTGACTGAAATTGGAGCTTTTTTCTTGGTTTCTATTGCTTTTTACATCAAACACCCAATTTTGTCATTTTCATGTCACAATACCTTTACAGTCTTCAGTATGACCTGGCCAGGACTCGAGCTCCGCACCTTTGGACTGTACGTCTGATGCTCTAACCACTTGACCATGCAAGTGGTTGTTATAGCCTTAAAATATTATCAATGGAAGAACAAATGATACCAGGAAAAGCTGCTTTCTATCATTTATATTAAAGCCGCTCATTGAGTTGGTGTGAAATTTAACAAAATTTTCCAAACCTATACAGTTTTATACACATACCAATGACAAATGGCCAATCTTAGGCAATTCCCATATCCAACACGCAAATAACTGTTTTATGTGTGAGTGCTTAATGGTTGAAGTCGGTTTTCAAAAATTTAAGATCAGACACGTTTTCAAATCATGTACAAAACCGTTACAAGTCAGGACAAAAGGAAATTCAAAATTTTAGTGTTTTCTGTGACATATGGACTTGAAACTTGACTTGTTATGCTAACTATAAGCATTGTTATATGATAGTGACCCTTTTAGACTCTCATTAAGTTATGGATATGAACTCAATGAACCTCTAAACTCTTATCTCCGAAATCAATCTACTAGAAAGGGTGAGGAGTGAGAGATAAGAGTAACCAGAGGGAGTGAGGGGCAAGTGCACTCCTAGAGAATAAATAATTACCATGCCTCAATGCATTTTCGTAATCACTCACCTACGACTCCACTACCAGCCCCAGATCCCACTCCATATCTTTATACATTTGTAAGCCTGAATCCCTTCCTTCAACAGAAATCAATTGTAACAATTTTCCTACTGTACTTCTTTTCATTTAAAAAAGGTACTTTAAAACCTCAGCCCTATCCACAAGTTTCATTTCCTGTTGCCATGCTGCTTACAAACATATTTCTGAATAAACCGTCCACTCAATTAAAAATAATCATACTATTCATCACTATTCATTCTTTCTTAAATCTTTTGTACTCAGATCATATCTGTCACCTCTTCTCCTTTGTTCTTTAGCATATCTACTCTCTTCCCTTCAATGGGATACATGTTTCTCCATTCTGTGTTCCAAACTTGCACTTTTATCTTTTTTTACCTTATCATAAAATAACCAACTTAATACTTTTGGTTAAAAATGCCAACAGAGGCAATTTTTGTCAAAGTACAAAAGAAAATTTTAATGTAGTCTGTTAGCTTGCAATCTTAACATATGAAATAATACTACACTTCACCCTTTATACTTTTCATCACATTCATCATAGCTTTCCTAACCCCCCCCCTCCCCCCATCCTGGCCCTCCCCCCATCCTGGCCCTCCCCCCACCCCCATCCTGGCCCTCCCCCACCCCTTCTGTACACCCTAAAATCAAATAAAAGTCATAATTGCAGGTATTAAATACACAATAGAGTCTATACCATAGTGTATTTGATATAAAGAAAATAAATACCGATTAATGCAAATCTGACCAACTCTAGCAAAAGATTCAATCTGTTACTCTTGTATGACAAACAGGTACTTTCTTCTTTCATTTCTTCAACATGGCAAAAGTTAAAATAGGGAAAACTGGACAAATTTCTGCAATTGTCCAACCTTTTTCTGTGCATATTTAAGAGCAATGCATATAGAGTGTTGTTAATGTATATACAGTTACTGACATGTACACATATCTTGAACATCAAAGAGCTATATATAATCTTAAAGAATTAGTAAATTTAAGCACAATATCATCTGCCAAATTTTGCATAATAATTTCATTGTTTCAAAATAACTAAACCAAGATTTTTAAGCTCTGGAGAGAATTCCGTTCTAGGCACGTAAAATTACAACCCTTTTTGCTTCTTGCCAAGCAACAGTGACAACAAATATACAGAGCTTTTAGTAAAGTGGGCTCAAGTTAAAAAATTTATTTACTTTGACCGACAGTGTACAAATGTACCGTCCTGTGTGATGTCATTTTCTTGGTACTCCAACCATACCTACAGAGCGCCTCACTTAATGTCATGTTTTAGCCATGCCCACTGCCGGAGAGGAAATCAACAATCATAATACATTTGGAAAATATACCCTGTGATCAATCTCATCAAGAACTGCTCTCAGTTGCAATTGCATGCTCATTTGAAAATGACCAGAAAGGTGGACATTAGATAGCAGTTTTCATCAGAAAGAACTGAAAGGAAATGCACAGCCCTTCAATGCACTGTCAGAAATTTGGGTCTTCTTTCTGTCAACACTTACTTCAGAATTGGTTGTACGAAGTTGCTGGACTTTCTTTGTACCAGAATGGTTATCAAATTAACTGCTGCTCATTGAAGCAGCTAATTAGAGTAATGAACCAGGGGTCAGGTACTATAATTGGGAACCAAAGTTTTTCTCTAAAAACTACTGTAGCTATGACGGGTCTCCTTAAAGCCTAACATTTCGTAATGAGTTGGTCTTCAACTGCTTCTTCACTAGCTATACATACTTCACTATAATTTTTGCCAGGCAATTAAAAAAAGGGGGGGGCAAGGGTGATATTAGTGAAAACACTCCATAACAATAAGTGTCCCAATGACATCTGCCACTTTCAGTGACATGGCCACAGGGGTGATTTTTTTGGGGGGGGGGGGTTGAAACCTCCTCCCTTCCCATGACCCAACCTTAAAAAGCAAAAGACACTTAAAATAGCAGTTTTTTCACTCTCCCCTAAGACTTTTCCCTCATGTCATGCTCCAAATCCTCCCTCCCCCCCCCATGACACAATTCTGACTATGCTACTTCCTTCAGTATTTTTGGCAGGAGTCAAAGCAAGAAGCTATCTTCCCAAAGATCTATTAGAATTGAACAAATGACAGTTTTGGTAAGCACTTTTTTTTGCCAATGACATTTTACTGTAGCTACATAAAATTCATACCATCCTTCTATTCCACAGTACTTTGCAAGTGCTACAGTATTCAAGTAGCAACTAAAATTAACTCTACATACATCTTATAGTACAGTACTTTGGGGGTCAGACTGGAGTAGCCCACTGTACTATAGTATACTGTAGTTTAAAGGGGACTTGTCTTGTGCAATATGCTGCTGTTTTGCAAGATAAGAGCTCAGATTTTGTAGCATTTTAAATATTTGCACGACTTCATCAATATTTATGAAAAATTCTACATCTATTCTGCAAATTAATTATGTATATTTCATTTTATGCAATGGACCCAGCATTTTTTACTTTTTCATTAGGATATGTCAAGCTAATGTAGGATTCTCCTTCAAAAGTTTACTAGAATTAAAAAAAACTTGCAGAAAATCATTATTTTGAATGTATATTGTCTGGGGTATGTAAGCATAAATAGCTGGTAGCAAAGGGCCCAAAATATTTTCTCCTACTGTAGAGTACTGCCACTACCTTTACAAAATGTTACTCCCCCACCAAAACCCACCTCCTAGCAAGAGCCCATCTTATCTCACTGTAGGTATCATTCATTAAAGTAGGATGTTTTATGTGCTCCTACGGCAAATAATCACTGTATTGTTCAAATAAAATAAATGGCCCATTGTTTCAACCCTTGGACATTGTTTCCTATTGTGCATAACTCAAAATGATAATGATTTAATACAATGCACACGTATCTCAGAATGAACAAACAACAGTGTGTGAAATTTTTTACAGTTGTCATAAAGACCTTGGAATGGACAGAGGTATATTTTGAATCAGGAGACCAGTGACTTTCATGGCTCCATCAAATACTGACAGAATTTCGATGCATTTTCATCAAGGTGTTACAAAAAACAAAATTAGTTTTAACTGATAAATGGACCTAATCCATATGAATTTACACACAAACAGGCATCGCCAAATTTTAACAGGTTTATCTTTGGTATCAAAACGAGAAAATGTACATTTCCAAAAAGGCTATCAATTTTATATTAATTGTTCTGATTAAATGTTTCCGAAAAAAGAATTAGTAGCAACTTTTAGCAACTTTCCCATTTTTTTATATCTATAGTTTTTTTTTTGGTTTTTTTTTTTTATCTCTACATTGTCAGCACCCTGACTTCATTGTTCCAGTAGTCTTTAAATAATGGAACATAGTAAATGAATACATCTTCTTTAGATTCACTGTAAATCACCTCATATTCAGTGTCTTCACCATTTTCTTCCCCCTTTTTTATCACATGACCCCTCCACCACTCTGTTTCCCCTCCCTCCATCTCCCACAGGTTCTCGATCACTTTCCCCTCAAAATCCTCTGACGTCACTTCACATGCAACAAGGTCTCCCTTATCAAAGTCATCTCTGGCTTCCTTTATCGATAACTTGATTGGACAATCTTTTGCAAATTCATACATCACCATGATGTGATTACGTGTCACCTCCAAGACCACCCCTTTATGCCAATCCCTGTACCCATCACTATCGTAAACAAAATGATCAACCACTTTCCCATGGAGACAATCAAACGACACCTTCCTCTGAGTTCGCCTTGTAGACTGTTTCTTCCTCGGCCTTAAGATTGGGTGGTCTGGTCCAGGGGAGAGCATACGCTTATGTTCCTCTAAAATGGCAGCACTGTCAGATTCCCTCTGTGATCTCTTGCTCAGCCTGTTGAAACCAGTAAATTCTGACTCACTCTGTTTGATAAGTTTCAGCAAGTTTGCCTTGAGTTCAGGAAATGGTTTCATTCTCCCAGTAAGAGAAGAATAAAGTAATTTGCTTTCTCTCTCGAGTTCCAAAACAACGCTCCTGTACTGCAGTTGGATGATAACAGCTGTTTCTTTATCACTATCTTCCATGCTTCCTAACTGCTCCTCCATCTCACTTGACGTGCACCATAGTCCTCCAAACTTTTCTAATTTCTGTGTCAGCTTCACTTTTCTGGTTTCGATGTTTTTAACTCCGTCTCTTTGAGGTGTCGTATCAGGAGTCTCTTCTTTGACTCTCACCTCTCCTTCCTCCTCCTCTTCCATGCATTCTTCCCCTTCCTCTTCATCAGAAACACGTGGTGTGGGCGGATTTTTCTGCTGGGCACTCCATGCAAAATCCTTCCCTGGGAGTTTCATATTTTTGTCCAGAAGATGTTTCAACACAGTCTTGGTCACATTTTTACAATTGGTAGGAGAAACCTGGAAATGCATCAACTCACGGTATAATTTCCTACATCGCTCTTCCCTTTCTTCACCCTGTGGTTCCGAATGGTCCTGCGTTGAGGACCGTAACTGTTCTTCCAGCTCTTCAATCTTTTTTGTCAGTTTTGAATTCTTTGCCTGGTACATCTCAAGCAGGATTACCTTCTCAGCATTACCCGCAGTTTCGGCTTGCACTATTTTGGCATTAGCTTTCTCTGTCTTTTTAAACTTGCTCAAAGTTTTTTCTAGATTGGCTCTTACAGCTTTCTCCTTTTCTAGTTCTGTTCTAAGATTCGTTTCACTTTCCCAGGCCTGAATCATCTGTTGCCGAGCCTTCTCTTTTTCCATATCCAAGCAAGACATTTGATTTTTCATCTTAGCGAGCATGTCCCCTAACCTTGCTTCACTCTCCTCCTTTTCTTTCAGCCTTCTTTCTGTGGCTAGCCTTTCTTTCCTCCCAGGGCAGTCACAAATGGCTATATCAGCCTGGTTGTTTTCTCGTGTCATCTCCTTGACCCTTCCCTGCAGTTGGTCAATACGATTCTCCTTCTGTTGTATCACAGATTTCAACACCTGCACAGTTTGAAAAGCCTCTTCTTTGCTCTTCTGCAGCTTTTTCTTTTCTGCTTCCAAATTTTTCACAACGATTTTCAACTGTTGCAAATTTTCTGTAACACTTGCATGTTTTTCACGACCTGCCTTTGAAGTACGTTCCATATCTTCCAGCTTGAGCATCAGTTCCCTTCTTTCATCCCAAATTTCATTGTTACTCCTTCTCAATGATTCAATCTCCTCTTCAAGAGTTCCAATTTTTTTGGACTGTTCAGTAATTTTCACAGTTTTCTCACCAACATTTTTTTGCAGCTGATCCTTCTCTGAAACAAGCTTGCTTTTTGCTGTTTTGATAATTTCCAATTCATCTGCATATTTTTTCACAAGTTTCTCTTTCTTTCGCACTTCAGCGGATACCACTTTGGCTTCATCGCATCTCTTCTTCTCCTTCTGAGCGAAATTTTGAAGTGAGGCTTTTAGAGACATCTTCTCTCTTGTGAGATTGTTTATTTGATTGTCTTTAATTAAAAGAAGTGACATTAAGCTTTCTACCTGCACGACATTTGATGTTTTTGCGCCCTGTGATTGAGCACTTTTCTGAATTTTACATGGGACAAACTGGCCATTGTTTCCATTACTGGACGAATGAGTGCTATTGGGCATTGCCGCTGGAGTCAAAGTGGGGACGATTTGAAGAGCCTGTCCATTAGAGCTGTGAAGAGTAGTTGGAATTCGTATGGTTGTGTGTTGTGATCTAACCGGTGTCAAACCATGGGTTGTTAGGAGCTGGAAGGATGCACCATTTGCAGACGGGAAAGACACTCTCTGGTTTACCTTTTGAGGGTTGCCCAAGGTACCGTTTTTGGGGTATGCCATTTTTAAGTTCAAAGTCACAGAATCTGGACATTTTCCATCACAACAGCAATATCTTGTCACACCCTCTGTCCTGGAAATGAAAGAAAGTGAAAAGATGGGAGAGAAGTTTTTATAACGACATACAATTCACCGTAGAAACACAACAGCTATTAATACTTCTTTTCCAATTTGAGAAGGGAATACCATATACTGTAGTACACAGTTTACAGTAGTCACCTAATGCTGCCCTCAAGCAATGACTATCACTTTGCTCATTTCAGCACTGACTGTGATTTTTAGTCATTTTACCCAACTGTGAGGGGGAGGGAGGCTGGGGTAACTCCCCCATAATCTTTTCATACCCCTAGTTCATGAAATTTTATCCATGGTGAAGGCATATACAGTATACGCGGATAAAATACATTGTACCTTCTACCAATATCCTAAACCACCCCTCCAAAAAAAAAAAAAAAAAAAAAATCTTGAACAGGGCCTGCAACCCATGGGCTTAAATCATTGACAATTTTCTAAGAAAAGTGAATTTGATAATCACCGTCTACCATAGGCGTACGAGGCGGGGGCAGACTGCCTCCCCTAAATTTTCTCGAGACCTAAAGTTCGGACAGGGATCTGGAAAAATTCGGGCAGCCATTTGAGTCTTAAAACCTGGTTTGTTTCTACTTACACAGAAAACTCCAAGGCGCGCCTAAATTCCTTCGAACACTTGGCCCCAAAAATGATAAAAAAGCAACATAGTCACAATACAATTTTCATGAAAACTCTAAAAGATACCAAAATTTGCGACACATTTGGGCAGCTTATGAAAAAACAATTTTTCGTCAGCCTTACTTCATATTCTTGTGCAAACCTTTGCCTGAAATGACACAATATTCGGGCAAAAGTTGCAAAAAAGTTCTGGGATATTTTTAATTGTCAGATTACAAGGGGAGAGAGGATGTATACAGTCCCCAAAATTTTGCCCGAACAAATCAATCAAAAGCTATCTTGTGACACACCATGTTACTAAATGACAAACACCAATAGTCACCAGAAGGCTGAAACGTACAGTACTTGGTCAAGAGGTATTTGGGCAGCATATGAATGAGATGACAATTTTGCACTTTTCAAAATGATCCTCTTAAAATTGTGCAAAACTTTTTAACCTGCAGTGTTGTGGAACCAAAATTCGGGCAATGGTAAACAAATCAGCGTACAGATACGCCAGGAATGAATGTGCATGTTCGCTCCGGTCGCGTCGCGGTGTATTCAGAGTACAAAAGAACCTTTGAATACCGTGCTCCTTCAATGGGGATTATCTGCTGCCCGGTATACCGAGGTGGCTTTGTGTTTGAGGAGGGAAGTCCCTTTGTGTCCGCAGGTTGCTTCTGTGATAGCAAACCTTGCATAAGTTGTCTTGTGTGAAAAGTCAATACAATACCTATACCACGGAAATGGCCGTCACTAAATAATAGCAGTAGCCTATATCGGAAAAAAGTGGTAGACTACTGTACTGCGTGAATGTGACCTGGAATGAATTGAAGTTAAAACTTTCAAACTAGCGATCTTTGGGAAAGGTTAAAAACATTCTAATGCAGGTTCAATATGTTTAAGATTGTTAACAGGTCTTACAAAAGCCTACCGGTGCAGTATTGGCATAAATTTTAATTCTCTTCGAGTCCCGATGTCTGAATGTACTCGCTCCTGAGTTATTAGCTCATTTTTACTTAGTCACGAAGAAACAATTTAAAGTTCCGTTAATTTGCCGATATGCAAGCAATGTGAATGGTACTGTGCATGCACGATCATAAGAAAGCTTGTCAACATTTCTGTTATCATAGTGTTATGTACGTGATTATAAATACGCATATTAAGCGACATATATAACCCGGCTGGGTCTACCCGATGTTCTTGGGGTTCAATGTGCCCAATGCTCCCCGTTTTCGTATATTTCGGTTATTTGAATATGATTGCCAGGTTCATTATTCCCAGGGTTCGATGTTCCCAGAATTGCGTATGTTCCGAAAATTCGGGAACAGCGAACCTTGGGAACAGTGACATAGACCCCCTCCGCAGCTGAATGCATTAACAAAATCTGCAATTTGAGTTTGCTACTGCTATTTTTCATACAATGAATGTTACTTTTCCGCATCCTTGGGTTTGGGAACTAGGGCCAATTCTCTGAAGTTCGGATTGGAAAGTTACTGTTATATTTGGCCGTATTTAGTTTATAAATAGCCATCTGCGATGTTCAGGATGATTTTCCCTGTCTGCTTCACCCTGCTTCTTCTGCCCATAGCTTCCTCGACAAAGGGTAGGCCTACGCTGTTAATTTTTTTATCAATCCCTTGATGAGCACCGTCAATATGTAAATTATCCCTTCATGATTTTTTATTTTAAACTTTTTAAGGTCAATACGTAGCCTCTATTTCCATCACTTGCTGTCGCCTTTCCCAGGAATTTTAATACGACTTCCCGCGATCATTTTCAGCACCTTCACAGCATTTTTTCAAATGTCCTTCTTTGCAAATTGAAGGATGAAAATTATTAAAATGTTCGATACATAAAGTATAAAAAATTCGCCACAGGCTATATAGGCCTACTAGACGACCACTGCCCTATATATTCAATAACCCTATTTATCAACCATACGCTGACATCCACATACAGTATCTTCCGACATTTAACACGCTTTGCTTTTTTAGCCATGTACATGATTTGAATATTTAAGGGGCAGCTTCCTCCCACCCTCCACACAAGCTACGGCCCTGGCACTACCGAACATAAAACAGCCGCGATGCATGCCAATTTTGCAATTTTTGAAAGGTTTCCAAACGTTAGACATGTTACTAAGTAACTGCGTGCCCTTGGCGCTCGGCCCGAATATCGTCCCTAGCTATAACTTACAAGCAGGTTTGCTAGTTTCAAAGGCGGAGCAGCAAACATCGTCCAGCATCAGAAACCGAGAAAATAGCCGGGACGACCTTGGGAGGGGGTAGGTGTCGTTTTTTTTATCTACCCATTACATGCGCTGGAGACAAGAGCCCATTTTCAGCTGGAGTCTTTAACAACACTTACTGCTAATCAAGCAAGAACAGGGTGTTTTCTTCCTTGGAAACCAATAAACTAAAGCTGAAGATTTCAAACTATACATGAAAGTGTCTTACCACAGATAAAGTTTATAAATTCCACACAAAAGCAGGTTACATACAATCCAAATTAAATCCGATTAAATCCAACTAACGTTAATCTCGTCAACAAGGGCGGACATTGTGCAGCAAAGTCTAGAATCTTCCCGCCACTTCAGCGCCTTGTGACCTGACTAGAACAAGACCTACATTTTCAAGCTTTTTCCTCAATCGGTACCGTAGCTTTTGCCCCTTGTCCCAATAGAACTTCAATTTTTGTGTGGCATGTATGAACTGTGACCACAGGCCGGACAAGCTGCTCTCCGCGTGCGTCTCCCTGCATCAAGCTGGGGAAGGGTGTAGATAAAGACTTTCTTGCCGGAAAATAAAAGTTGTCCAGTCCCACTATAGCAGATAAGATTGGAGGGGTGGGGGAGGGGGCACGAAAGTTTTGACAGTTATTGGCGGACTCAGTAAGCGGTGAACATTGATGCTTTCCTCTCCAGTTCGTACTTCTGAAACATGTACTCAATTCGCATGGAATTAAATGGAATATTACTACTATTTTCTTTGAACTAGACGTCCTTTTCCACACGACGCTAACGGGTAAGATTAAAATTTTTAGCAGTAGCCTACCCGTGCTAACTGATTTGACTGCCCTATTTTACGACACTCCAGAAATCCGACACCCCTATGTATTTACACTATCAATCGATTGGCCTCCGGGGCACCCTTGGGCAAGGAGTACCTGCATATTTGCCCTGTGCTTTTTCAGTTCTGTTGCCTTCGGGCGTGTTGTTGCCTTCGGGCGTGCTGTTGCCTTTTGGGCGGTGGGGTGGCCATAAGGGGTGGGGTTTGATGATTTTGTTTTTGGTTGTCTTGGGGGTTGGTGTGGGGTTGATGTTGTAGGTGGTTGTGAATGAGTTGGGGCGGGGTTGGAGCGTCGTTTTCGTTTGTTACAGACCTTTTGGTTACCTGTTTTGTGTCTAGATGGTTAATGGTTAGAGTTTGTTTTTGTCCGGCCGGTTTGGGTTGTCTATTTGTTACCAACGTGCCCGTTTCTAAGTACGTTTTAAAAAAGAAAGTATCAATCGGTAGCGTTGTCGGAACAAGGGGTGTTGAAACAGAATGGATTCTATTTTGTTGTAATGAAGGGGTGTCAGAATACAGAAAGCCTGCAGGGGTGAAGGACCATTGGGTTGTTGGGATATGGAGGTGTGGATATATGGAGCTGTTGAACCGGGGCAGAACTTCATGTATTTAGACATTTAGTTAGGTTATCTCGTCCATCCCGGATTTCAGGTGTAGGTCGGGGCTACTCATTTAGTTGTAAGTTTCCATTGGCTTCTAAACTGATGGGGAAATACCCCCCGGAATTCACAAAAGTATAAAAGTTACTATGTATCATGGAACACCTTTAAATTTTAATCTTGCTAGGCTACTGCTTGTGCGATCATAGGCTAAAACTGGCAACGGCAAAATCGGAAATTGTCTTACTGAACGTTACCGTATTTTGCTTCTGTAAACCACAAGCAGAAATTGTGCAATAATAGGCTAAATCTGGCAACGGCAAAACCGGAAATTCGTCTTAATAAACGTTGTCGATATTTTATTTTTGTAATTTGTAAACAACATGCAATTGCATAAATTGGAAAAAAAAAAACTAGCCTAGGCTAGGCCTACAATACAAAAGAACCTTCGTTTTAGTTTTGTACACAGGTCGTGTTGTATTTTGGAACAATGGCATTGCTGTTTAATAACCCAAAATTTATAACGTGTAATGTTAGACCTCAAATATTTGTGTACAATTTATACCATCGTTACAGTAAGTGTGTTCTAGGCCAACCAAGGCAGTACTCTTTTGCTTAGAGCTGCAGCACTGATAAGATGCTCGCTCGTCCAGTCCATATTCGGCACGACATGTGGGGAAATCAAGGATTGGGAACTGATCAGTATTTGCGTTAATTCCCAGCCAGCGGTAGACGTCTAAATCAGAAATATTATTGTAAAGAATATCTCCGTGGATATATATACTACGTACACGGACAATTTAGCCCACATATAAATGAGCTCTGCCAGTGATTAACACATTAAATCGATCACACAGGAAGTTCAGTCAAGCGTGTAAATAAACTTGTTCAGTCCCACTCCTCGCGGCAAGAGGTTCCGTGGGTAGAAACCCTTTGTGAAAGCTATTCATTAGATTATGGGATTATTTCTTTTGAAACCGCCGAAAACACTAGGTCGCAAATTTTAGGGAATCTCGTCGGTCAAAGCGCAGTATACTGTGGGTATTCGGCGGTTGGTATCTAGCCCTCCGGTCGGTTTTTTACATTCATTCTTGGCGCATCTGTAGCTTGCTTGCTCACTCATACGAATGCAAGTAAGTCTGTCCATAAATTCATGTAAAAACATCTAGCAACATGACAAGCCGGGTTTTTCTCAAACAGCGTTAGTAGAGAAATCATTTATACAAAGTCAGGAGTTCGGGCCGAGTCATATAGACAGTTGTATCAATTCAGTGGAACTGGAATTCAGGCAAAAGTCGCAACAGAGTCACAGACATATGGTACTCATGTTTTTAATTCCATTCTACAGTTTTCCCCAGAAAGATACAAGACCAGGTAATGTTTTATACATTCCCAGGTGCGGTATATCATTATATTATGTTTTTTTCACATCTCAAATGTTTTTAAGGAGGAACCTCAGTTACCGACTGCTGGATCGGGGAAGAATATATGAATGGTGCCTTGTAAACGCCATTTCCCCTTCCTTCCTTTCTGATTACACAACTCTAGGGTAATACATCTCACCGTTTTGATTCAACTTACTGAGTTGTGGGAACTTTTTGTTTGTCATGGGTCTATACTCATGATTTCTTTTGTGGATTGATTACCAGTAGAAAGCATCGTAAATGTCATGCACCTAAACTATCCCGTTATGAATAAAATGTAAAGGTATCATGAAGATTTCATTTTGTTTTTAATTTTGTATTCCCTTGCCTGCAACTATGCGACTATGCCGATGATTTGTCCACATTTGTTTTTATTTAATGGGTACGGTTTGTGGGGATCAAGTGTGCCAAAACCGTTGATACGGACTTAGGTCGTTTGCTCACTAGGAAATAATTTGCGCCCTTGTTTGTTTAAATGCATATAAATAGGCTGCTACCTTGCTTGGGAATCGCGCAAAAATTGATTTAATTGGTTTTTAAGGGCCAATTCTTTGCATGGCATCCCCACTCAGGTAATTTGGGCCTCTGAATCTGAATATTGATGATAATCTCATGCTGCATGACGTTAAATAGTTTCTAGAATGCACAAACAAACTCATTTTCCAATGTTTATAACTTAATGTAGTCATCCAGTGGTAGTGGTATGTTTCATCTGGGAGTTTTCTGACCTTTTTGTAGATTTGCTCATTTTTGGTGAAAATTTTATTGCAAACGAAAGTTCAAAATATCGACGGCTTTGATTCTGCTTATAAGCCTGGGAAAGGCCATTTCCGGCTGTCTGAGGGGTTGCGATTTCTCAAAATTTTCTCTATGCTCCGGGCCAACCTATGGTGGCGCTCCGCTTAGAAAGTCTTTCGGGCAGTATTACATTTTTCAGGCAGAGAATCCTCTGCCCCCCAAACTGAAATGCTCCTGTACGCCTATGCCGTCTACTCCAGCTGCTTACCCATCAATCATGTAAATGAAATCTGAAGGATAATACTGCCAGCTTTCCCCACATGTGTTGTTGCTTTTGGCTGTATTACACAGTAAGACTACATTCAGTCACCATACGAGCACTACAGCACTAGCTATGAGCCTTGTGAAAAATTTTTCAAAGCCAGTGTATATTAAGTTCAATACAATACAAGTATTTGCATTGAATTTCACAAACCCCTAGCTAACTTTCATTGTTGTCATTATTATTCCTATTGAAAAGAAGCCATAGAAGAGTCATACCCTTTTCGATGTACTACAGTGACAAATCACAAATTGACTTAGTGAAAAATGCAATGCTTGTCTGAATTCATCTAAGCATGAAAATGTGAAAAGTAAAATATTCCTTTTCCACAATTGATACAAAACATTAACAATTGACGGCCTGATTCTCTCACCCCAAACAGTTCCAATTCTCCCAACCTACTTCGTTAAGTCCCTCCCACAACTGTATAGGCTACAGTATAAATCATTCTCATCCAGGAACAACCTCAGTTTATTGTTTCAGGGTGACTAAACAAGACTTCGGTGTGAAATCTAATAACTCTAAGTTTCTTACAGTTCATGCTTAATATGATCAGGGATGATACTTTAGTAAATATATCTGGTTGTCCAGAGGACAATCTGCATTAGAAATTTGGCTGTCCTCCCCAAAACTTGGTTGTCCCTCACAGCAAATGCAAAATATGTTTGGAAGCTTTTATAGTATTTCTTGGAATTGAAATAGAAAGAAAATAAAAAGCTCTGAGCGGTTTTGGTTCTAAACCGTATTTACTCTATTAAACGCCCGGGGGCGTGAAATTTTCGTTAAGGGGGGCGTTTATTAGAGTCAAATTTACAGGCAAGGAATCTTACCTTAATATCAGCAGCAAGTTACAGGAGCTTTCGCAGATGTTTTATTAATTTGGATTTTCATATTAGGCTGTTCGGATAGGCTAGCGAATATTTGTATACCTACGGTATGTACAGTACCACTTTCGAATCACAAACGAAGCAGTACAGGTTCGCGGTATGTGATAGCGTGATGGATATCAACAGAAATTAGTTGCAGAAACATGCCTTTCACTTCAGGATATGGGACTTTAGGAGATTTCTTGGCTTCATGGTAGGACTATTTCATTTTACTTTTACCATATTGTCTTTGGAATTAACAATTTCACTTTATGCAATGTGACGAAAAAGTTGGGGGGGGGGGGGCGTTTATTAGAGAGGGGGCGTTTAATAGAGTAAATACGGTAGCAACTTAAGACTCTAGAGAAAAAGGGAAAGATGCTCATCTGGATGCTTTCATGCCTTATGACACACATGCAACTCTAGACTATTTGGGTTATATATCTTAGTTCAAATGGTATAAAATTCATCTAAAGTTTAATTCCTTTTGACAAATGTAATGTACAGTATAAAAGAAAAGAAGAATTATAACCCCCTCTCAGTCTAAAAGCAGTTTACAATAGTTAACATTGGAGGCTGTAATGTAATTTCTATTAAAAAAAAACGCTTTCCTTATATGTAGTATTTCATAAAGTTATTTGCAATGCAAGCTTTGGCTCCAATAGTTATAATTGTGTGTACATATATCACAATACAAAAAGAGTTTCTCTTCTTTACCTCTGCTTTAACCCTAGAGTATACTAAGGCTTTTCAAATGCCCTCTTCAGGTTGAAAGGTCAAGTTGAAAGTCATTAGATTTTACAGTGCTTCTGTATCTTTGTTTAACTTGGTTTTCTAGCTTAATTGTGAAAAAGAAATTGGTGGTAATAAATCACTATGCCTTTAGCAGCAGACTTGTGGGCATTCACTTGACTTTGCTTTTGAGGCAAACACATCAGGTAGTCCAAAGGACAAGCATCACATATATTTTCTAGACCTCCATCATAATTTTGATCCCCAGGGTGGATCAGACCACTGCAGGGAATAATTTATACGGTATCGCATTGCAAAATGCGAAGCAAAATGACAGATTTGCGACACAACTGAAAATTGGTGTAGCAAAATTTGCGATACAATTTTCAAGCAAAAGTTACTGTACTTGGTGAATGGAAATGACAACGGGAATACTACAGCACGTAGGCTTACATCTGTTGATTATACTATCAGCACATGCACACTTGTCAAGCACCGAGACACTGCAAAAGACAGCAAGCAAAGTATCCAGACACTTGAGTACATTCAAAACAGCAAGGTAATAATGCCTATTCACGAAACTTTTACGTACACCTACAGGTATTGGCCGCTAGTTACATTGTCGATGGTGCGACTTAAACATATGCAGCTGTGTATGAGGCACTCTGTAATCGCTACTCTCTATGATACTGCAGCTCAGAGACTTCCCATAGGGATCAAACTTCCTCCACAGAGACAAGAGGCTAGCCTAGGCTAAACACATCTCCATATACAAACATGTTAGGATAGTGTAAGGTCTGGCACAAATACAGTAACACTGAAGAAAAAGCATCGTAGGGCTAAATTACAGGGGTTAATCTTTCAAAAATAGTATGAAGGGCTTAATAGTAAGAGTATTTTGCACATGAGAAGTTTGAGAACACTTTAAGAAACAGATTGCAAGCTGGAAATTTAGGGCAGGTCCCAGGATTTAAGAAGCATGCAAACTGCTTATTATCACGGTGGAAGAGACAAAAAGGTTACTGTCTACTGGTCCTGTTCCAGTTTGTTAGCAGTGCATCAAGTTTGTTGAGTGAATGTTTTTGACGCACTTTCTGGAGGACCTTACACTGTACAGCAATGGAGCTGATTCAGTCTGATGTGGAATTGAAGTCAGCGCCTTGTTTCTGCGGATCCATAAAGAACTATTGCAGACAGGACTTTACGTGGAACAACGCAGTCATATTAAGTCAATATTTTGGTCTACAGTAGATTCAGCAGACACCTTAACACCCTATCATAGTGGGGAATAGCATCTGGGCATGAATCAGAGTACTGCATAAAAGAAGAAAAGTATGACAGTGAAAATTGCTATGCAAATTCTGAAAATTGCTACATAAAATGGAACTTATATCGCAAAAATGCTATGCAAAACTTCTGTACTAAATTATTCCCTGCACTGTTAAATTTCATCCCTGATTGAACTAGCATACTCTGCATTTTTTGCACTTGTTGTAAATCAAAGAGCAGGTCCAATTATAATTTCTGTACACTAGTTTGGGGTGAGAGCTGACCGCCTTTAAGAAAATATTATCCAATAGAGACAACATTCATCACTAGGTCAAATGGCAAATCCACAGATTTGTGAAGTTCGGATTTTGGTAATTCATCAATACAGTTCTTTACGCATGAGGAATGCTCCATTCCTGAAACCTGCACAGCTAATATGACTTCCTTTCAAGACAGCAACAGTCTGTGATTCAAGGCAGGGCCCAATTTTCACAATTGTCTGGCTGTTCTGATACTGCAAAGTTCTAAAATCTACATAGACAACCAAAAGTTAAATGTTGGCAGTCAACCATTTTTTACCTGCACTGATTGCAGTACTGGTTAACTCTTTCAAATTTTATTTAGACTGAATGCCTAGTCAAGTGGTTTGAGCATCAAACATCCTGGCCGGATCATATCAAAGACTTTAAAAACGGAACCCACTGAAATAGTGCTTGGTGACCAGCATACTCAATGGACTACTGTATGAAAAACAAGCCAGTGAGCCACAACTGGAAAAAAGACAGTGGACAGCTCAACTTGAACCATTTGGTTTGAAACTGGGCCACAAAACTCTACCTTTTATCATCATATTTCCAACTTTCAGTAACTATTGCATGTTTGCGTGTTGAACATCACCTTTTTATTGTGCAAGACTCAGTGGGTACTGGTAAACCACAGTTCTGCCATTGTGCGAAATATGTTTTGAAACAGAATTTCCTTGTGGACAGCTAACATTAGTGAGACCATTGCCCAAAGGACACAGTTCTATAAAAATTTTCTGGAAACGAAGGCCTGGAAGCTGATCATCTGCAACCATACTGTATCCTGGAGTACAATGATTGCACATACTGTAACTTGTTCTCCATCATTAAAACAATAAAATATCTAAACACCTAAATTCTACACTCAAAATATTAAAGTGCATAAAATAACTGGCTTCAATAGACAGTTATTAGACTGCATGCAGCCCTATACAGTACAGTAAACAAGCTATAATTGAGAAAAAAATCCTGGATACAGAGCTGTAAAAGCTTTAAATGTTTGAGACGTTTATATCAACCTGAGTACCAGTCAAGAGAAAACCAAACATCTCTTTTGTGATTGTTTCTCAAAGGATATTGCTTGTTGATTTTGTTGTCTTCATTTCATTACCTAGTCATACGTCTCTTTGTATTATTTCTTTTTTTCCTTTTTAATGGAGGGGGGGATATGTTTTTCTTTTTTATTTTGTTTTTTGTAATTAATAACTGCAATATTACAAATCTCTGTTTTGGATTTTTCAAAGCTTTTAAATATGATGCTATTGATAGCTATAAATGCTGAAAAGCTTTGATACTGCACACTGGACAACCATACAGTATACGTGCTATTCAGGTTTATGCATGCATTATACATGCATGGTAGTACTTCCATGGTACATGTACAGTACAGTGAGCTTGTGTAATATAATGGAGATACGTACTGTACAGCATACAGAGAGCTAACAGCCTATGTCTCTTAACTGTTATGTCAAAATACTGCAATGTTCAATATACATTGTACAGTAGTATAAATTTGCATAAAGGTTGATTTTAACAAGTTGCCTCTTTATTACTGTACTGTACTTATGGTTCCATATAGGCTACTGTACTGTAACAGAAAATTGATGTGCCATACTGTAGATCTTTTTTAGTGTTCTGTCAATGCTACACCTGAGGAGCTCTAAGAAGACCCATGCAGCTCATTAATCTCTAGGGGTCAAATAAAGCATGCATATACAGTAGTACCAGGTATAGAAAACTCACACCCTTTAATATGCAATAATTATAAGAGCACTCTGTAAAGTACATTCAGTACTGCAGAGTGCCAAATGGTTCAAAATATCCAAACTTAACATCAAAGTGTGGAAACTTAACATCGAAGTACCTGAACTAAAGATGGAACTATCCAAACTTAACATCGAAGTATCCAAACTACAGTAACATCGAAGTATCCAGGCTTAACATCGAACTGTCCAAACTAACACCGACATGTCCAAACTTAACATGGAAGTATCCAAAGTTTACACCAAGATGATTGAAATAAGCATGCTAACTTCCAAGTCCGTTTGGATACTACGAACTGTATAGCATGGCACCAAATGATTCATATATCGAACTCTAACATCACTGGTTGGCTATGTTGCTTTGCACTCATCACGTTTATGTTGCCCCAAAATTTGCACACAGAGTGTATTGTGGACTGCGCATGCACATCATACATCCTATCGTCTGCTAACTGTTAGGACTAACTTAGCCTAAGCCTTCAGGCTAGGCGCACCCAGTGTTAGTGTCTGTATAGTAGTGTTGGTGTTAGGCAGGCTAAATACAGTAGTTTCTACCACTAGTACCACATACGCCTAGACCCGTGTGCTAGGCTAAGCAAATGACGCAGGCTAGACACAGCAGGCCGTCCTGCCCAATTGAACGCCAAGTGCCATGCCTACTACAGCATAGTACTAACAATAGTCAGTGAGCTAGTTAATTATAATATCTATCCAGCACACATATATGCATTGCATGTATATACACCGCACCGTGCCACTAACACTGTGACACATGCACAAAATTCTGCAACATGCTTAGTGCAATCCTCTGGCGATTATAAATAAACGACTCACTTCGACATGTCAATGTTGAGTTTGTTATATGAACCAATTGGCACCCGTGTTTACGATTTAACAGCCAGTGTGTTGAAAAAGACTTGAAGTTAGCAGACAAGTTACAATCATTTTCATTTAATAGCTATTGGATCTGCCAATATGTAACGTTAGAAAAATAGGCTATTTCGATGTTCAGGCTACTGTGGATATCTCAATATTAGTTTGAAAACTTCAGTGTTAGTTTGGATATGTCGAAATAAGTTTGGATAGTTCAATGTAAAGTTTGGATACTTCAATTTTATTTTTGATAGTTCGATGTTTATTTTTCGATACTTCAATGTTAAATTGTTAAAAGTTTGGACATGTCAATTGAAGTTTGGATAGTTCAATGCAAGTTTGGATACTTCGGTGTTAGTTCAAATGGATAGTTCAATGTAAGTTTGGATGCTTCAATGTTATTTTCTATACTTCAATGTTAATTTTGGACATGTTGATTCCAAGTTTGGATAGTTTGATGTTAAGTTTGGAATTTTTGGATATTTTGAACCATTTGGCACTCCATACAGTACTGTACCTAATGTGCAAGCTTTTATTTCCAATAAATTAAGCCTCACAGCCACACACAAAATAACTGAATGGTAAGCTAAAGGAATAATTTCCTACTGTACTATAGTTCAAACCTTTCAAGTTAAAAATGAATTGAAACTCCTGAGATGTATCAAATTTTTGAAAGGAAAAGCAGCAATACATATGTACAGTACTGTATGCTGACCTGAGCTTATTAGCTGGAGGTCTGATAAACACACCAAAAATCTTTCATTCCCTGTGCCAAGCTGATACAGCACAAAATGCCAAGAACACTGTGTTAGAGTAATACTGTACTATATGATCCACAAACTTTTCCCAAAACATTTACCAGGATGCATGCCAACTGACACGTCATATATTGTGTTGGTTTACCTTGACGATTTGGAACAAAGAAAAAAAAAACATGCAATTCATACAAACTTAAAGGGGAAGTACTTTCCATTAACTGTTGCACATACAGTACTGTACTTGAAGACATGATGAATTATTTGATATTTCTGATCATTATTTTGTTCCTTACTGGATGCAAGATATAAAACAGTACTGATAACAGTAGTTCACCTGGTACAGCATGCAAACATATATGGTTCAGAAGAAGCTTGGACCTGGGGAAACTGGACATTTTTAGCAGATGTATGTGAATTTTGCTTCAAAGAAGAAGAAAATGATAAAACAGCTGTTCACTCCTTTGAAAGCCTACCATACGGTACACACAAACAGTTCCTCAGAGCTAGTACTCTATTACCTTATCTTCAGTGTTTAATTGCATAAGATAATATTTGAATTAGCAAGAAGTACTGTACTTGTAATTTATTTGAACAGGTTTCCTTTAAACAGTCCTCAGACAAAACAAGTGACACAAAATTTAGTATTATAACAACAGATACTGTAACTGTTCATACAGATTTTTAAGGCGAATGAAAATTTATTGTCTTTTCAAGGAATCTTCTACATGATTCATGCATCTTATTTCCAATAGGTTTTGCAATCAATGATGATGTGGATAACCATGAAGATTCAGTATTTTAAGTTTTGCTCCATGTTTTTGAACATTTTGTGCTCAGACACAACAGAGCCATCCAAATTTTGACATGATCTGACCCCTAAATCTTCCTCAGTTCCAATCATTTAACCAATATAGTACTGTGTATGTACAGTAAAGCATACTGTAACTCACTAGTTGTAGAAGCCTAGCATTGTTACAATGGTCTGTTTAAAGAAGGATTTGATAAGGTCACAACAGGATTTAGTGTGTTAGAGAGGCACTTGATCTAAGCATTTCAGTGAAATTTGCATTGAAATCCAATGTGTGCTGTAGTTCTCAAAATATGTGCATGTTTTCAACATTTCACATTTTCAACAAAAAGTGAACTTGGGGCAATTACATATCACATCACATCCCCACACAAGTGCACAGTGTTTTGTTTTTCTTTAAACTTTAGAGTCAATTTTCTTCTCAACAATCCCATATAATTAAAATGTGGTTACGTAAGTTGCATACTAATTTTACAAGCTTTGCATCCTCCAAAGGGAGGTCCTATTCCTATCACCTTTAAGGCCAACATAACAGTCTGATAAAACAAGGGAAACATATCCTTTTTTTGTCAATATGAGGAATTGATATAAGCTCTGCTGCCATAAAACTCACTTTGGAACATAAATCTACTGACTTCATTAACTGATGATCAAGAAATACATGTCCAATTTGAATGGAAATTTCACCACACTGTGTACAGGAAATTTGGTTCCACATATGAGAAGTAAGTTATTGCTTAAACTTCCCCTTATAACTTGCAGCTTGAAAGAAAATGCCAGAATATCAATGATTTGGCCTCTGTAATAACCAGAGGGAAAGCTCGTTGGGAAAGAAGAGACCTTTTTCCAGGCCTTGTATTTTCAATTTTCCAAGTGTGCTACTGTACATAGAATTCACACTTCTTTGGAAATTTAGGAGTGAGGTTGATGTGGTGTTTTATTATTTTTTGGAGTTCTAACTCTTTGTCTACAGTAGGTGTGCATATAATATGGCACTTCTCAGTGATTCGTGGCAAGGTCTCGTTTTCTAGCATTACGAATCCTTGCAAGCACCCAAAACACAAAGAGCTAACAGAAATGTGGTTCAATAGAATAGGCACTGACTATACATTGCCAGGAAGAAGTTTCACTTTGATCAAAAAGGACACTTTTGAAAAATCATTTTTTCAGAACATTAAAGCAAAAATATTTGGATTTACAGCAAGGAAATGACTTCTGGATGATCAATCCCACCCATATTGTGCATCAGTTCAACAAAGTTTTCCCAAAAGAGATTAGAGCTTTGTATGAAACATACAACCAAAAATGTATACATTATAAACGACACAGCATCTTCTCAAGTGTAATACTATTGAGTACTTGCCCATCAAGTGGAGAATACAGTAGGCCTAATTTCTTTGTTATCTGTTGAAAGTGAACACCTGCTTATATTTAACTTAACAAAAAATAAAAAAGAAAAAAACATGGGAAAAGCTCACATTGTACAAACAATCGTGACACTAAATACTGGATAGAAGGTCATTTGGTGGGTACTTCAAAAAGAACATTACCGTATTAGAAATTATGTCTGCCACTGAGTTAACAGAACCAGGGAAATATTATTGTATAGCAAAAGTAGGTCTACAGCAGTTTAAAATGCTCCCTTTAAAACATAGTAAAATCAAAGTGATTTTAATGTCTGTCTTTTGAGTGTTTAGTTACTTGAAATGGACCAATCTCATAACAAGAAGGCCTAATACAGTATAAAACTACTGTACTGTAGAGCACCATCCATGCTGAAGCTCAAACCTGTTGAATTACTCATTGTAATAACACATTGTTCATTCTAGGAAGGTTTTCACAAGCAAACACATGGAACCCAGATAGTAACCAGAATGCAAAAATGCATTGAGGTTTCGATGATACATACATGCTCTTTTCAATAAAATGCTACATTTCTTGTAACAAATGGTGACCCAAAGTGACCTTTGACTCCACCTGTAAGTAACTGGTTTTCCTTTTAACCAAAACAGTTCTATATTCAAAAAGCCAAATTTCATAATGTGCCTTAAGATATTCTGCAAACAAGGTTTTCAGAGTTTGATTCCAGGTGATACCAGACGACCATTGACCTCCACCAAAAACAACAGGTACAGTACTTTCAACTCAACAGTACTATGGATGTGTTATGACCATAACGCATCCACATACTAATTACGAAATCCATCCCAGTTTCCTACCTTGAGATATCCCATTTTGACAAGTTTTTCAAAGTTTCACAATCATGACCCCGGATATCATTTCACCTCCACAAAAAAAACCTTATACAAACCATCTTTTCACCATAATTCATCCACATACTAATTATGAAAGCCATCCATGTTTTGTACCTTGAGCTATCCTAAACAGGTTTTTCTAAGTTTGACCTCCTATTACCCCAAATGACCTTTGACCTTTACCAAAATCAATAGGGTTCTTCCTTACATCATAACGCATCAAAATATCAACTTTGAAATCAATTCAAGCTTCCTACCTTGGGATATTGTGTTACAAAGGTTTTCAGGATTTGTCCCCTTCGGACCCCAAATGACCTTTGGCCTCCAAGTTTCATACCATGATGTATCATGTAAACAAGGATTTGGGGGTTTGACCTCGCGTGACCCCAGACGACCCTTGACTTCCACTAAAATATATATAGGATTCTTCTTTACATTATAACCCATCAAAATATCAAGTTTGAAATGAATCCAAGTTTCCTACCTTGAAATATAGTGGGAACAAGGATTTCAGGGTTTGACCCCATAGGACCTTTGACCTCCAAAAAAATATATCGGGTTCTTTTTTACGTTATAATGCATCAACATATCAAGTTTGAAATGAATCCAAGTTTCCTACCTTGAAATGTAGTGAAAACAAGATTTCAGGGTTTGACCCCATGTGACCCCAAATGACCTTTGACCTCCACCAAAATATATTGGGTTGTTCCTCATATCATAATGCATCAACATATCAAGTTTGAAATGAATCCAAGTTTCCTACCTTTAAATATCGTGAAAACAAGGATTTCAGGGATTGACCACATGTGACCCCAAATGACCTTTGACCTCCATGAAAATGAATCAGGTTGTTCCTCACATCATAATGCATCAACATATCAAGTTTGAAATGAGTCCAAGTTTCCTTCCTTCAAATGTAGTGAAAACAAGGATTTCAGGGTTTGACCCAATGTGACCCCAAATGACCTTTGATCTCCACCAAAATATATTGGGTTGTTCCTCATATCATAATGCATCAACAAATCAAGTTTGAAATGAATCCAAGTTTCCTACCTTGAAATATAGTGAAAACAAGGATTTCATGGTTTGACCCCATTTGACCCCAAATGACCTTTGACCTTCACGAAAATCAATAGGGTTCTTCCTTACATCATAACGCATCTACATATCACGTTTGAAATTAATCCATGTTTCCTATCTTGAGATATTGTGTAAAAAAGGATTTTGGTTTTTGACCCCCTGTGACCCCAGATGACCTTTGACTTCCACCAAAATCAATAGGATTCTTCCTTACATCATAACGCATCAAAATATCAAGTTTGAAATTGATCCAAGTTTTCTACCATGAGATATCATGTAAACAAGGATTTCGGGGTTTGACCCCACATGACCCCAAATGACCTTTGACCTCCACCAAAATCAATAGGGTTCTTCCTTACATCATAACGCATCTACATATCACGTTTGAAATTAATCCAAGTTTCCTATCTTGAGATATTGTGTAAAAAAGGATTTTGGTTTTTGACCCCCTGTGACCCCAGATGACCTTTGACCTCACCCAAACTAAATAGGGTTCTTCCTCTCAGTATGGGGTATCTGTGTACCAAGTTTGAGAACTGTCCGATCTTCCCTTCTCAAGATATCGTGTAAACAAGCAAAGTGTCACAAACACACACACATACACGCACACACGCACATACACACATACATACACACACACGCCATCATGAATGCATAGGTTTCTCTTTTCATCGAAACCAAAAAAACAGCAGAGTACAATTTTTGAGGCCTTTCTCAAATTAGAAGATTCTTAAAGTATGCAAAGAGATAAAAAAAAGACCAGTTGAATTAACCAGAAAGTGAAAAGGCTTTGGGATTTCTTGCAGACCAAGATTCTCTTTAAATTGTGCCATTGTGTAATTAACAAGGCAGAGGGCAAATTTAATGGGTTGCAATAACACAATAAGTAAAAGCTTAAAAAGAAATTTGACCCTCTTCATCCCTTCCACAAGAAAAGCTAGTTCAATGTAATGCCTTGTGACTCCATGCTAGTGCTTAATTTTTCCTCTAGACTTGTAAATTTATACTGTACACAGACAGTTTTAAAGGGAGTGCAGTTCAGTGGGAAATATGTAGTAAACTGAATTTGTTTGATGGGTAAAAATAGAGAAGTGGCACACAATTGGTCAGAGAGCTGTCAAAATTAAATTATTCATCCAAAATCAGACAAAAAATTTGTAATAAATGCATCTAGGAGAAAATGGCATTTCAAAATATGATCCCTTGATGACTACTGCATATTTTTTTACAACCAGCTAGAAGCCCTTCAAAAGTAGATTAAAAATGTCTTGTTTGGTAACTATCAGAAAGAGAGGTGCAAAGCAATACCACACCAGTTTGTTAGTCCCGCCTTTTGACCTCATAAAGAATAACCTTCGTTACACTAAGATAAAAAAAATCTACATAAAATACTCACGGAACACTAAAGTATGTGAGGAATACTATGACCAATTTTCAAGGACATTGAGCACTATTTGTGGGAAAAGTTACACTTCATAGATTTCCACAAAACAGCCAGTAATGACCCATAGATACCTTTAACCTCAGCTTTTTGAACACAACATGGAGCCATGTGTTCAATGACCAATGTAACCAAGTTTCATTGTAATTCATTAAAAAATTTGCCACTGAGAGCATTAAAGGCAAATCTTGTGAACAGACATGATAGATAGATAGACAGATACTGTAGACACAGTGACAGTAGCAGATGACAATAACTCAGACAGCTCTTTCAGCTTAATACAGTAATTCAGCGACATTGTACAGTAAGTATTCTGCAAACTTTTTATACAGTATTTTCCCCTAACCATACAGAGGTTGAAAAATAATGGGAATACTTCAGTTCGTTTCACAAATGGGATATCATTTTCGTAGGCCTTTTACAGTATATATCCTACCTGAAATGCATGTATCCCTAAAGTATGTATGAATACTGTACTTAAGTACATACTGTACTGTATAACTTTGTCCATATGCCTGTAAGTACAGTATAAAAAATCTCTGTGCATTTACAGATAATGAAGTAAAAGAAAACAAAAGAACACATTAAAGGGCCATTCTTCTCACCCCAAACTACACTTCTTGTATGGGGTAACAGAAACTCTCAGTTGGCTCAGTCTTTTGATTGACAGAGCTCTAATTCAAACAATGCAGATTACTGTACCAAAGCTCATATTACCCCGCATGAAATGTACTGAGAGTGTTTCGATTATAAACATTGAACTTTTCTGTATTCCCCCGAAGCAATTTGAACTGAGGTTGTGCCTGGATGAGGGTGAATTTCAGACAATTGTGGGAGGGCTTTAAGTAAGAAGGTAAGGAGAATTGGTACTCTTTGGGGTGAGAGAGTTGGGCCTTTAAAGTGTAGCAGCACATTTTATGCCTGAGTCTTGCTGTACGGTATTTCTTTGTTTTTGCTTCTGTTAATGTTCAAAAATCTAGTTATAATACAAACATTTTTGCTGAACATGTTTATTAACTTGATGTTATATACTGTAAAGTGGGCATGATTTCTATATATTAGAGCCCATGAGAGTTTTCTCCCAACAATAGGCCATGTTCAACATCTAGGCCTAAAGTAATTATGGAATGATGTTTGTGTAAAGTGTATAAACAATGGGAAAACCATGCATAGATTTCCAGGGTTTTTTTGCTGTTACTGCTGTCAATTTCTAAAATATATAGTTTATGAACATTTTGTTTTGCTTGCACATGGACATATGGGAGCTTGGTGATCTTTGCAATACATTATTTATGGCAACTTAACAAAATGCAATGTCCTTTTGTTAAGTCTGCTACACAAGTTTTGCATATTATGTAGGTTCACTGCCTTTCCAAAAATGTTAACAATAGTTTAATGGGGGTAATTTACCTTCCAAGCACTCACCAGGGCTCAAAATAACCTACGGCACCGACAGCCAAGGCTATTGTGCCATAGCTGATTGACATGGTGTCCTGTTTAAATTAACCCTCACCAGCAGCCAAAACTGCCATGGTGCCTTTTGAAAATTATAATGTTGACTAATTAACACCAAAAAACAAAATAATAAACAGGAAACCTTCCTTTTATTTATAACTAGCATAGGCGGCGGAAGCCTGGGGGGGTGGGGGGGGGGCCAGGGGGCCTGGTCCCCCCCAATAATATTTTTATGAAATTTTTGGGAGGCATGGGGGGCAATATAACTTAATGTCGCACGATAAATTTTACAAAAGTAATTGAACAAATTTAAGTTGCTTTTATAACATTTCGGCTATTCTTTGGCTCAATTATTACTTTTCAGCGTGCAAAAGTTGCAAAGCTTCTGGAGGCTTCGAACCCTGAACCTGGAATCCCACATTAATGATAACCTGTAGGAGAGATTATTTTGGCCCTTCAAATACTTAAAGCAAAACTTTTGCAAGCTATCTTTCTTTTTCTCAAATCAGGGTCTTTTTTAACATACTGAGCTAGGGCATGTCCCCAGGCCCCTTATTTGCCCCAGTAATAATGTCCCTTTTAGGATTATAAGTAATACCTATGCAAAGGTACTTTTTTGCTTCCATTAAGTCCCCTAAAAAGTCTAAAATGTCAGAGCTTCTCACATCACTGAGATTCCAAGACCACTGATATTTTCCCTGAATTGTTGAGACATATTTAATGGGATAAAATGAATCTTGGGGAAGTTGCAGTAGAAGTCTAAGGTTGCAATGAAAGTAAGGAAAAACTTACAGTATGCTGTTACTTGCGCAGACTTTCTTTCCTAGGGAGAATGATGTTACTTTCATATACCGCCACAGATATGATGCAATGATACTTAGGCAAAAAGAATTGTGATTGTCCCCATTTTTGCTGGGAAAAAAATTTGCATCATTCCATTCTGCACATGTATCATCTTTGCTCAGAGCAAGTTCATCCGCCACGGTATCCTTAAATACCCATCACCCAGCATGAGATCGAAGTACGACTGCTAAAACTGTGTTTTGTACAATGAACTGAACATTCATGTCGTGTATAAAGGTTTCACAAGCATCTGTATGTAATGAAATGGACCAATCAAAATTGCAACATTTTCTGTATACTCTTTAAGGCCCAGTTCTCTCACCCCAAACATTACTCTACCAATTCTCCTAACCTTTATACTTAAAGGACCATTCCTCTCACCCCAAACTGCAGTTCTTGTAGGGGGGGTACCAAAACTCTCAACTGGCTCAGCTATTTGACTGACAGCTAACTCAAACAATGCACACAGCATGAACTGTACTGAGAGTGTTTGATTACAGTATGCACATTGAGCTTTTTTATACTCACCCTGAAGAAATAAACTGAGATTGAGTCTGGCTGAGGATGAATTTCAGACAATTGTGGGAGGGTCTTAAGTAAGGTCAGGAGAATTGGTTCTGTTTGGGGTGAATTGGTTCTGTCTGGGGTGGGCCCTTTAAGCCCCTCCCACAAAATTTTGTCTAAAATTCATCCTTATCCAGTTTATTGCTTCAGGGCGAGTACAGAAAAGCCCTACATGTATGTGTATAACCACCACACTCTCAGTACAGTTCATGCTGTGTAATATAAGATTTGATAATCAGCATTGTTTGAAAGTCAATCAAGAAGCTATGCCAATGGAGAGTTTTTGTGCCCTCTACAAGAAGTGTAGTTTGGGGTGAGAGGATTGGACCTTTAAGTGTGTATTCATATGTCCGTTGCTTGTAGACAGCATACTGATGTGCATGAGAAATCTTTACTGCTTCCAAGGGCAGCATGCAAAGTTCCCCAGAGTTCTGCTTTGAGTTGCAATTGCACTACAAATGCAGTAGTTGGTACGATTGAGACTGCAGAAATTAAGGTTGAGAAGGGAGGCAATCAGAGATTCACCAGGAGAAAGTTGGAATGGTAAAATTGTTGGTTTAACATGGTACGTTGATAACAGACATGTCCAATATAAGCGTACTGCAGATTGCTCCAATCAATCAAGCTCATTCTGTGTACTTAAATACTCAGATGGGGCATTTTTCACACACGTTGTACTGTAACTTAGTTAAAGTTCACCTGAGTACACGGGAGGAGTGTTTCCTCTAAGAAATTAACCACTGGGTCAAAATGACCAGTTTGGAAAATTTTGACCCAGTAGAACTGTTGGAGGCATGGAGCTGTTAGAGGCACGCGAGCGCAAAGAGCGAGCCCCCGACGGGTGGGGTCAGGGGCCTGCCTTAGGGCCCCTAATGGGGTCCATGGGAAAAGCCCCTGTAAGCTCCTGAGTTTAAGGGGTTTTAAAGGCATCAGAAGACTGTTTCCAGCAGGTGAAATTTCTTTTATAATGCCCCTGTATTTTTGTATGTTTATGTGCTAGGTGATGATAAAAAGAAGTGTTCGACTGATTATTTTGTAATCGGTGATGACCCATTACAGATTATTTAATTTAACAATTGACCCGCTGCCAATTATTAGAAAGAGAGAAGGGATTATACCGATTATTAGAAAGAGGGAAGTCATACTGTATGTTTGTCTCTATAAATGGCGCCCCCTTGCTTCGTTGCTTCATTCATATGCTATTACCAAAACCAGTTCAGGATGGAAAATATTGGGAATAGTTCCGTGCATTTCACGAACGGGGTATCATCTTTTAGGGTGAATACTGTTACTTCAAAAGTGGAGGTACAAATCAACCAGAATTGTTTGCAGTCGATGTGACATGCCCTGTGATAATTTAGTTCTTAGGCCAACATCATGTTCTGCTAATTTTTCATCCACCAACCATGTCAGAATATTTGCATCCTTTTACTGTACTGGGTTGTAGTTGCATTAATGATCTGTAGCTACTATCCCACTTTTAATAACGAACCCCATGTACAGCAATCATGATAATCTTAGCAGTTTGGGACAGCAAAACAATAACACAATAAACGTATACTATGGTTCCTTTCGGATATAAATACCACCCTATTTTTTGCAGTTCTTGTTCAAAACTTACATCTTGTTTAAAAAGAATCAGCAACTGAAATTCACGTGAGTAAGATCCTCGAAAAAATCCACGCATGCAGAGATTTGTGCCGCAGATTCGTGGTGAATTCTAGCACGGGACTCACCCCGCTGCGCTAGCCGGCAATACGAGCATGGGAGGTGCGATCGTCGTAACACAAACTCAATGGGAAAAGTTGTCTCGAGACCGAGTATTTTCACACACTAAATCACATAGGCAAAGGCGGGAGTTGTGATTGGCTGGTTAGAATCAACGCAATTGAGCCAATCACGATTCAGGGTTCAATTTAAATTTTGCAATGGATCTTATGCATATGATGTCACCAGGCAAAACATGATGCCTTGTTTGGAGGTAAAAATGCACACCCACGTAAGTCTACTGCATTCGTGGGCCAAGAAGTTTGCCATTTGAGACCCCGTGCATCACTGTTTTCGTTTGCAATGACGCCGTATGACAACATCGCATGCGTCCTATTGTAAATAACAATACGGAAGGAATGCTGGGAATGGCTTAATTTATGCAAGATAATAACCACCAAACTTCACAAGATTCTAGGTGCTACGTGTACAAAACATGCACAGATATAGGTGATGAAAAAACAGCGAAACACTGCAGCTCCGTAGTCTGCACAATGTGTTTTTGTGCAGAACAGTTTGTACAGGAACTTACGCTGCGCTTTCTGCGAGACTGCAAGGAAATACACCTTGATTGCAACTTTAAATTTAATTCCAGGTTATATGGTAGGGTTATAGCGGTTAATATCAAACGTTCATTCCCACTGCAGGTGTAAAATTTATGCATTTGTGATTATCAATGCAGGGTTTTCCCTGGGTTTAGAATTGAACGTCGCGCATCTGATGCGTCCATTGGTGGATCGCCGGCCTGGGGGAGGGGTATAAGGGGTGACTTATGCAAGTCCCTAGACGCAAAATGGTGACATTTTTGAGCCAAATTAGTCAACACAATTTTTGTAAGTTGACGCAAAAATATTAGCACCGATACTCACATTCGTACAAATTTTGATCTACTGGTAGCGGTCACATTGGCTTCCATGTCACCGTAATTTCTGCTTCAAAAGTTTTGGTTCATCGGCATGGCCTTTAGTAAGCGCTGGCACCAGAAGATTTTTACCCCCGGTTGGCCTTTATTTTGCCTCCGTTGCTCACCAGAATTTACGTGATTGGGCCGGCTTGCAATATTACCAGTTCAGGATAGAAAATATTGGGAAAATTTCCGCTCGTTTCACGAACGGGATATCATTTTTGTAGGCGTAATATATTTTCACTTCAAAAGTGGAGATGTTAATCAACTGTTAATGCGATAGATTTGTTTGCAGTCGATGTCACATGCCCCAGGCTTTAATAATTTAGTTCTTAGGCCAACATCATGCTCATTCTATTTTTCATCCCCCAATCATTTCGGAACTACTGCATTCCTTTTCTGCACTGGCCGGTTGTAGTTGCTATAATATACTGAAGCGACTCTCCTGCTTTAATACGAACCCCATGTAGAGCAACAATTCATGATAATCTTAGAAGTAGAATCTTAGCAGTTCTGGGCAGCCAACAATTGCACCCGATTAACGTATCTTATGGTTCCTTTCGGGTATAAACATCCCCGGAAATATTAAGCAGTTCTTGTCCAAAACTTACGTCTTGTTTAAAAAGAATCTGCAACTGAAATGCACGTAGGTCAGATCCCCGAAAAATCCACGTACGCAGAGATTTGTGATGCTGTTTCATGTTGAATTTGGCACGGGGCTCGCCCTGCTTCGCTAGCCGGCTATATAAGCATTGGCAGTGCGATCGTCGTAACACAAACTCAATGGGAAAACTTGTCTCGAGACCGACTATTTTCACACACTAAATCACATAGGCGAAGGCGCGAATTGTGATTGGCTGGCTAGAATCAACGCAATTGAACCAATCACGATGCAGGGACCAATTTAAATTTTGAAATGGGTCGTATGCATATGATGTCATCAAGCAAAACATGATGCCTTGTTTGGCGGAAAAAACGGACACGCACGGAAGTCTACTGCATGCGTGTGCCAAGAATTTTGCTTCACGAGACCACGTGCATCACGGTTTTTGTTTGCAATGACGTCGCATGACAACATTGCACAAGTCCTACTGTAAATAACATTACGGAAGGAATGCTGGGAATTACTTAATTTATGCAAGATAATTATCACCGGACTTCACAAGATTCTAGGAGCTTCGTGTACAAAACGTCCACAGACATGTATGCCAAGCTTTGGGATTAAAAAGAGGCGAAACACTGCAGCTCGATAGTCTGCTTTGTGCAGAACAGTTTGTACCCCAACTTACGCGGCGCTTTTTGCGATAAGCTAGGAAAAGACATTGAATGCAATTCTAAATCTAATTCCATGTAATACTACAGGGTTATAGCGGAAAATATCAAACGATCACTTCCATGGCAGGGGTAAAAATTTTACGTTTGTGATAGTCAATGCAACCAGTTTTGGCGGGAAGTTAAAGGACTGAGTTTACAACAATTTAACGAAACTAAGGGCAAGTTTCAAGCATATTTTAACCCCTTTTTCAGTTTGCAAATAATCGGGAGTAATGATCAAGTGAGTGCCAGAATTTATAAAAGCAATGGAGCACGTGGCTGCAAGCAATCACAGATTGTGTGTGTCCCGATCTTTTCATGAAAACATGTTGGGAAAACAACGGTTCTATGTAGGAAAAACATGTAGAAACCAACCGGCTTCGCATAGAATTCTAATACTCCCATTGCATTTTTGCTACGATCGAATTTCCCAAACTTTGGTTGTAGCCGGGCAAAACAATCGTGTCGTAAGTTTTAAGAACGAAGTAACAGGAAATATGTGGGATTACATCGTGAAGATACAATGACATGGTTCGTTCGTTTGATTGATAATTTCGCAAATCTGAGACATTAGCCCCGCCTCTAACCTGCCAAAGGCGGGCGTATGTGTTTTGGTCATGCAAGTCGTGTTATGCCACATAGCAGCTGTGCTCCGGAGTGAGCAAAACATTTTCCTGATACAAGCCTACGACGGCAAGTGTAGGCTAGTTAATTATAATAATACTGTGTTGTTTCTCGTTCAATAGTAGGCCCTATGGGATATACATACAGAGCTCCGACTCGCATGCAGTGGTATGTGCATGGAAATTAAAAAAGTTAGTTGCAGTTTTACAAATAAGTCAATGGTTTTGTCGTTTATTGTATTAAACAACAAAAGCAATCGTTGACAGAAAGAAGAAAAATTATGGAGGCTAGCTGGCAGCAATTTTGAACATCGCGGCCGTTTTTTGAACGTCGCGGCCTCCTTGGTTTAGAAGCTTGAACGTCGCGGGCCGCGACGTTCAAAACGCCCAGGGAAAACCCTGCAATGCATCCCATTTTGGCAGGAAGATAAAGGATCGAGTATTTACAGGAATTAATGAAACTAAGAGCAAGTTGCATGTATATTTTAGCCTTTTTTTCCAGTGTGCAAATAATCGGTGGTAATGATCGGTTGAATGGCAGAATTTTACCGATGCCGATTATTTACCGGGGAGCAAAATGAAAACCTCTTTTTTATTTTTCACCACAAACATCAGTGCGTCAAATCGATAAGTCATTGCGTCAAAATCCCGTCATAGCGGCTTAGCGGAAACACTGCACGGTAGAGTACATGATGAGAATTAAACTGTCCGAGAAGAGACTTAAGAGCTTTTGCACAAAGCTATGCAGATGTTTCACTGTATTTTCCTTTTAAAATTTATTGCAATTTTACAAAATTTGAATGCTTAAAAATAAGAACACTTTTGCCGATTTTCATGCCAGATGGGAAACCTTTATTTTGTTGTGAGTACTGGGTGGGAGGCTAACGTGCTGGCAGGCACCATCCGGAGTAGCTAGTTACAACCTAGAACACTTTTGCACATTATTGTGTAGTTGATGATTCTATTCCAAATTTTCGGACCTTGTAAGGGGTTTCGGCTCTAATTGGATTTCCGTACCCAGTTATGGGATAAAGGCTAGGTTTAGGTACGCATAGTAATGAGGTTAGGGTTACGTGCACACAGTAAACAGGGTTAGGGTCAAACACGTACAGTAGTACAGGGTTAGGGTTAGTGTTAGGGACAGGGAAATAAAATGCATGTGCATACCTATGCATAGGTATGCCACTTCCTGGTATGAAAACCCAATTTTTAGGCTTAAGTTAGGCCAGATTCAATACTCAGTTGCTCGATGACAGTGTCACCAACACTGACTGACAAGTGAGAGTGTTGACAATACTGGAGTGTTCTCGGGAGTAAACAGAGCTAGCCTAGGCCGCATAGGCCTAAATGAACACTTAGCCAGCCTACCGTACATTATTGTGAGTTAGCTAGGCTACAAGTAGCATGGTTATATAAAAGTTTCGTGCATTCCAGCACTATTTTGTAAACATCATAGTCAACTCACCCTTTGATTCAAAAAAATTATAACCAGACCAAACTATTATTCGTTTGCTTTATTTTGATATATAAAACATGCTCTAGATAGAAAGAAATTAAGGAAGAAATGGTTGATTGAAGCTGGGCTCTATTGTCACAACTTCATGTTGTTTTATGTCCCTAAGTTTTGTGCATCCTAAATTTTAGTGATGGTGTCCTTTGTGGAAGTAAAATCAGATACTACATTTGTTAGATGTTGCCAAAAATTGTGTTTTGGCAGTTTCTCAGTCTTTAAATAAGTTTAAACTGATCAAAACTGGGTTTTTGTTGAAGAAGTTGGTGACGGTTTTCCATTCATTTTAAACTGAAGGCGTGGTAACATTTTTCTTCGTTTAACCCACAAAAATTGTACCAAGTAACAGTGAAAACAGTTTTAAACATCCTTCATACCCAAGAAATAATTTACCAACATCACTACTATCATAGATGTCCTTAGGACGGGATAAATGATTGGAATGTTGAACATGTCAATTGCACCCGGTAACACTAACTCAAATTTTAAGACAAATGTTTTTGACCCCTTTCCATGATAGGAAAAAAAAGACTTCACATCACTATGCTTCACGAAACCGATACATGTAAACATGCACAACATGTTAATAATAGACAGGGAATAATTTAGCATTCAAATTTTTCATAGCAGTTTTGAAGATTTTTGAGGTCTTTCTCACATTGTTTGCGAAAAAGCAAGGGTAATGCACACAAAAGATTGCTACACGATTTTTCATTTGTGTGGCAACTTGGCCTGTTTGTGTAGCAAATTGCGATGCGATACTGGATAAATTATTCCCTGATAGACTGTCAAAGTTTCAAGTGGCTGTAACATCGTATGTCCAAGAAAACAATAGATTTGTGACACTGCTTCCACAGCTTTCCAAAAAAATATCGCAGTAGAAAATGAGGTAGGCCTAGCCTAGGCCCAATATATTTCAAAATCCTGAACGACCTTAAAGCGAAATGGAACTTGAAATAAGCTTTCACGGTAAACCGGTTTTATTACCGATACCGGTAATAACCGGTTACGGTTCGGTTCGATTATTGCCTTGAAGAATAATCGAAAAATCGAAAAAATCGGTAATATCGTAGGAATCGAAAATAATCGTGAATAATTGTGAAATAATCGTAAAAATGTAAGTTACAGCATTATCTCGTCCTAGTTGACAGTACAACTCATCGGCGGCGGGATCCTTTGTGTTTCCACGAGAGTAGATCATTTACGATGTGTTTTGCAGGGTTAACGGGGTGATCGCGCGCCATCATATTACCTGTCCCAAATCTACTACCCAAATCTTTGCAAATATCGCATGCAAAAAGAATCACTTCATTTACATGATTCCCCCGATAATGGACTAATATTTTTGGCCAATTTGTTAAGCGTTCTCCTAGTCTGAGAATGAAGAGAGTCCTTAGAAATTATGTTTAAGTTGGAGAGTTGTTTGCACTTCGTTTTCTGAAGTTGAAATTTTCATCGGCGTGCGGCCCGAATTTGCTATCGCCACGTAGTGTGCTACAATACTGCTCACATGTGTGTTCGCAGCAATATGTACATAACTTCTTGCACGCAAGCTGCCTGACAGTGATTAATAGTAACGTTTTACGCAGAAACTTGCAGATATCACCCCGCCCAGCTTGCAAAGACAGTGCCCGTAACGTTCGGCACGTAAACTGAGCCTAGCATGTGTGCGGTCTTTCATTTCATACGGTATGCAACCTCGAGTAAAATGACAAAAAAAAAACACAACTCGAAAATTACACAATGATTAAGCGTGTCACTTGTACCCAAATCAACACTTTGCCGCTATGTGTAAAGTACTAAGATATCACTGTAATGACACCGAAAATATTCACGATTTTTTAGACAGGCCATTACATACACGTTTGGTAGACCCAGAGTGGCATTCGTGCATACTACGAATTTTACGAATGAAAGCTATGTCAGCATGCCCGGATGTCAACACGAGACTAGCTGCGTAAGAACGTTAATAGCCGTTTAGTGATATAGGCATTGGAGAGTAGAATCTTTCTTACCTGGCTCTAGTGACTCTTTTCTGTTAAGTTTGTCATTTTTTATTTGAAACAAAAGAGACGATACAACCTTGTGACATGTGAAGTATTATTGAACTTGTGAATGTGATCTCGGAAAATATCATGGATGTACTATGGAACATGCCCCACAAAATGTTGTCATGTTTTAGTCACCATAACACCGGGTACGGCGATTATGTACCTAGTTCCTATTTTTGTACCCGTGCAAATACTAATACAATTTATACAATATGAGCTGTAATGCGCAGCTTCCAAGTTTTCGGTCAAGCGATCTGTACTGTGCAGATAGGTTCCTCAAAAATCTACTGCCTGCATTTATTGGCTATTTTATCGTACAGTATTTTTCGGGGCTCAAAGTCATCTTGGTTCGCTGGTACAGCCGAAGTTTCTGTCAACAAGCCGTCTCGAAATTATCCATACGTAATGCTTTTTCTAATTCGTTGTAACTCAAATACCATCGGGCATATCACAGTAATATGATTGATTTTAACATATATATTCTACCTTAAAGTCCCCGCCATTTATTTATTAAGGAAGCGCATCGGGCTGTTTCATTAACAAAATTCTAATATTTATAAAAAGGGCAAAGATTTGGGAATCCCTACATCGATCGCCTAGAAGAACGCTCAGTGTAAAGACGTCACATCAACTGACACAAAATTAACCAATCAGAACACAAGTGCAATTGTATTCTCTGTTCGGTAGCAATCCTCATTTATAAACGGTAGTATGTACACAACATCTCTCATAATCGCTCGCATTCACCCTCGAAAAGATCGAGGGTGAATGTGTGGCTTACGGTAGTACATTATACAGGAAGTTGCCACGTGGCCAAAAGCCACGTGGAAGCAAGCTGTACATAAATGTATGTACTTATTTGCATTACATTCGTGGCTAACTGGAGTGCACCACTTGCGTTATTTTAGTATGGCTTATACTACCGTCCCTACGGACATGCGTAGTTTCGTCGGTCCCTGATGTTGAAATCGGGCGACCCGTGTAAATCCCGATGGTCCATGTAACTCTCATTGAAAAGTTTTAGAATGATCGTTGAATGAAAGCAAGCATAATTTTATACAAACGAATAATGAAGGGATATAACACTTTGGTGTACAGCAGGTTCTACCGTAAAAGTTCAATGCTTTTGTTTTATTAGCCAAGCAAAAAATTTTAGGGCTCAGTTTGTAGTAGAGCAGACCCGCGCACGTAGGGGACTCACGGACAATAAGCGCAGTGGGATTGTTGGCGGGTTAAGCACTGATGGAGAGCTAGCCAGCGGGAGGGCCAGGGCGGGGATTATAAACAAAAAATGCAGTTTCCGTTCCTGATTTCTATACATTGCGGGCACATATTTCATGAACATTGTGTGAAGTTTATATAGCTGAGCCCGAGAGCATAAATAAAAAGGGTTCTTTGCTTTTGATAAATTGTAGTATAATTAGCAGTCAAGTACCGCAACTGAGGCATCCAGTTGGGCTGGCTTACGGATACAAAGATGTACGTAAGTTGCTTGCTACAGCACATATGTCAACTTAGGAACTTAATGTAATATGAGCGGGAAAAAACCGGTTATAATCGAAGTACGATTCTTAGACGTCCGATTATACCGGTTATGTTTTTTTGGAATACCGTGAAAGCTTAACTTGAAATGGATTTATTTTGATGAAAAATGTCACGCTTTTAATATTTAAAGATCAAATGGCTAGGCTTTTGTGTTGCTACTGCGATATAGTGAAATTTGTAAGGTATCCTGTTTCTGAGGTGCGCGATATTTACCGTACCACAACACTTGTGGTAGTCTACTCATCATAGCTTAGCCTAACTGTTAGGACCCGAACTACACAAACAAAACACATCAGCCTAACATTAGCCTACTGTCAATCTTCGATTTACCATAGCCTAGGCCTAAATGAGAATATCGAATTATTTTGACAAAAAAAAAAGAAAATTGATAAATGTCATGCAGGTTACGTTCTTGATTTCCTCACCGATGAAGTCACTTTGATGTGTAACTGAACTTCATTCGCTCTTAGAAACCCACAGAGCGCTGTATCACTTTTTCGGTGTCAACTTGTCAACATCAGTACGAGATTGTGCATTGGCATACAATATCTCTTGTATACATCCTGCATGCGTTCAGGTGATGCACACACAGTGTAAAGCTAAACATTGTTGTTATATGGAGAGCTGTTTTCTTGAAGAAAGTCCACTAGCATGTTCGTACGCGTTGTAGGTACACAAGTACTCACTTATCACAGTGGGTGTGTGGTGCACAGTCTCTAGTTACCCGTGTTTTCTCAAGTGTGACGGTTCCGATAAGTCCATCATTACAGTGCCACTGTTCTAACTCAAAAGGAATCGATTGAACTAATTACAGCACCAATTCAGCTAATCGATTATCTTACCATAATGACAGTTTCTCATTTTCCCTTTATTGCAAAAATTTAAATCTCAATTCTAAAATTAATCAAATATTATGATATCGAGTACCGTATATGACTGGTTTCTGTTTCCTAGAAATGAGTCAAATCTCCGTCTTTTCAAACATTCCTTTATGACGTCAGAAATGGTTTCATCAATGTAGCCTGTCTGTGTTACCAACTATTTGGCATTGTTTCACACTTTTTTCGGATTGAAGGAAAATTTTCATCCTACAAAAACAGCAAGCAAAGCCCACGATGCAACCTAGTGATCACTGGCATGATATCCGGTCGCGATGCCGCCTGGGGGAGGGGAGGGAGGGGAGGGAGGGAGGGAGGGAGGGGAGGGAGGGGAGGGAGCGGAGGGAGGGGAGGGAGGGGAGGGAGGGATGGGAGGGGAGGGAGGGGAGGGGTAGGGAAGAGGTTATAGGCCGACTTTCAGGAGAGTGGGTATCCTCGGTTTTGTATTTTGGGGGATAAGAGTAGTTGTATTCAATTCAAAGTCCGCAACTACTTAATCTGTTTCTATTGATACCCAGTATAGGTGGTTTGATTGTGGACATCCCCTTGTATGATAGATTCAGCCAACTTGGCATCACTCGGGCTAAGCTGTATACAGCTGTATATCGATAATATGTATAATATGTGTAATTCAATTTTAGCTTTATTATCGATATCCACTTTTGAACAATATACATATAGGCCTATAGAAAACACTTTATTTTAGAAATCATCGATAGGCTATTTATGTGATTTACTGATTCAACTACAAAATATTGACAAAATCAAAATTGTTCATAAATATTGATATTCTGCAGCAGTGATTCAGGACTGATATCCTGGTATGCATATTTACTGATACTCAATGCATGGATAATCTCATGTTTCAATGAAGCTCAGTAGGCCTAGTCCAAAATCTTATGGCAAAAATATGTATAATATGTGTATCATACTGGCCTACATATTTTGCCACAGATATATCAATACATTGTTTTGGCAATATCACTACGGAAGGTAGGGATATTGCCAATGATGAGGAGTCGATTCACTCTTTTTCCATACTTCACGAAAAATAACCCAGGTAGGCCTATCATTCCCATGTGGGCCCCATATACGTCAAACCATAAGGGTCCCATATTATTTTGCACCCAAGACCCATATGGGGCCCATATGGGCCATCCCGGTATGCCCTTATGCCCATATGGGATAATACTGGGGCCCATATGGGGCAATTTCCCAAATGGGTCCAAGCATTATCCCATGTGCATCATATGGGTTCCCTGGGCTGGCCCATATGGGTCCCATATGGGTCTTGGGCGCAAAAGGTATACGGGACCCATATGTTTTTCGATATGGGGCCCATATGGGGCACATATGGGAATGCTACCAGGGAAGCAGCAACTGGTTACTCTAAAGTGCGCAGTTCACAACTTTAAAGGCAAAATTGGAACTTTGGAACTACTTTACAACTACTTTTCTTGTGAAAGCCGTTACGGTAATGGTGGTGTGCTTCTTGTAGTGGTGGACTTACCGAAGGAGTCCAGTGATCTCACATCTGAAAGTATAGTTGGGAGGAAATCAGATACTCGTAGAAAATCCAACGGGCAATCTAATGAGTCTGCCGGTCACTGTTTCAAAATGATACAAAAATAGCTCTGCATTTTGCAAATCAGGAGTCGGTCAAAAAAAAGGAGAAAAATCAAAGGGGTAATTGCCGTACTGTAAGATGCTGGTGGTTTTTGTTATATGACCCGCTGCCAAAGAATGTATGAACTATATTGTTCACTGAGTCACTATTGAGTTCATCCAAGCAAGAGTCACGCCTATATTCGCTTCGCCATAAGATGGGCTTATTTAAATTAACATCTAATTATCAGTTACAGCAGGTTCGCTATAGCTTCGCCGTAATCAGTCTAGAATCAATCAATCACCGGTACTATACGGGCTCTTATCAAAGCGGCATACACCTCAGGGGCATCATAATTGTTTCCTGTCTTGTTAAAGAAAAAACCAGCCAAAATCTGTGAACTATATATATCACCAGGGAGTTGTAGCTCCCTGTTCGGAATGAATTATATAAGAACGAAAGTGGATTGGGTGATTAATTAGAAGAGATACCTACATAACTGAACGATAAATGAAAAAAATGAGATGGTAGTATGTCTGGATGAAACCATTCCAACAGAAATTAGATAGGCCTAAATTTCCTGAACGACTTTTGGGCCGGAGTTCTCTGCAAGAAATATGTAATCCTTCAAGAAAGACTGTCTAAACAAAGCACCACCATTGGTTGGCGAGGAGCGTTATTTCATTATGCAGTGGACTCGGAAGTTGGCCTTTCGGGCAAGTTTCTGGAGCTTCCATGCATACCGGCACACACTCATGCTATCGACTGAGATGCGAAGCTGGCTCTGCATGGTCGAAATTTAGTCAACTTATCCTTCTGAGTTACTTAGAAGATTGATATACACAGCTGCATGTAACGGACTGCATCAAATGATATATCAGATTGATTTATTTGCTACGCTGTGACCTCGCTTTAAAAATCAAAATCAATAGGTTACATCTGGAAACTAAGTATGGGTATAGTGTTGGTTGACATTGGCAAAGATTAAAGATAGCCTGCCTGTTAACTCTCATTTCCTGAAGATCCCTGCAAGAATGTGACCTCCTTTCCGCTCGTTATCGGTTAGGAGTTACAGGTTTATTTGTCCCAGATTTTTATCAAAACAAGGCCATTTTGACAATGATCCCCATTCCTGGTCTGTGTATAAATTTTCGACGTTGCCCATATATTCCTTGAAAGAGGTTGGAAGCGAGCATACTATATGGGGGCGCATGTTACAGCAGGCCAAATGTTGTTCTCAGAAGAAACTCGTTACTCAATTATTACTCAAGAACTTTTGCAAGCACTCGTACTTGGACTGTCAAAGCATCATAAGTGCAGATTTGCCAGCGGTGGGGATGTGTTTCAGAGATCAGACACACATGCCCCCCCCCCCAATAAAAAAAAGATGATGTTAATTTTCTGAACAAATTATAAAGAGATAATAATGATTATAGGAGCACTGGCAAGTAAGTTTCAAATTGCAAGCATTTCTGTTTTCTCAATGCGTTCTTACTTTTTGTTTTCTAATTTGACAGCCGTTTTTCACGGTGCACTCTCTGAACCCAACCAACTAAAATAAAAGGTTCCTATGCAGCAATGCTGAATCAGAGACCGAAACCTGGCAGGCGAGGGGTAACAGACACGTACCCTAGCTAGTCCTCGTATTTATAAAATAATATGCTTCAAAGTGTGTTAAATGATATAGCCTCCTTATCTGTCTCCCACAAGAGAGTGATCATCAATTTAGCTTGCCTTTAGCCCGCTGGGCGGACAAAATTTTTCGTCCATCTCATCGCTACGAAAAAATCATCTGACTGGAGGGACGGCAGCCTAAAGGGGTCTGCAGCCACAGAGGCGTTACGCAGGCTAGCTTGCCTTGCGCTCCGTTTATTGAAACTCATTGGATATGTTACCAAGAATTGGAGTATAAGGGCTCTTGAGACCAATGCAAGTCCAAAACGTCGATTACTGGTATATATTTATTCGTATTAGTGGTACGACAGATGAAAACGATGGTCGTGGGCACTGTCTGAGTATGTAATTCTGCGTGGTCTGGTATATTTCTCAATTAGAGAAATATATTTTTTTCAAGTTCATCAGCTTACAAAACACAAAATGGGCGCCAATAAAATCTTTTATTTGACCTGATTATTATGGTTTTGTCTTGAGTTTTTCCTTTCCCACGTCTGTTTTAATGGTCGTAAGAGGAAAGGTTTCCTTTGAGTGCCATGTTTCGATAAAATTATAAAATGATCATTGCTAGTTAGTACCGTTGTGTTAATATAAATTACAATTATTGTATAATAGTGTGTTTCGTTATGATCACTGTAAATGCTTGTTAATATTATATTCATTGCTAACACTCTGTAAATATTTGTTGGTATGTATGTAATTGAAGGCTGAAATAAAACGTTCCCTTCAAAAATAACAAAATCTTTTATTTGCTCTCGACAAAGTTCTGGTCACCAGCCCGATGTCCCTTTCGCTGGCATCTCGACTTCATTACGTCAAGGTCTCACACTCCCAATAATTTTCCCGTTGACTTGCACACTAAATAAGCTCCTTTTCAAGGCCCTGCAGCATTGTCAAACTTCGCAGCTATTTCGAGACACCTATCACTTGAAAGCTGACAAAATTTTCATGACCGCAGCTATTTCGAGACACCTATCACTTGAAAGCTGACAAAATTTTCATACCATGACCGTTTAGATTTTGACCAAGATTTTTTTAGTTAGATGACATTTAACGACACTACACACCAACACAAATGTGTCATATGGTGTCAGTTAACTCGAAGTTCAACGTTTCAAGTCAATTTATCAAGTATGGTTCACGTTCAAGTTTCGTTTTTCTTTAGTCGCCTCTTACGACAGGCGGGAAATACCCGGGACATTTCCTACAACCCCAGCCCACGGGACATTTTGAGTTAAAGTTAAAAGTTATGTAGGGCCCCAGCCCCTTCACCGTAACGGAAGTCCTCCTTCACTTGACAGCTATTTTCTAAACAGTCTAAATCACCATCAATCTTTCTCAAATTTTCAACATTCACACTCTGGAAAGTTCTCTTTCACATTCATGGAGTTTCACTACCCAACTGGTAGGTTATCAATTAAAATTAGGTCTAAACCAGAGTTAAGAGAACTACTTTCTGAGTGTGTGCACTTGAGCTGCGGAACACTACCCTAATTGAGGACAGGACACTTCGGCACAACGATCGAATCGCCGAAGCGTCGTTTGGTATTCCTCCTCTCCTTCCTAATGTATTTTTACCTGAAGAAAAAATAGTTTCGGCATTGAGCAAAATCAATTGGGGAGAACGGAGTTCGTCTGGATTCCATATTTTCTCTTACTAATCCGTCTACAAAATCGGCAAATTTCCTAATTTTTGCCCCTTTTCACTAAATTCATACGTCAGGAACTTTCAACTCTGTCTTTGCAACAAAATATTGGATATTAAGTGTTTGTACTTTATTGAAGTCTGCTATGATCAGAATCAAGCAGATCATTTATCCAGCTAATGTTTTGCATTTTACCTGTAAATTTGAGGCAGGTTAGTTCTGTCCATGCATATTATAAGGCGGGATGGGATGTGGGGGACATTGTGTGAAAACCGTAATTAATTGTTTGCCGAAATTTTTACATTTTCTGTTGACTAATACCATGAAATACGGGAGCAAAACCTTCTAGGCGGGTACCCTGGTATGAGAGGAGCAGGATGAAGGTGGGGTCCAGTCAGTACTGGAACCAGAATGTAAAAATTGGAGAGGCAAACTTAGAGCAAAAGATAAATTGGTGAGCAAAACGTTTCGAGCACAGCGAGAAACCGAGCCCAGAGTGTCCGTTCCTGGTGGTGGGGGTCCAGGGAAGTCCCGGAAGCGGGGGTTTTAGCATGTCTCTGGAGAGGTATGTTACTTATTTTATTACTTATTTTATTTGTATGACTAATTCTATTTTATCCGGAGAGGCATATTACTTATTTTGTACTTCCTCCAACCGATTGTGGGAGGGGGGAGGGGACACGTCCCCTCCACTTTTATAGAGAAGGGGACTATAACACGATAACACATTTGTCCCCACTTTTTGTGACATGAAATTTAGAAGTAAGGTGACCAAAAACCAAACGAAGACATCGATATGCCCAGAAAGTACCCCTGGCTGCCGGTCGTGAATGTAGTTTTCTCTTTGGGCAATAAGTATACCACCAATTTCCATAGCACCGGATATATTGGAACATTTGGCAGCATTTTGTATTTTGGACCCCTTGTCTTAGAGTTTCAGGACGCAGACGTTCCCCCGCTGTCAAAATATAATCGACACCCCTGACTCCCACAAATGTCTGAAACTCAGACCCATCCAGACATAATCTGAGGTCAGAGGTTATATTGCCTCACTGAAGGTGAGTTTACAAGACCAATCGTGCAAACAAAACGACTAAGTACAGTAGGCCTACATGCAGTGCTGTGAAATATGTACAACAGCACTATGCATTTTTTAATTGAGTGCCAATCAAATAAATGTGCCAATTGTGAAGGCCGTAGTCAGTTAATTACATAAAGTTCTAAGGCCCAGTTTCCAAACTATTGGTTAAAGTCACTGGACACTTCCTTTTCCTTGTTACACGGTAGCTCACTGTACTGGCTTAAGTTGTTTTTTTTTTCTACTCCATTGTAGCACCAAGCACAACGGCAGTGCCGGGTTGTAGACTACATAAATTGTAGTTCGGGTGAGAATTGACTGCAGTAATCCCAATGTGGATACGTGTTTCTATAGTATGTCGTGTTTCATGATTGGTTCACGAGAGTCATGTGACACAATATTTTTCTTACCATATTAAAAAATGCAAGTCTAGAGGGTAACTCAATGTTTTTACACGATATACAACAAGCTAAGTCCTAAATATCGTTAAAGATACAGGAAAATATAAAAAAAAACTGTGCCGATTTGGCTGTTGTTCTAGAATAAGTTTGGGGCGACTGGTATTGCTTTCTGAATCTCACATACCAGGCTTTTATAAAACACGAGTCTCAAATTTTCCTCCTGTACTGACTTGAATTAAAATTTTCTTACCAAACTGAAATGTTCCGATACTATTCTCCAGAATCTCCCTCTCCTAAATATCACATATATGCTCTCGAAAATTATACCCAAGTCACTAGAATGCACAAAGATCACTTAGTTCTATCTGTTTCCTCTCTTTTGAAGTGCCAGTGCAGGTTTCGATCTAATGACTTCCCCCAAAACCTGTGAAATGTACATCTAGTCCTCTGTCCACCTTATACTAGCTCGTAGACCCACAGAAAGGTGGAGAACGGTGATAGAGAGCCTTTCCGATCGGTTTAGAACTCGAGACGCACCGAGACGGTATTGAGCCATTCATTGAAATATTCTACAAAACATTTTTCCAGTTTCACGTGCAGTTATTTTATTAAATAGTCTTTCATTCTCTTCTTTATTTTAGAAATCTCCAAGAAAAAGAACAAGCCATGCCGGCTTCTCATCCTGCCCGAGAACCATAATTTACAAAGTCACCAGTGCGCATTCTTTGATCTTTGTCAACAGCAGAACTAATTTGGCTATGATTCACTCTACTGTTATCAAAATTTTGATACACATAATACTAAGCTTCCAGAATCCCACAACTTCCAACAGTTTGTTTTGCCTTTCCCATCCTGTTCATCAGTCAACTTCTCACACGGTTTAAAGAGCAAAGAGTCTGGAATTTTCGTAACACAATGTACGATATGTATAAATCCGACTTTGCCGTTTAGGATCAGGGAACTGCAGCAACCTGTTAGAATTAGGATTTACTGGACTGGTGGGCCGAGCTTTCTCACGGAGGACTACAGTCTGAAGTTAGAAAAGAGAAAGTTATTTGCTTGAATTGAAGGACATCGCGGAGAGCCCGAGTGGCCTCGCCGGGTCACACCGAAGACTTTCAAAACGGAACCTACTCTTCTACTCTTTGGTGGGTGCTAGGCATAATCAACGGAGTAGGGAAAATAAGCCAGTGAGCTACAATTGGAAATGCCCTGGCCGGCTCGACTTGAACCAATTGCTTGGAAACTGGGTCGTAAACCGCCATCTAACTTCTTCCGACTTCGAGAGCCAAAGCCGAAGTTTTGACATGCATTTTGAGTTTTCTCTCCGAACAAATCCCCCGCGTCACACATTGAAGTTGCCAATATGAAAAGAGTGGCGCTCCACCATTAATTTCTCCCAAACCTTATCTTCGTAACATACGGCTCTGATGAGTTGTTCCCTACGAAACACACTACACCAAACTGGGATGGAAGTTCTTCAGCCTCTCTTTCCTTGTAAAAGTTTTCCAAGTGCCGTCACCTTCAGGCTCACGAGTTGACGGTCTTGATCCTGATCGGTATCCACACAAATCATCCAAAAGGTTCCTGACGTGTGGTCCTTCTTCTTCCGGATTGCAGTTGTTGGCAGTCCAAAAGTACCCAGCAATGCGGACTCTTTTTTCAGCTTCTAGGCTTCCACAACCCGGACTTAACAACAACCATGCCGCGCAGCCTGCTACGCTGTTAAGTCCAGGAGAAGAGAGAGGGCTCATGCATGGGTGGCGCAAGCGGAGAGGGGGGGGGGAACACTGCCCCCGCGAAGTTCGGCGGTTCCGTCGGGGAGGCCTAAAAATAGTTAAAAACCTACAAACCGACAAAAGTTACTGGGTGGGTGATCTTGAACATACTTTTGTTTTGTAATGCTATTTTAATACATATCGAAATCGATTTTCAATCACTTCTTCTTAGCTCTGTTATACTTCATGCCATGTACCTTGTCCTATCTCATCCCCAGTCGGGGAAGGACGGAAATTTTTTCGGGGAGGCCTAAAAATGAAAAACGTAAAAGTCGGAAGTTACTGGATGGACAATCATGAACTGTTATTTTCCTTCCTGCAACGCTATTTTAATGCATATCTGAATCGGTTTTTCATCACCTCTTCTTAGCTCTGCTACCCCTCATCCCATCTTCATTCCGTGCGTGCAAGGTTAAGCCCCCTTCGGGGAAGACTGGCCTCCTCCTGTTGTTGAGAAAAGCCAATTTCGTCGGGGCGGCTTTATCTACAGGCCCACGATAAAAGATGTGGGCCTGATAACTCCACTCACCCGTGGAGTAAGGAGCTGTACAGCTCTCTGGCCTAACGATCTTCTTGATTTTGCTTACTCGAAGACCATATTCTTCATGTAAGCTCACAACTTCCGAATTTTCCTTACATGAACGGGCGAGTGTTTGTTCATGTGCATATATATAGTCCCCAACTGGTCTGCAGTCATCTGACCTGCCCGCCGACAGCCGAATTCGAACAACGGTAATGAAAATTGGTATGTCGTTTCGAGCCACACATCATGATATTCAGTATTTTTCAGATTTCAGAATATTTAGTGCAATCTTGCACTTACATACAACGAAGATTCCTAGTAGAGTTAAAAATATTTGTATGTTTTCATTCCGTTGCATAGACCATCACATCTAAATGTGGCATTACCTTTTATCTGATAATTTTCTGATCACGAAGTAGGTTATTTTTTTCTATTGAAGTAAAACTTTCATTTCAAAGGAAAGCTCAAAACAACGACTGCTTCATTTCTAGTTACAAAACTGGGAAATGTCATATCAAATATGTGGGAAGCCAAACTTCTTCCGCATGAAAGTTTTCCAATGTGGTCCGAAGCACTAAATCTGCCTGATGATATTCAGTAACCCGAACTAACTACCTCAAACCCCTATCTTGATTTTCCTCATAAGAAGGTCAGATTCTTCAGTAAAAACAACTCCAAAATTTTTGACAAAATCACAATTTTTCTTCAATATAAGCTTCAGATTGATGAGTAGTAAAATTGTCCAATATCGATGGATACTCAGTACCACAAATACCCAAAGCCATCTCTGTTAATCATCCCGACATTCTACCTTATTTTGCTCTTGAAAGGCATATCACTCAAAAAGGAACACAAATTTGTCATTCTAACCTCACCCCCCCCCCCCCCCCAAAAAAAAAAAAAATTCTACGATGTAATAAGCTTTTAATTTTTAAATCTTCGTTCAAAAAAGGGACACACATTTCGGGCAAACTTCTAGTCACGTCTTGAGACTTTAGAACGTAAGCCTAGAACGATTAAATATATAACCCCAACAGAATTTCATCTCTCGCGAATAACACGCTTTTGACTTTGCCCATATGAAGGACAGATTCTTCAATAAAAACCCAATTCTTTAATGGTCTTTACAAAAGCCAGATTCAGTGGTGTAGCCACGGGGAGGGGGGGGGGGCTGGGAGGCCTAGGCCCCAAAATTTTCTTCAGCCCCCCTTTTTTGGCCTCCTGGTAGTGGTAAAGTATTCTAATTGAGAAAAAATAAAATGTTTGAAGGGAAATACACTTTGAAAAAAGTAAATAAATAAATAAAATGTGTAACAATTAAGAAAACATGCATTAATGTGTGTAAAACACATTTTGTGTGCACGTATGAAATCAAGTAATAACTTCAAAATGATTACTTTCACTAAATTAGATACCGTATATAATCTGCACTGTCGTTTATTGCATTACACCTAGAAGATGAAACGAACGTTTCGACGGCAAACTCGAATTTGACTTTGTTAGGTTAAGACCCTTTCTGCCTTTCGGAGGGCTGGTTGATTTACTTAAAACAAGGCAATCATAACACTGGAGACCATTCTTACACGACCATTCCTATACTTTATCATACACAAAATATGCCTTAAAGGTCCTGTTCTCTCACCCCAGACAGTACGAATTCTCCTAACCTTCTTACTTAAGCTCCTTCCACAATTGTCTAAAATTCATCATCCAGCCTGAGAGAGAATCTCAGTTGATTGCTTCGAGTCGACTATAGAAAAGATCAGTGTTTATAAACAAAACACTCTCAGTACAGTTCATGCTGTGTGATTAAAGCTTTGATACTCTGCATTGTTTGAATTTGCTGTCAATCAAGAGCTGAGCCAATGGAGAATTTCAGAACACCCCTACCAAAATTGTGGTTTGTGGTGAGAAGATTGGCCCTTAAACGGTAAGGTTCTGCCTTCGAATAATTCTTCCCATCCATCCTTAACAAGTAGGCCTATGTCGTGCCTCACTCCTTCCCATGACAAGTACCACTGTAGAAAGATTTTTTCGACAAGTCCTCTTTTTACTAGTTGATACTGACATCCGGGCGGATTTGTAAAATGTCCACAAGGTCCACATTTCATGTTTCCTGCATGATCCAGGCTTCCAGGATATTTACCCGTAGTATTTTAATTTTGACTATGTAATGTACCGATAACTGAACAAATACTGCACCACTTTGCATCTAAACACCACTGAAAACCGGAAAACATTGTTTCTTTGGTAGTATGTATGTCTAGCTTAAAACACGTGAGTGGGAAGTGCCGTTTCCAGCCATCTGGAGGGTTTGTAAAACCCCAAAATTTTCTTGTTCGCTCCGCGCCAACTGATGGTGGCGCTCCACTTAGACAGTCTTGCCGCACCTGACCCTCGGAGGTACCAGCCCCCCCCCCCCCACTTGTTACCTAGACCCCCAAAAATTCCATCCTGGCTACGCCGCTGGCCAATTTCTTTTATTAATTTTAAGATTTTATCTTAAAATAAACTTCAAGTTTTTAAGTATTTTTTTTTTAAAAAGAAAGCCAAAAATTTCGGCGCGCTACGCGCGCCTCATATTCTACCAAAATCAAGTCCCACCGAAAGTAACTCATCAACTTTTTCGGGGCTTTGAAATGCTGGCCCCTGTAAGCTAGGAGCTTGGCCCCCTGTTGGGCAGGCTGTCGCCACCCCTGGGGCCATGATGCCTTCGACTCCTTCCCGGGCCGGCGAAGACATATTCGAGATAGAGGCAGGGGAGCGGAGGGTGTTCAGGTGCGATGAGTAATAGTTGCGGCAATTTACATGCAAAATAATGTAAGGAGTAAAATCCTCTATAGTCGGGAATTCGAGCAGTCATATAGATGGAAAATGAATCCATTAAGCAGATCTTTAAATAAGCCAAGAGTCGCATATCGAAATGTTTTGTACCAAAACGATCATTTGCTCATTTTACACCAAAAATTCTAAATTTTTCTAATTAAGATAAGGTTAAGCAGTTATGCTTCAAAATGATATGTCAAGGTGAAAGCAACCCATGAAACGCCGATTTTCATTCAAAATACATGATTTTTGACAATTTCAAAATTTCGTGACGTCATAATTTCATTTCATGTCACACAAACCCGGTTTACGACAAAATTAGTATAGATCCAAATAAAACCAACTCTTTTCCACCTGCTACCTATATGACATGCAGCTACCAGAAACACGTTTAGCCTTTTCGATATATTTGTGGCTAGAAGTATTTATCCTTTAAATTATGTACATTTGGGGTAAAAAGCACCTTCTTGCGTATAGACGAATCCGATTAGCGCTTGTTTTTAGGGACTTTGCCGCCATTAGTGGGGTCCATCAGCCTGAAATCGTCTTTATTTATTGTTTACATGGTTTTCAAACCCTCATATTTAGTGAAATTAAAGAATTCAAGATAAAAATTCGTGTACAGCCATCCATGATAGAGGTAAGCAAGGAAATCGAAAGATTTAAAGGGCCACTCCTCTCACCCCAAACTACACTTCTAGTATGGGGTAGCAGAAATTCTAAATTGGCTCAGCTTTTCGATTGACTGTTAATTCAAACAATGCAAAGTACCAAAACTTATAATACACAGTATGAACGAGCTGAGAGTGGTTTGATTAAATACAGAGTAAACTTTTTTATACTCACGTAGGAGCAATAAACTGAGATTGTGTTTGTATGAGGATGAATTTCAGACAACTGTGGGAGGGGCTTAAGTAAGAAGGTAAGGAGAATTGGTAATGTTTGGGGTAAGAAAATTTGGCCTTAAAAGGTGACTGGACCCCAGTTATGGCCGACTGAAATCAGACTATCACTTGCTGTCCGGATTCGTGTATAGACATCAATTCACATAAATTAATGATTTACGACAAAATTAAAGGGTGTGCCCAATCAAAAAAGTATTCCCTGGGTGTGTAATAGTACGAACATCACAGATCCAAATTAGCCAGACCTGAAACACACTCCCGAGTACTACTACATTTAGCAAAAAACCGGTCAATACACCATGAGCCCACATACTGTAACGCATTTGTGAGGTTTATGATCCAAACTTTTCGATATGCAATAAAGAAACATAAGCATATTTTCAAGTAAGTTAACTTGAAATTTTCATACGAGAGGGGTGTTTAGAACTCTCCCCCAGACTTGCCCGGCCCTCTATTGGCAGTCACTGAATTTCTCCAATGATTGACAGTTAAGTTTTTTTAATGCTTTTCACATTTAGTTGCATGTTTTTTGCATCTCATATAACCGACACGATAGGGCTGGAGCTGACGGGGAAGAGTCTTTGCCACTCATGAACCGTAACCTCCCATTAAGATTACCAATTGATACCTAAATCAAAATATGAAGGGCCACCATGATATTTACCAATTGGTGGGAAACAGCCAGTGGGTCGTAAAACATGATCCGACTAGCTAACCTACCAACCATGTTTTTTTTTTTTTTTTCAGAAGAGGAGGACCGTACGGATCAATCGTCACTCGGTGAACGCTCTTACGGGAGGTTTAGGATCTTTTCGATTTTCTGTCTCTAGATACAAACTTCTGAAGCTATTCTGACAGTCCCGGTGCGATTCTTTGTACAAACTGACCTGCTTCACTTGAAGACGTTCTCGTTCTTCAGTTCCCAATTTAATACTGTGCCTTGAACTTGTTCATTGGAAGTCAGATCACTACGCAGTTAACTTTTGTTTGCTCTGAAATCACTGTAATGATGATGTGTAATTACGCAAGTTTACACTACACTGTATACGCACACTGTTGTGGGTATACCGGTACCGGCTTCTTATCAAACGTTCAAACGTCAATGGTACAGCTGATCGTTGTATCACACGTGTAACTCGGGATTGGCGTAGGCTAAATCAAAACAAATTTGACTTCAGTGATTTTAAACAGATTTGCGATAGGCAGATATTCAGAAGTTTTGCTCGGCCCTAGACATTTCTATCACAGCGTCCACGACACGAACAAGACAAGAACGTTGCGTGTCTTTCCCAGAACATACGTTCTCATAAGCTTTCGCTTCTGATTGAGTGCTCGCATAACTTTAATATTTCGTGGATTTAGGCCTAACTTTAGCCAGGCTAGGCCATTAGGTAAGTGGTTGTTGTACCGTACTGTTTTGTCAATTTAACTAAGGCTAGTCCCGATTACATTATCATTTGGTGAAACTTAGCCTTCCTAATCTAGACGTAATTCCCCTTAGTTTTAGATGTTCTAGGGTTTTGCACAAGTTCATTCTGCAAGAGTGTGGGACAAAACTGGAGTCACAACAGTTTGGATCTAAATTGGTTGGCAAGTCTGCGATTAGGCCTAGGCCTAGGCTAACTGTTAGGTATGGCAAGTCCTTGAACAGGACCATGTACTAATATCATGCTTAACAGTAGGACCTACTCCGTATGCAGTCCTTGCCCATATGCCTCCTGAAATCAAGACATCTGCACGCCGAGCTCGGCGAGCAACTTCCAATTGCCTTACAGCTTCAAAAATGCACCAAGTAGGCCTAGGCCTATATTAACTGTGGAAGGAATGATTTTTAACACCTCATCTATTGCCTAACGTTAGGCTAAATTGTCAATTGGCTTTTCTTAAACTCAATCACTAAGTTTGTTACACCATCTGCAAAATGCCTGTGATGTCAGTGTAAATCATTTGATGTGCAGTGAAACCACTTCATGTAGTTTATAGGGTAACCCTCCCGTCTAGGTGACCCTGCCTTGTTGTACACCTTTCAAGGGACAAAATAGCCAGGTTTGCATAGCAATTTGCTAACCAAGAATTGTCAGTTGCTAACTAATTTTAATTTTGATTTGCAAAAGTTGCATGATACTCAGTGTATTGCTGAGTGCGCACCTATAAGAGATGTGTCGTTTCAAGATTTTTACACGTTATAAATGTTAATGCTGATGCGCACTTGACGGACTGCACACTCGACGGGTCACCCCACAATACTTGCTAATTAACCACAGACTTCCTATACATGGACAGAGCATACTGTAAAAAATATGGCAAGGTAAGGCCAAAATCACTTCACAAATTGTAAGAATATGATATTTTCCCCCATTCAGGTGTAACTTTTGCTTAAAATGTTATAGAGACGTCATCACATCAGACAATTTATAACTTCACAGCAGCCATCTTGGTGTGCCTTTTTTGTCTTAGCTGGGAGAGACCATCTACGAATAGGATGTATACGTTACATGCTGTGTCCATGTACATAAGTCCTTGAATTAACTCATTGAAGAATTTTTAAGTTCCTTTTTGCTAATCAATTCACTAACACTATTTTGTCCCTTGCCATGAGGTGTACGAATAAGGCACAGTCACTCAACGAAAGGATTAACATGACTGCACTTTATGATGTTCCAGTAGACATTAGTTTCCACTTTATAAAAGGACCTTAACAGTATTTAATATGTACAGAAAATTTAGGGGGGGGTGAGGGGATTTTGGAAGACCAGCAAATCTCATACCTCCCAAGTGACCTGCCTTTTGAGGGTTTACTGGCATTTGAAAACCCATACCTGCTGACCCTCAAAGCCCTCTGAATATCCCACATTTCAAATCTCCACAGTTATCTTAGTTAGAGAACCATGTAAATTAACAATTACTGTTATTCAGCTCACCCATAACCATAAATGCAGTGAATCCATTAGCCCTCACAGGCACATTCAACTCGGTGCTCACACTGCTATACAAGGCATAGACTTAGGTTTGTATAGATGGATGTTTACTGTTGCAATATTCCCTTCACTGCGTAAATAGTGTTCATAATAACATTGTCCAATGGTGCTGCACCAAAATTTACGGCAAAAATAATGATTGAATATTGTGATTAGGAGAGTGTTAATTAATTAAATTGCATGTTTGTGAGTATCTGAATAATATTACTTTGGCAAATCTCACAATATTCAGTATGTTACTGAACTTTTTTGGCATCATGGTAACCAAGTAAAATTGTCTTGTTTGATTTTCCCAAAAAATGCCACCATTTTGGGTGAATACTGTACACTTCTAAAATTAAAAAATTTTCAAGGGGAGGGGGACACCCCCTTCTTTTACCCTTCCTCAGTGATCCGCCAACAGACACATCAGTTAGTACCACATCTAGCCTCTCGGAACTTGGGAGCTACATGGTGAATCTGTACCTACCTGTAAAAGTACATACAGTACAGATGTATGCACATAGGCTAAAATTCATTATTTGGGCAAAAAAGTCTCATTGTTGTTCGGGATTGTAGATTAAGAAGGCCTCACAGAGCCCAGCCTAGCCTTTATACTTTAGGGAGGCCTACTGTAGGCCTATGGTCTTTTGAATTTGAAGTTCAAAATATTAATGATGTCAGCATCATTACTCATGTACAGGGGCAGGGTACAACCAGGGGTCATACTATTTCAAGTGAAGACTGCACACCGGAGTGTACAGAACTTGCCCTGCATACTGTAGCAGGTCATGGCTTTCTCAAAAGAGTTCCCTGAATCCTGATATCAAACTACTATCCAGCAGGTGCATAAAGATCATATATATTCAAAGCCTAATGTACAGTACTTGTTTTGTCTATTGGCCCATCTTAATGACTATTCTTGACAAAATGTTAGCCCTACTACAGTAGGTGCTAAAAACTTCTCAAAAGTGGGGGTTGAGTTTTTAACCAAGCATGGTATTGAATCCGTTTGTATTGCAATTCACTGGTATTGTGATTTCCTTTGTCTCATTTTCAGCTTCCATGGGCTGCTGTTCCCTTCCCCGTTTGTTACTCTTCCTCTCTCTCTTTCTGCTGGTAGCAGTTCTGCTGCCTTCTGTCTTGAGTGCTGAAGACTTTTACGAGTTGCTTGGGATTGAGAGAGATGCTACAGCAAAGGACATACGTAGAGCTTTCAAGAAACTAGCATTATCTATGCATCCAGATAAAAATCCTGTAAGTCGCAAGTGGGTACAGTTCTTCTAAAAAAGTCAATCAGCATATAAGCAAAGCAAAGAACCCAAAAGTTTTCTAAAATTTTGTCCAAAGTGCACTGCCATGAAATCACTTTTAATTCTTTTTTCAGGATGACCCAAAGGCTCATGAAAAATTTGTTAAAGTGAACAGAGCCTATGAAGTCCTGAAGGATGATGACTTGAGAAAAAAGTATGATCGCTTTGGTGAAGAAGGGTTGAAGGAGGATGGTCAAAGAGGGCAGTGGAATCGCTATGAAAGCTGGCAGTTTTACAATACAGAATTTGGTAAACACATTGTACTGTAGTTGTACCATATTTTTCTTGAGGTATCATACCAACTATGTACTCATCTTTGTTTATGCATGTTTATTTCAGTTTTTTGTACAATTTTTTTCACAACTATAATTCAGCACCAAATTTGTGGATTGAGTTTAAACCAAAAAACAGTGATCTGTGATCACAGTCTAGATTGTGGTTGGTTACAGTGTCCTGGAGACTGTCCAGTCTTGCATCTGTGTGGATTTTTTCACCCAACAAATATTCAGAAATTTTCATTTAACAGTAAATAACACAAAAATATTGTTTCTTCTAATGTGGAATATCTCTTCCATGTTTCTATATTCTTGTATCATAATTAGTTCAAAAGAGAAAACAAGGTGTCAGATCAAAAGATTAAAGGCCCAGTTCTCTCACCCCAAACAGTGCCAAGTCTCCTGACCTACTTACTTAAGCCTCTCCCACAATCGTCTGAATTTTATCTTCATCCAGACACAATCTCAGTTAATTGCTTCAGGGTTGATATAATATAGGGAAGCTCTGTGTGTATAATCAAAACACTCTCTGTACAGCTCATGCTGTGCAATATACCATAAACTTTGGTACTCTGCATTGTTTGAATAAGCTGTCAATCAAAGAGCTGAGTGAATTGAGAATTTTGCTAAGCCCCTACCAAAATTGTAGTTTGGGGTAAGAGGATTGGTCCTTTAAATTAGTATGGTGAGAGTTAGGATGGCTTGCAACTTGGAAAAGGCAGGAACAGTATGTGAGGCCTTGGAGAATGACTTTTAATCATGTTTATAAATTCTCAACTTATTTTTTCAGGTTTATATGATGAAGATCCTGAAATTGTCACACTTAGCAAATCTGATTTTGGTAAGTTTAAACTGATGTGCTTGGTTACAGTACTTAACTCATTTCAAGAGGATCAAATGTTTTGACAACCAGCAAATATAAGATTAAAGACTTCACCTGCATTAAATGAATGCCAGAACAGTTTGCATATACATATGTCAAATATGACATACATACCATATATGTATGCTCGTAATGACAATTTTGTTGTCTTTCTGCAGCAAAATATTACCTCACAACCATTGATTACAACCACTACAAAGAAAGAAATTTAAATCTTTCGTAATGTTGTGATTTTCTCTAGTGTTTGAACCATACCTCTGCTTTACTTAGTTTGGACTGTTAATTATTGTATAACTGCAGTAAGAAGGTACAGTACCCTGTTGTTAATACACTAGTCCACAACGCCACAATGTTATGATTATACTTTACACCAGGCATATTCAACTTGTAGCACACAAGCAACTTGTGGCACATGCCGCCATTTAGGTCAGTGGTTCTCAAACTTTTTTAAAATACCGCCCCCATAAGGCATCCATGACTGATGCAACGCCCCCCCTCCCACCCAGCATGCCATCATTTTTATATAAGTCTAAACTCTAAAGACCAGTTCATGTAAACAGGGAAACACAAAAGGATGGAGTCTCTGAACTTGTTTTTATTTCTTGCAGTCAAATCTTTGAAAAACTCCTGCATAATAGCTGAATAGCATGTCTTTCAAAGTGCTTTGATTGTACAGACACTGCCAATCACTCTGCAACCTCCTAGGTTCCTTTATTGCACGAATGTATGAGAACCTCCGGGGACCCTTAGTCAATGCCAATGCCCCCTTATTGTTTGCAAACTCCTCAGTGCCCCCTTGAAACTTTTCAATGCCCCCCAGGGGGTGGTAGGGACCACTTTGAGAACCACTGATTTAGGTGGTGGGTGTAAGGCTGGCAGGAAGGATGAAGGGAAAAAAAAACAGATTGGACTTTCAAATTAGAATGTCATATGAAAGGAATGGCAAAGTAACTCCTGTTATTCAAACAGTTCTCCACCTCTCAATAAAGTCCAAGTTCAAGTGATGTCCCCATCTTTAGTTGACTCAATATTTGCTGTTGAAATGCTTATTCTTGCTTTACTTCAAGGTTGAAAACTAGAGTGGAGAGCACTATTTTGCTGACATGTAAGCATGAAAACATAGTGTTAGCGGAATATTTATCAAACACGAGGGTGTCTTCCTCTTTCAGAAATTACATTCCCTGGACAAATGGTCACTGGGTTGACAGAACCGTGCCCAGAAAGGTCTTTGCACTGAAGGAGAAAAAGGAATTTTATTCACTTGATTCAGAAAGTTTTGTTTTGTATGTTTTAAGAGGGTGGTGTACTGTACTGCCTTCTTGAACATTTTTATCTAAAATATTGTCCTAACATGACCTGAAAATGCTTTTAATTTTAAAATATCTTTAAATGACTTCCATAAAAAGTAACATATTGATGAAGTTACTGTTTTTTGCCTGGATTTGTGATAAATGATTCCTGATTTGTCGACTAAAGATTGGATGACATGTCTCCTTGTCCCCCAGGAATCGCAGCCAATATGTATAAAAGTAAGCTTGTCACATTCGTGAATGCTTATCCCTTCATTTTGTGTTTCTTGTATAGAACAATCTGTTTTTGGAGAGGACATTTGGTTGGTCAATTTCTATTCACCCAGATGTCATCATTGTCATGATTTAGCTCCAACGGTAAGGACTGTGAAATTGTAGATACGATATAAAAGTCATTTCTTCTTTTGTTGTATTTTTGCAGTTCTTATACAATTCTTATACCTTTGCTTTACTTGTGAAGTTTGAAATTTACTAAAGGCACCAATAGTCAGAAGCCAATACTCCCTCAATATTATCATGGTGTCTCTAAGCAGGCATCATTCAAAACAATAAAATAAGTTGCATTGGTGCCTGTCCCATAGACAAGTTTGAGGAAGGCACCACTATTTATCTATGCTCTTTTTTAGTGGGGGAAATAAATTTTCTATGATACTAACAAACTCTTACAAAAGGCATTAAAGTGTGGAAGGAAGTATTTAGTGTGAAATGATACTTATGAAATGGTGTAGAAATGAATGACCAAGAAAAACTAAAAAAGAAAAACACACACACAAAACAAAACACACACACACAAAAAAAAAAAAAACACAACTGAGGAACACCACTTTTAATGAAAATTTTTCCAAACATTATGCGAGTTCCATGTAAACAGAGTCTGATACCCCAAGAAAGACAGGAGAATACACTGACAAAGACAGAAGTATGCCATACAATGACACTGACAATTACACTGTTATTTTCATAAAATTTCTTCCATAAAATTCCAAGCATTCTCTTATATGAGCTCCTGACTTTTGAGATGTTGTTGGAGTGCCTCAATTGGTAAGCTTTAGGTAACATTAGGCAGCAAAACGATCTCTGATTGCAGTGCGATCTCAGATTTGCAAATAGAAAATGTAGATTCTTTAGTAATCCCCCATTGCTAATTTCATTACAGTGTACAGGAAACCCAGAATTCAAACTTTTCAATACAAGTTTCCCCCTCCCCCACTCTGGAAAGATGTCTATATATACCAATGGATTTAGTATAGATATTTTAGTGTTGATAGTTTTATTGTGAAGAATATATTTTTGTATTTGTACAGTTAGAATTTGAAAATCATGCACTTCATACTCAGGAGCCATCTATTTTTGTACTTTTAATTTTGTGCTTACACAACAGGTCAAAGCCAGTTCTCATCCAGCCAGTTATGTATGGTAGTGCCTTTTTGCACTTCCACATTCTGTTTGTCCTTCAAAGAACTTAGAAACTTAGAAAGAACTTAAGAACGAAAAAGTTATTTGTGCTCATTTTCAAAACATACTTAGGTTGTGCTTTTACACACTAGTTGTGCACTGCCTTCCAGCCCTAGTTTATTCATTTTGGTCTTCATCAGATTTCACTCCAAAGCTTTTAAAAGACAATTCGGATTACTTGTCCTTGGTAAATGATTTACAAGGTTGTTTTTTCCAATCTTTTATTTCAGTGGAGAGAGTTTGCCAAGGAATTGGAGGGTGTCATACGTATTGGTGCAGTCAACTGCTGGGATGACAGGCCTCTATGCACACAGCAGGGTGTGCAGCGTTATCCAACATTAATACAGTATCCAAGCGTAAGTTACACTGAGATGTTTTAAGCATTTACTGTAATACCAAAAACAGTGTGTCATTTATGAGGCTAAAAGTTGAGCAGGGAATGTGATTGGCCAAAGGGCAGAGTCCTGTGTCCATAGAAATGACAACATATTTCCGAGATAACTGTAGTACAAATACCATGTTCATTGCGAGTACTGTTTTATTGTTAATTATCAGATGATTGAAGCGCTGCCGTTGACACAAGTCACATAAAAATGAACAGTAAGTTACCGTAACACATCAGAAAAGGTAGCACTGTCCATTGAAGTATGATACATACATATTGCATACAAAGTCACGACTGGGTTTTATTGTGGAACCGATTATGCACTGTGTGCAATATGGTGGCAGTTACCATGAAAGACTCTTTTCTAATGCAGAGTGAGTCATTTATTGATTCCTTGCCGTAGGCAGGCAAGGAATCTATGCGATGGTGATGTCGTGTGTGTGTGTGTGTGTGTGTGTGTGTATGTGTGTGTGTGTGTTTGTGACACTTGCTTGTAAACACGATATCTTCAGGTAGGAGTGACCGACACTTTTCATACTTGGTATACAGATTTGTCATGTTGAGAAGAAGAAACCTATTGTTTTTGGTAGAGGTCAAAGGTCATTTGAGGTCACCAGCGGTAAAATTGCGAAAACGCCGAAAATGGCTTGTAAACACGATATCTTCAGATAGGATTGCCCGACAATTTTCATACTTGGTATATAGATTTGTCATGTTGAGAGGAAGAACCCTATTGTTTTTGGTAGAGGTCAAAGGTCATTTGAGGTCACCAGCGGTAAAATTGCAAAAACACTGAAAATGGCTTGTAAACATGATATCTTCAGTAAGGAGAGACCAACACTCTTCATATTTGGTATATAGATTTTTCATGTTGAGAGAGAGAAGCCTATTGTTTTTGGTAGAGGTCAAAGGTCATTTGAGGTCAATAGCAGTAAAATTGCGTAAACTTCAAAAATGGCTTGTAAACATGATATCTTCAGTTAGAAGTGACCGACACTTTTCATACTTGGTATATAGATTTGTCATGTTGAGAAGAAGAACCCTATTGTTTTTGGTAGAGGTCAAAGGTCATTTGAGGTCACCAGCGGTAAAATTGCGAAAATGCCGAAAATGGCTTGTAAACACGATATCTTCAAAAAGGAGTGACAGATACTCTTCATATTTGGTATATAGGTTTGTCATGTCGAGAGAAAGAAGCCTATTGCTTTTGGTAGAATTCAAAGTTCATTTGAGGTCACCAGCGGTAAAATTGGGAAAATCCCGAAAATGGCTTTTAAACATGATTTCTTCAGATAGGAGTGACCGACACTTCTCATGCTTGGTATATAGGTTTGTCATGTTGAGAGAAAGAAGTATATTGTTTTTGGCTGAGGTCAAAGGTCATTTGAGGTCATCAGCGGTAAAAATGTGAAAACACCGAAAATGGCTTGTAAACATGATATCTTCAGGTAGGATTGCCGGACAATTTTCATACTTGGTGTATAGATTTTTCATGTTGAGAGAAAGAAGCCTATTACTTTCGGTAGAGGTCAAAGGTCATTTGAGGTCACCAGTGATAAAATTGCCAAAACTTCGAAAATGGCTTGTAAACACAATATCTCCAGATAAGAGTAACAGATACTTTTCCTATTTGGTATATAGATTTGTCATGTTGAGAGAAAGAAGCCTATTGTTTTTGGTAGAGGTCAAAGGCCATTTGAGGTCACCAGGGGTAAAATTGGGAAAATCCTGTGCCTAAAATGTAAAGAAAAATCTATCAAGCACTGTCAGTTTGAAAGCAGGTACTGTAAGGTATTTGATGGCAAGGAACCACTAAGCCTTTTGGCTTTCTGGTTACATAATCATCTCTTCCAATCTTTCCAGAAGTTTTTGTTTTGAGTTCCCTGAACTTTGTGCCATCAAATTGGTTCCACCAAACACATGCCAAATAATTTTGAATGTTGAAAATGCAGAACCTGTGTTGTATGAAAAACTGTATGCAATATGGTATGGGAAGTTGTCTCATATATTTCATTTTCATTCATGATGCTGTACCTGATCACCAAAAGGAGGTTTCCTCTTTTCAGTTGTATCTTTAAAAAGCTTTAATGTTTATGGTTCCACTGCTTCAAGATTACTGCTGATCAGGCCTTTACTAAAAGGGCAAGAGCAGTCCCCCCAAATTTAGGCCAGAAGCAACAACTAAATCTCATAATTTTCTTTGCATTTCTCTTCAAAGTATCTTTTGTAATATTTAAGGAATTCAGTATTGCACATTCAAGGGTGAACCAAGCAGTAACTTGTAGCAAATTTAACATTTTGAGGAGAAAAAATCTTGTCGCTTGACTCTCAAGAAGCAATCATGAAACAGGACAGTCTGCTGCAGTTCTTTATTTAAAGTTGGGGGACTGCTCCTTACCTTAAAGCAATGGTTCCCAAAGTGGTCCCTACCGTCCCCTGGGGGGCATTGAAAAGTTTCAAGGGGGCGGTGAGGAGTTTGCAAACAATAAGGGGGCGTTGGCATTGACTAAGGGGTCCCTGGAGGTTCTCATACATTCATGCAATAAAGGAATCTAGGAGGTTGCAGAGTGATTGGCAGTGGCTGTACAATCAAAGCATTTTTAAAGACATGGTATTCAGCTATTATGCAGGTGTTTTTCAAAGATTTGACTGCAAGAAATAAAAACAAGTTCAGAGACTCCATCCTTTTGTGTTTCCCTGTTTACATGAACTGGTCTTTAGAGTTCAGACTTGTATAAAAATGATGGCATGTTGGGTGGTAGGGGGGGCATTGGATCAGTCATGGATGCCTTATGGGGGCATTATTTTAAAAAGGTTTGATAACCACTGCCTTAAAGTATTGAGAATCAGCAGCATTTTTGCTGTAATACTTAACGACTGTCAATCTTATGAAAACAAGAAGTCTTTGGAGAAGGAGAAACAGGAAAATGTAGTATTGCTATAAATTTTTCGTGCTCATCTTTGCAGCGGGAACACTACAAAGGACAGAGGACACTAAAAGATTTGGTTCGTCATGCTTTGAGACAAGTGAAGGCAACTGTACATTCCATTTGGAGCGGTATGTATGCCACATCTCCACAATCTCCTCTATGTGTAAGACTGGTTTCTGTGGTCATGGAAAACCTGGAAAAATCATGAAAATTGGATAAATAATTTCAAGGCTTGGGAATGTCTTTAAAATCAGGAAAACTTTGTGAAGTCATGGAGAAGTCTTAGAAAAATGAGATTGTTCCATTACAACTTGCAATATCAAAACTTATGTCCTATCTCTTTAATATCAAAATTTATTATTACCTTCAACTTAAATTAAATGTAAAATGTCAAGAGGAAAGTCATGGAAATTTTACATTTGGTCCTAGGAAAGTCCTGGGGAAAGTCATGACCTTTGATTCCTCACAAAAAGTTGGGACAATGCTAGAGTCTTTTTTTCCTTCCATTTTACAGTTACTCTGACCTTATAATATCAAAGTGTGTTCTTTTCTTTGGTGATAACAAAACTGATTATCTTCAAATCAAATTTTAGGTGATTTTATGTAAAATGTCCAGAGGAAAGTTATGGAAATCTTCATTTGCTCCTGCAAAAGTCACAGAAAAGTCAAGAAAATTGATTTCCCAGAAAGTGTAGGAACCCTGCTAAGGTCACTACTATTTTACACTTATTCTGACCGGAATAGTTTTGGGGGCGGTCAGAATTCAGTCATGTGGGGTGGCCAGCCATCAAAAGGTAGAATTTTCCCAAGAATTTTCAAGATTATCATTTGAGGTCACCAGAGGTCAAAAAGCAAAGTTTCTAAAAATTTTCCCTTTTGGCAAGGAATCAATCACCTTTTGGCTTTCTGTTATGGAAAATGTCTAGAAGAGGACCATGGAAATTCTTCATTTTGTTGTGGGAATGTCATGAAAAAGTAATGAAAATTGATTTCTAGGAAAATGAAAGAGCTACGGTAAAAAAAACCCAAGAGTCAGAATGGACACATCAGCACCTGATGGTGATTACATTGTGTTAAAGAGAAAAGTTGTGTCTAATACTATGTATCTATCTTTTCATGTTAGTCTAGATGTTTTGAGCTCTGCTGTTGTAAATGAATGAATTTAAGTCTGCATGATGAAACTATCCTTCTTACTTTTTGAAACATTGTCCTTTTCTGCCTGATTACATCTTATTGCCTCATGGAGGAAATAAAACTCACTACATACACACTTTATATAGTCAAATTTCACATCTGATTATCAGATTGACAGTAACAGATATACCAAAACACACAAAATGTTATGTAACATTTGGGGTTAGCTAACAGGTCAGTCAAGTATGTGTTGATTGCTTTTCATGCAGTGTGAACACAATGAAAGCATCGATTACCTGAAGACACAGATCATGTTAAATATTCAGTACCAGTTATACCCCACACCTCCTTTGATCTACTGGGGTGTCTGTTTTGCATTCCTAAAAAGCAATGTGACAGCATGTACCTGAAGTCTAGAATTCTTCCCTAGTGTCGCAGTTATGTCCTGTCTAGTTTTGTTTGGAATAACGTTTCAATTTGACAAAAATAACGACAGTTTGACAATATGTTTGCACCCTCTACAGGTAATTTTAAGAAAGTTTTACTGGACCCAGAGAAGGAAGGCCAGCCTTGGGTGGTGGCCTACTGTACAGCTGAACCAGGTAGGTAACAAACCTATAGTAAGGACAATGTGTAATGGGGTAGGGCAGATGCCGAGCACAAGAAGTGAGGATAGGCATGGGGTGTTCAGCCCCTGAGTTTAAGATTTTCCATGTGTACCACAAGTTACACTTGGGAAACTTGTCCATGATATCTGTCAGGTATGATGTTTGTCAAATTTTAGAAGTGTTATCTGGGTTCCCAATATTTATTTAGGAGGGCAAAAAAATGCACTCCTCACAGTGATTTGAGGTGAGTGATGGTGTACACTCACACTGGCATGCCTCAAAGCTCAAGACCTCAAGAATAATTTGATTTATGATATAACTGTATGATAACTTGAAGAAGACTTGAATAACTGAATTAGACAGTAAAATCATTCCAGAATTATATATATAAATGTTGCAGAAGACCAGAATGGTAATTACTGAGTAACTCAATAAAAATAAAAATTATTAACAGAATGATTTTACTGTACTGTCAAATTTTGAAAGACTACAATATGAAGCTAAACAAGAACAGTGCCTGAAATAGTTAGATAATCATAAAAATGATAACTAAATCAGGATGTTTTTCTCCAGAAGGACATTGTGGACAAAGTCTGGTTATGAGGCCTTCCAGAAAGAAGTCTTAGAGTTCATGATTGCATGCTGGTCGTCTTATGGTAGAGAATCTGCTTCCCAAAAATGGGCCTGGTTAATGAAACCGGGCCTCCCAGGTGTAGTCATATCAAAGACTCTAAAATGGAACCTACCACCATTGTGTGTGATGCTCCACATAAGCAGTGGAGTAGGGAAAAGAAGCTAGTCCCTCACAACTGGGAAAAAACCCTGTGGATATGACTAGATTAAACCAGAGAGATGAGGCTTAAAACCCTTGACACCCCATTTAACTATTCCCCTCCAGCTTCCAAAATGTTATCAATTTATGCAAGATATTGCATTCACGGAGTATTAGCTTACAAACACCACAATGTTAAGTGTGATACATATTTGAATTGCAGGTACTCCGAACTGTCTGTTTTGAATATTTGAGTTTTCTGTCTTTTCCGAAGTCACTTACTGTTAGAACTTAGCCAAAATTGGGCCAAATTAAAACAGTTTCAACATGTCAACCTTAAGATTTCCTTGTAAAGGATTAAGTAGTACATACCTGTGTGAAGACTCCCCTTATTTATCTAAAATAGATCACTGTAACTCTCAAGTTAGGGGAGGGGGATCTGTGAATGCTTCAGTAATTGAAAAATTTAAAATATTTGTTACATTGTCATGTTCTCTTTGATTCTTATGTCAAATTAAAATAAATCGGTAGTTTGATGTTTCATTTCAGAAACTGAAGGGGACTCAGTTGGAGAGAGACTGGGATGTTTAGACAGTGATGACAAGCTAAAATTGGCAGCCATATTGGTAATTCATTTCTTCTACATTTTTGGAAAATTTTTGAACTGTATTGATTTCCCATCCCATGTTTAAAGATGTATCAGTCTCATAGTAACTCAGATATTATATTGCTTTCAGATGCTCAGTTTTAAATTGAGTACACTTTTGCCTTCACCATGATTGTTCGTTCTGTAAATGTGTTTAAGTTTCTTTCCCTGTGTACTCAGTGTAGTATTTATGTTTTCTCCAATACCTTTGTCCTTTGACAATAAATACATTTATACAAGTGTTTGTGAAAGAAATCCACACTATACAGTATGTTAGTTCTGTACACATAATAGGCTAATTGCAAGTATCACATACCTGCATTGGCGTAGCAAGTTGAAATTGAAGGAGGGGGGAGGGGAGGGGTAGGGAGTCTGCACGTTTGAAACTGTCATCCTTTGCAAAGACATGCAGAAGTCATGACATGTGCGACTGTGTGACTATCTTCCCATGAATGTACAATGAGTATTTTGATGAGTATCAATTGTAACAAAGTTAATGGGTTGTAATAATGGATTTGTCTTTATTTAGTAATAAATATCTCTTTAAGGTTGTGGGCTTGAATTCTTCAGGTAATGGGACACAAAAAGCTAAACATTGGATTTTGTTTTTTGTAATGATCACATTATTCTTTATTCTTTCTTCACAGAACAAAGCCGTTAATGTAGGTAGTGTTGACTGCATAGCATCTAAACAGCTCTGTGATAAACTAAACATCGAAGAAAGCACAATCATGTTTTATCCTTCAGGAAAGAAATTAAAGAGTAAAGAAAAACGGGTAAGGAAACACGTCATCTCATTACTTATTGCTGTTTGAAATGTAGTCAGGAAACATAAGTTTAATATTAGGGCCCATTTTCCAATGTTTTCCACTGATTCAATTTTTGTTGGAGTGCTTCAAATGTTGAAGGTTAGTAGTGATAAACTGTCTTGGCAAGTGAAGCACAGACAAAGAGCCTCTCTCTCTTTGAAATCTTAAATCAATGAAGAATGTGAAATAGCTTTCTTTAATGGAAAAGAACATTTTTGTTTACATTTAATTAAACTACAAAATAAATCTAGAACTGATAGTATTACTATTTGCAATGTTGAAAGGTTTGATAGCTTTTGTCAGACTGGTTCAACTTTTTGTCTAGGTGGCACATTTTCTGTCTGGTCGCTAAAACACTTGTGCCAGTTTTGCCTGGTTGAAGCACCAGGACATAACATAGGTCTCTCCTCCAGGCCAGCTTGCTTCATGAGGCTTATCAGCAGTAGTGTCTGTGTTTGAACTCTGCAGAGTTTATGTATGATTTTGGTGCTATGTCATTGATTGATTGATTGATAACAGCTAGTAAAGAACACACTGATTTCCGCATATTTTTTTGAATTTTATTTGTACATCAATAAAACAAAGAAATCTTTGCATGGGAGAGTCAGAGTAAAATCTGTAAATGAAACAAAAAAAAAATTCATTATTATTCTATGGAGTAGTCATTCTTCCTGCATGAAGAAATTCACAGACACAAGTACTATGGATTGATGTTGGAACAACAGAGTCAGAAAACACAGTGAGACTCCAGTCAGAAGTGCACCCAATCATATATGGCTCCTGCTTGTACTAAAATTTGAATGAAACATGTCAATAGTAGAAAACTCAATTGCTCGTCTTGTTACCCCATAAGAATACTATTCTGTAGTTAACAAGCACTAATGTAAATCTCTTGTGACTTGTAGTTCGAGCCCTGGCTGGGTCAAACAGAGGACTTTAAAAACGGAACCTTCTGCCATTGTGCTTGGTGCTCAGCATTAGCCAGTGAGCCGGAACTGAATGAAACTCTTTGGCCCACTCAACCTGAACCAATTGGTTGGAAATTAGGCAGTAAAACTCCATCTTACCTAACCCAACCCAACTCTCGAGGGGATTTTTCTCACTGCAGAGTAAATTTCTTACAAATGTCTTCTTCGCAAATTTTGTTTGAGATTTATAAGATATGTTGCTATGAACTTCAAAAACTTGTTGTATTTTGAAATTGTCTAAGGTTAATTTTGATTGTTGTGTACCAACAGCTAGAAAGACTTTGCATGCTGCAAATTAAGTGAATTAATATAGATAATATATATCTTATATCAGATATTAAATCAGATATACATAATATTGATTCTACTGCTGTTTAATTTGTCAGGAAATGGAGCTTGATGAACCCAAGCAGATAGCAAAAGAAGTTTTGAAGTTATTACCCCCAGTTCCAAGCCTAACATCAGAAGAGCTCAAAGTAAGTTGTTATATATCATATCATGTGACCTATGTCATGTGGTCTATATCATTGTACCAGGGCAAGCTAGTCAAGTTTTCAGAAAGGGATAGTTGTAGTGCACTTATTGCTAGGACGTGATGTCCATTACAAAGGCAATTAGAGTTTGACACAGATATAAACCTTTAGTTCCATCATCTTATTCTTCACTTTTCAACTGAATGGTTTCACACAATATAGAAACATTGAAGAGGTCTTTCAGATAAGAAATTATTTTGGGTTAATTACTTTTCAATGAAAATTTCTAAGTATTTGTCAGGTAAAAAAGATTCCACACAGATGCAAACTTGGCAGCCTCCTCTATGCTGTAACCAGTCACAGTGTTTGACCGTGATCATGGTCTAACGATTTAAGTCAGTGTACAAATATAGTATAGAATTATAAGTTGTGACAAAATTATAAAAACCAGCCCTGATTACTACTTTTAAGTTCCTGCTATGGGCCTACCACAAACATGGTGTTAATTTGAAACTGGGGAGTGAATTAAAGGGAGTGGACTAGAAAGCTTGCCAGGATGTAACAGAGAACATATATATGCATAACCCACTTTTCATACCGTTAGGGGGCTCAGTTATACCAAGTGATACCAGGACTGATTTTGAATAAAGCTTGGAATAAAATACAATGGTTACTTATCCAATTTTTTTCTAGTGCCACTGAAGTCCTTGCTACAGTAGGCCATGGTATGGGGGGAGGATTGTGAGGTTATAATTTTTAACAGGGGTGGGGGAAGAGCTGTGACCACAGTTGACAAGTGCATAAAGTCACATGTCACCTTTGTGAAATAGTGGTATCTTTGTAAGTTTCACGTAATGTCTTGGAATCTAGTGAGCTCATTTCTATCAAGCATAAGACTTGATGAAACCAAAAGCACTGTGTCTACCATTTTACTTGTCTGGTATCTTTGTTTGGTATCAGTTTCCATTATGCCATTGTTTTCAAAACACAAATGGAAATATCATTTCTGAAATGATTATGTCAGTGGTCTCCTATTAACCCAGATATGAACTTTTTTTTGTTATAAAATGACAGATATTACAGTTGCCATTATTTTATGAGTGAGCACCCTTCCCTTAAAGGGAAAATTCAGTCCTTTGAATAAGTGTAGTAGAATATATTATTTTTTGAATTTCTTTTGAGATCATATGGACTAACAGCATGGTCAAGTGATTCTTTTTCTAAAGTCCTCCCGACCCTCTGGCAAAGGGCCGTTCGGCGAAACCAAACTTGATACTGCTTCCCGAAGAAGCTATTACGTCCACTGAAGGACAACACTTAACGACCAACCTCGCGGCCTTCAGACCATTTTCATCATTGGTCTGTCATGTATGGCTCCATTCTTGACTGGATGAAAAGAACAGATACTACACATGATCTTAGCCAAAAGGCATGGTCAAGTGATTAGATCATTTGGGAGGAGTAGAGGTCGATCAGCTCCTGACTGGTTCATATCAAAGACTTTAAAAATTAATAAACTGCCATCGTGGTTGGTACTCAACACGAGCAATGGAGTAGGGAAAACAAGCCAGTGAGCCACAACTTGAAAAAAGGCTGTGGTTGGCCCGACTTAAATCAGTTCGTTAGAAACTACGCTGTAAAACCCTATCTAACTTAACGTAGTCTTGAGATCATTTAACAATATAGTTCTCACTTACTTGTGAAATTTACTAGATGTTTACTACTTGATTTTACCTTGAATATTCAATATTTTTGCCCTGAAATTTGAAAAATATTGGGAACGAGCAGTAGGAGGAAATTTGTTGGAATTGGCTCATGTTTTGAAGTAAGTCTAGGGGGGCTGCTTTTCCTTCTTAGACCTTTAAGTTAACAACATTTTGAAATAGAATAAAATAGAACAGTATTAAACTTTGTGGCAGGTTTTCACCAAATAATCATGAAGTGCTTGTAAAAAGATTTTAAAAAAGTTTCAAATTCATTCCAGGTTAACTTACTTTTTTTTTTTTTTTGCTTTACCTGTATGTGTTTTGTTTACACAATCGTCAGGCTGCAAAAGACAGTCTTGCAAAGAAGGAACCATCACAGCGCCCTCTAGTGGTCTATTTTTATCAAGGTCGTGAAGAAGCAGAAGATGAACTGCGAAAGTTGCCTCAGCTGGTGCCTCAGTTTCAGGTATGAATGGCAATTTTCAAAGTATTTTCAAAACAATTTAAAAACTTGAAAGAAAAGAGTCCATACAGTACTGCCCTCTCAGCTATTTTAATTTTGAAAATATGTGATGTACTGTGCAAGATATTTCCTCACAACTAACTTAAATTTTCAACTTGCCTTTCTCCATAAGTTGTATAAAAAATAAGTAGCTTCAAATGTAGAAGCATTGAAGCATTGGGTATTTAATAATCACAAAAATTGAAGGATTATCAGAAGAAGAACAGGAATGTGTTCAAGCTTTAAAAAATCTAAAATATGTGAGATGTTACAGCAAGTGCTCTTTTCTCCCTTTTCAATATAATGAGTTGCTATCCAAATAATTGACTATTTGAAACTTCAAAATTTTTCTTTCACTGTTGTCTGACATTTGCCCTCTCACCAGGTTGCACAGTTCAACTGCAGTTTAGACATGCTCCTTTGTAACCAAATGTACCTTTTAGGACACTTACCGAAAGTGACCTTCTTCCGTCTGGGCGGGGAACACGAGTTTCACCATGGAAGAAATTATGCCCAGGACATTGCTGCCTTTGCACGAGAAAGTTTCAGCTCATCTGTTCATATTTTAGACCCTACCAAATTTCCCAGCCCAGTAACAGACAGTGGGGAGATCTGGTACGTGGATTTCTTTTCGCCTCACTGCTCGCCCTGCCTCCAGTTGATTCCAGAAATTCGTAAAGCGGCTCAGAGGATGCCAGATATTAACTTTGGAACTGTAGACTGTACGATACATTTTAACGTTTGTAATCAGCAGCAAGTGAGGTCATATCCTACCATGGTATTATACAACAACAGTAAACCTCATATGATGGTTGGTTACAGCCATGTGAATGAAATTGTAGAGTTTATAGAGGTGAGTTGGGAGTTAGTTTATTCTTTCATATCAGAGTAGTTTAGCTATTGGTAGATGTATTGAATACAGTTGTTATTGTTAATTTTTTGTGTCCTTAGGGCAGCCATTCGTCACTCCAAACTAGAATTTTACTGGTAGTCTACAGAAAATCTGTTGGCACAGCCAAATGTAGAATAGCTGATAAGACACATCATGCACTAAGAGTGCTGTAATTACACACTAGGGCCTTGTATGCTCACTAGGGTATCCCCTGAAGCTGTCGACTAGGGTTGTGTCTGGATAAGGTTGTGACAGGGGATAGAAATAAGTAGATGATGGGGTGTCTGGGGTGATGACTTCAAGGACAATGGTTGTCATTTGGTTATTTTTAGGGCTGACCTTTGCAAATTTAGCCTAATTTGTACACTTAACAGTGGATGCTATCATTGAATCATTGCAAACATTAGTAGCGTTTCAACAATATTGGTCATTAGGGATTCTGGTGATCATATCATTTATTGTGAGAAGATGTTTCCACATCAAGGTGTTGCACTGATATACCCAGACAAGGTTAAATTTTTTCAAATATATCACATTTTAGTACAGGTTGATAATATTCTGATAACACTGATAACAATGATATTGAAATGAGCACATCTCTGCAGAAGCCTTAACTATTGGGCTGTGCCAAGAAATGTGATTTCATTTGCTTGATGTGAAATATTGTAACTTACATGTGAAATAGCACAATAATTTGTACATATTTGAGGGCTTACATGACATGGCATAACCTACTCAAATAGCCTACAGTTTTTAGCAACTCCAACTTATAATTTGGTACAATCAATAAAAACATGAAAACCATATAAAAAGCAGAGTGAATTTTAAGTGTATGTTGGCACATCAAGTACAATGCTGACATCCAAAGGTGTAGGAAATATTCAAACATATCACCAAAGCTAACTAGCCCCTGTCTTCAAACACTATATGCTATAGCATTTGACAGTTATCACTGCTTACAAGAAGTGCTGAATTCAATACAACGAGTCTGTAGAAATTGGCACCGCTCTTTGATTGACATCACATTCACAAATTGCAGAGTGGCTCACATTACACGGTATGTTGTGAGAATATTTTGATACCACATATGACGTTTTTTACCTACCAGGACATGTATTGAAGCAATAAACTTGGATTTGGTTTAGAAAAAGATGAGTTTGAGACATTGTGGGAGGGGCTTGGAGTGGGTTGGGAGAATTGGGGCTGTCTGGGGTGAATAGCACCTGTCTTTAATTTAGGAACTGTAAGAAAATTTTACAAAGAACAACAAAGAATGTATATAAGTGATTTTGACTAAAGTACTTATTGTAATCAATGATAATTACTCTAAAGCTATAGCACATAATGTTCGGAGCCAGGTGTTAGTTTGGGTGATTTGCTATTCTCAGCTTCATAGTTGCCTCTCTTTGCATGGAGTCAAAGAGTGACACCCCTTCCCTTGGAAGTACCATTCTTCTGTTCACCACCCAAAAGAAGTTGTTGACTATGTAGATTTCATATCTTATTGGTAATGAAACATACTCATCCTGAACAAAACACACACACACACACACACACACACACACACCTGTGGAAGAATTGATGTCTACCTCAACAGCAAACAGCTATAAATTTAACCTTTAGAGGAACTTATTATTGTATTGCCTATTTTTATATTTCTCCAACCAATAGAGTTAATTCATTGACTTCATGCAGTGTTATGTTAAAGGACAAACATTCAGCTCGGCTAGAGTATATGTCTTGGGTAAATCTACATATGTATATCATTGTTCACAATTGACTCCCTCAGCTCTCTTCTGCAACCCTGCAAGTTAAAACTTCTAGGAGGAAAATTCGAGCATTGTTTTTAAGTTACCAATGCATTCGATATGTTGAAAATCCCTCCGTTTATAATGAAAGTATTTTCTTTTAAAAATGAAAATTCCTCCGTAATGTCTTCTGAAGGAGGGAATTTTTCATTTTAATTCTGAAGCCTATTGCTAACATTTATGCATATGGGCACAATATATCTTTTGCTAGAAAGGAAATTAGCTGTGTGCATAAATTGAAGTATTTTAGATGTTATTCAACAGGGCACAATTTCAATTCTGCAGTGTTACATTCATAAGGTCTGTGCTTAAGTGTTTTATGGCTATAATCCACTTCTTGATTTAACATCTAAATGCTACAATTATAATTTAAATTGCAAGAACTTATGGGCCTGAATCTTATTAGATTCATTTTAATATCAAGTGCAAAGTTTTTGCAATAACCATCTTCTTTTATACTTGCAGGATACTTTAAATCCAAAAGTGGTAGAATTGAATTCTGAACTTTTCCAAAAACTTATCAGCCAGAGGGCCAAAGACGAGCTATGGCTGGTAGACTTCTTTGCTCCCTGGTGTGGTCCATGCCAACAACTAGCTCCAGAATGGAGGCGGGTCGCCAAGGTGTGTGTCTGTTGTTACTCGTTTTACAGAATTTGTAAAAGACTTAGGTACAATAATGGAAGAGTCCCAAAACCTAATATTGTGTGAATGTTTGACAGACACAGTATGTGGTGTTAATTAAGGAGGAGCCAAATTGTTGAGGGTCATGTACATATGGTTTGAGCGGGATGGTCTAAGTGGAAGCCAATTAACATGACAAAAATGTGAAGAGTTTGAAGAATTGTGAAGGAGGAGCTCAGTAAACCATGAACAACAAACATAATCAAAACACAGAATTAATGAGTTCATCAGTAGCACTCTGGAACTAAGATCTAGACAATTGCCTTTTGTGTAAGGAAACTTAATTCAAGCAATTTGTTGTTAAAAACTCCCAGTAAGCTTTGTTAGAAGTAGTTAGTTATTTCCATGAAGTTTTACACCTCACTTACTAACCAATTGGGTTAAGTCAGGTTGACCATGACCCTTGAGGCTCACTGGCTGGTTTTCCCTCAGCCATTGCTTATACTGAGCACTGAGCACAATGGCCCATATTAGATGAAGAGGTACATTTTTGACTTGAGGAAAATAATGATGGTGATGGCTTAATCAAATTCAAACCACAAATTTTGCTTTTAATTTTTAGTGTTAAAATAGCTGTAACATCGTGTGGGCCTGTCAAGTAAATCAGATGCTTCGAATTGCCAGTTAGTTAATCACTGATTTGTATGTAACAAGGCAATGGCTGTGGCTACCATGGACTTATTGCAGACGTCATTTCGTAGTTATGGAAAAAAAGTATTAGAAATTTAAATATTCAGATGACTCACAAGGAAACATATTATACTGAGCATGATTTTTCATTAGTATTATTTCTGAGCAAGGTTACATACAATATTTGCCTCCTATCAGATTTGTATTTGATGTACATATCATGTATTTCATGTTGGAAAAAGTAAAGGAAATCATGGGGTACACTTTCTTTCGAACATTATACTGCAATGTGTCCTTCATTCCATATGATTTCAAAGATTTAGATCACAGTCATTCATGAGTAGAACAGATTCACTTCAACGAAGAACTCTGTAAAGTTTGTAGAACTTCAGCTGTATTCCTAAATAAGGGAGTTCTGTAAAATGTTGCCTCACGGAAATATGTCACATGGGGGGACGTATACTAGTGAGTTCAGCATAGTGTTTACTGCAGCTCCTTGTTGCAATGTTGTGCAGTAGATGCATAATAACACTAAAACATACCTCTAGGTGTTTAGCCCAACAGAATGAAAATAGGGGCTGGACTCAACCCTGCAGTGCTTCATTAAATTGAAAAATTTTGCTCCAAAATCAAGTTGAGATAAAGTTCACTGGACAAAACTGCACTTGGTGTCGGCCCTTATATTATGGGTGTATTAAAAAACAATGATTTGACAAATTTTTAGGAGAAGTGTTGTAGGTGTGGTAAACCGTGTGTTTGGCCTAACGGTAGAGCATCCGCCTCTCACGCGGAAGGCCCCGGTTCGCTTCCCAAGTCGAGTCATACCAAAGACTCAAAAAATGTAACCTACTGCAGTTGTGCGTGATGCTCAGCATAAGCAATGGAGTAGGGAAACAATCCAGTGAGCCACAACTGGAAAAAAGGCCATGGCCGGCTCGACTTGAACCAATAGGTTGGAAAGTGGGCCGTAAAACTCCATCTAACTAACTGTAGGTGTGGGACTGGTTTGTTTACCCTGATAATTTGGAGGATGTGTGCATGTGCATAGCTCCCAAAACAAATTATCAAACTTGCCCATTGTGGGGGTTACTTTGGAAGTTCTACTTCACCCAGTCCAGTATGCACAGTAGACTGTACCACACTATAAAATTTTTGGGGGAAAGAGTTCCCTCTTGCAGTGTTAGTCCCATATCGAAGAAATCGAACCAGCCTTTGAGTGGATGGAAATTTCCAATCCCCACCCTCTAGTTTGCTTTCATCTCTCCCCAGCAGTTTAAGAAATGATGGAGTATTGTGTATAGGCTTATAAAATATGAATTAAGTCCTATGGGACATGAAAGGATCATAGCAGCCCCCAACTTGTAGTTGTGTAGAAGACTGACCTCTTTCATGATTGGCTGGTGAGAGTCATGTGACTTTTCTCCTCAGTTGTGAAATTTACAAGGAGTTTACACTTGGTTTATCTTCAGTATTCAGTATTGAAATCTTAAAATATTATGAAAGATACTTTGAGGAGAAATATGAGGAAACGTGTGAGATTTATGTGCTGCTTCAAAAAAAGTTGGGGGTGGGGGGGGGGTGGGGGGACTGCTCTTGCCCTTTAAGAAATTAATTATTCTAAAACTCAATAGGAAGGTGAATATTTTAGGATGAAGTTCCAACTGCATACACCTTTCAAACCTTTTGTTTCTGTTTGAAATTTTTCGTTGAATTGACCTAAAAACAGAAGCCTTATTTTGCCGTGTACCTTTTCTTTTATCTGTCTATTTACTTGATTTTTCGTTGCAGAAGCTCAACGGTACTGCACATGTTGGCTCTGTGGACTGTGTGGAGAATAGTCAACTGTGTAGTAGTCAGTCCATCACTGGTTACCCAACAATCAGAGCATACCCTATAGGTGGAACGGGAACATCATCATACAGGTGAGAACAGAACCATACTTGAAATATTTTGGATGAGGGAATCTGGTTAGCTATATATATATATGTTCTCATAAATGAATGCAAGCAAGAAAACAGCCCCCAAAACAGATACATTCATGCCAACTACTAACTGTATTAACAAACAGAAAAAAAAACAAAATATTTTGAGCGGTTGAAAGCTCTTCCTCGGTTGGGGTTTCTGACTAGAGTTATGAGAAATTATTAGAGGCTATGTACATCAGAGGGAGTTTTGCATGGATGTTCATGAAAGAGAGATCTCTGTTAAGGCCAGTGGTATGGGTTTATATATAAACACACCAGGTATGATGTAGCCTGCTGAGCGGACTCTGTAGTAGCCGAAAGATGGCGCTCTCTCAAAATCATAATACACCTCTCTAAACAGTATAATATACAGAGTCTGCAAACCTTCGTCCAGTTTCCATTTACAGGAATCCTGCATTTTGAGGGACGAATTAGTAAACATGAGATCGTCACATGGTGCACAAAACAAGTATGAATGGTGTATTTTGGTACATACAACTGATACAACGAACAGTGAACAACCTAATTAGCTTTTGTAGATGGAAAATGTGTACAAGGCCATTGGTTCGATGTATAAATATTACCTATTACGCGAGATATAATTTAGTATTTTAATTTTTGTCCTGACATCATATTTGGTGGTGGTAAATGAGATTCACTAAAAAGTTGGCTGGCTATTGTATATGGTAGTTATGCCATGTAACTCAGTTGGAAACATCAACTGTTCAACAGTGAAGCCGTTGAAAGACTAATAGTATTATTAATAGTAGTGAAAGTAAGATTTTTGATATTTGAATGTGGTAGTTGAAATGCAAACACAATAGCCTGCTTACAGCATGCTAGGTATCATGTCAAAACCACAGGCTGCAGTTTCCACAGCAAAACTGCTGGGGCTGCAGGCATGCTTGATAAAAATTGTTATCATCATTTCAACAACACTACTAAGTTGCTAAAAGACACAAAATCATGGACAGGTGTAAAAAGAAAAAAAGTGGCTTTCAGATTTATGCCCCTTAGCAATCTTAGCAGTTGGGGATTGAAGAGAAGGAAGGAGACTGGTTTCTTTTCTTTTCTGGTGAAAACGTTTGGTTTTCCTGGAGTGATCTCCCTCCTTTGCAATCTAAACCATGTTCGATCATGTGCAGGTCTCCTAAAGACAGAATTAAAATAAAATCGGTGCCCTTAAAAAAAGGTTTCAGCTAGCCCTACTTCACAGCAGATAAAAAAGGCAAATTTTTACACAAAAAAAAAACAAAAAAACCAGTTTAGACACAACCCATTGCACAAAAACACTCTTGAGATTCCTCCTTATGTTGTAAATGGTTTAAGAAAAATTGATTTCACCAAATTTTCATGTAAATCCAAACTTTGGAATATCTGTTGTAGGTGCAGGATTGGTTTGTTAATCCTGACAGTTTGGGGGATGTTCCCATGTTCATAGTCCCAAAAGCGAATCACTAAACTCACACACTAAATGAAGTGCATTCAATCATAGGTCTTTGTTTGATGTGAGCATTAGTTGGATCATATTATGGTCTTAACAATAGCAGTCTACTTTCATCTTGTGTGGTGAGAACAATAAGATGTGCACATTAAGATTTATTTCATCATAAACTATATAGACTGGTATGGTAACACCTAACAAATGATGCTTGCATATTAAATGTTTGTGTGAAAGTTATGCATCACTGCTCTTACCTTCTGTGACAAGGCACAAATGCAAGGAAAGAAAGAGATGTAATGTTTGAACATGTGTTTAATTTTAGAATAATCTTAGAAAACCTTTAAAACCCCCTTGAGACTAATTTTTGCCCTGGATTGTACTGAGGACATTTCTGAATATTTTGGTCACAGTTTGTCTGAGATGTAATTGTATGGTGGAAGTTGTTGGGGGAAGAGGGGGGAAGAGCTGTCCTATCCTTACTTCCTTTGGGGTTGTTCAATAGACAAGTAGATTTTATTTGAAAGGGAATAGTCCAGTAGCCCACATCACCAAGAAAATAGGCTGTATCATAAAAATGCTCTTAACCGTTTACCGTTGTGCTCCGATCGGGGCATATTTGCGCGCCTCGGGAGTCGGCGGAAAAGCGGACGTAGCCCGCCCCGCATCAGTTTCCGTAGGCCATTGACCCAGTGACCTTAAACTATTGTTTCTCTCTTTGTTGTGGCCGAATTTTCGGGTAGCTACCCGCAGTTTCGAGCTCCGCGTGAAACAGTAAAGATGGGTGACAGCCGAGCTCTCCGCATGGGTCCAAAAGGACCCAAACAACAGTAAAGGGTTAAAAGAAGCCTGTGGAGTGTGTTCACTGCAAAGCTGATGCCACTGTCTCTGCGTGTGTGCACGTAAACCCTTTAGCCGAGCGGTGCAGATATTTTACATTAACCCTTTATGGTTGTGCTCCGATCGGGGCATATTTGTGCACCTCGGGAGTGGGCGGAAAAGCGGACGTAGCCTGCCCCACATCGGCTTCCTTAGGCCATTGACCCTGTGACCTTAAACTATTGTCTCTCTCATTGTTGCGGCCGAATTTTCGGGTAGCTACTCGCAGTTTCGAACTCCGCGTGAAACAGTAAAGATGGGTGACAGCCGAGCTCTCCGCATGGGTCCATAAGGACCCAAACAACGGTAAAGGGTTAAGAAGTCGTATTGAGACAATGGCATGGACTCCATTCATCATTGAACCCATTGATAGAAATTTAAAAATACAGATTGAATGAAATAAAAAATTTTGTTACATAATAGAGAGGTTTTAAATACAATCATTCATTTATGGTTTTTCACTTTCATTTGGACAACCAACATGCTCTTGCTGAAAACCTCAATTTGGCTTCCACTTGACTAATGGAGGACCTGAAAATTTCCTTAAAAATCAGACTTGACCATAGCACAAAGCAAACCTGGTGATATTTGACATACCAGGGGTGAGGACAGTGACCAAACTCAAATTTCACATGTATCACTCCCTCCAACATTTCAAAAGTAAAATTTGCATTTGGCTTTAAAAAAATCCTTGAATATATTTTGTAGCTTCTCTGTTTGCAATGTCACACTGAAATGTTGTTTCTTTCCAATAGACCTTATGCATATGATGGCACAATGCAAAGCTTATATACTCCTTTAGAGAAATAACAGACCAACCTCAGCAAATGAAAACAGGTGATTGGTCAACTAATCAGATACATGAAAGTATTCTTTCTTATACACAGGTAGGGCCAATTCTACTACAAGCAGCCCACCACGCCATATATGCTCTATACAAAGTTTAGTAGTGTGACCATGTTTTATTGTTATTCCTCCTAAATGTTGTTGACATGTTGATAATGCATAAGGTCTGTATAGCTGAGGAATGTCACATCAATGGTTTGAAAAATGTTTCATTTTATTTTAAAATTTCAGTACTTACAACGGTTGGTTCAGAAATGTCCAATCATTAGTACCCTGGGCGTACCAATTCCTACCATCAAGTGTAACAGTCATCACCAAGCAAAATTTCCGGGACAAAGTTTTAAGAAGTGAAGAACCTTGGATTGTAGATTTTTATGCTCCTTGGTGTGGTCCTTGTCAACAATACATGCCAAACTTTGAAGAGATTGCTCAGGTTTGGAAAAAAATATTTTAGTGGTTTAATATCAGGCTTGGAAATAACAGGTTACAATAAACATTGTTACATTTTGTGTAACAGGGTCATACAAAGAGATATTTTTATCAATTTGCAATTTAGAGAAATTACCACAGATTACTTTTGGCAGTAACTTGTCTGTAATGGCAGAGGATTTCCTTGCCTGTACATTTCCATTACATGTTACATCATGCAATGCTTAGCCTAGACCCTCAATTTAAAGAGATTAACAAAAGAGTTTGAAAACAAGTCACAAACCATCATTTGTGATGTTAATTTTTGAAAGGAAAATTTAATTATCCTCATTTTATTTTGCCTCTCCTCTTTGTAGCTGTGTTGTGTCAAATGATGAATTTCATTTCAAATAAACTAGTTGCAGTTGCTAGAACACTTATTGTAACCAGTTACATTTTCGGGTCTGTAACTTGTAACTTTAAGTCTGTATAAACGAGTTACAGTTTCTTTGAATGAACTACTGTAACTAATCAGTTACTATAATACTTTGACTATAACAACCTTGATTGATAATGTGAAGAAAATTCCAGATACTGACATTCATGGCAATTAATTTTAATTGTTGGAATGGCCTCACATTTATAAGTTGTATATGATATAGTAAAGAGTAATTTTAGTGCAGCTTTCTCTTTAATTCTATATTCTATTGTAAAGATATCAGCCAGTATATGTGCAGGAGAGAAAGGAGGATGGTAATGTGTCTGTTTGGAAATGACAGGGGAAAACCTTTGAATCCTTAAGAAAATAGGCCAGTTCTTCTTCAAGAATTTATCATGAGAAATAAATCTTCCCTGTACTCTATCAGAGGAGGAGGGAAAGGTTAGGGGGTCACTCCTCAGCCCCCACCCCAAGTGGGCAGATGATAGCAGTTACCATTTCAGTTCATTGTAATTTTGTGACATTATTAAGGAAACAAAGTGATAATTATGTATTTCTATGCTTGCAGGAAATTAAGAAATTGATTGTTATAATATAAATTTTTCTGCAGACTATGAAGGAATATGTACATGCTGGTAAAGTGGATTGCCAGGCCTACCCATCTATATGTCAGCAAGCTAGTATAACAGGATATCCATCAGTACGTATTTATAAAGGAACAACAACAAAAGGTTATTCTCAGGTGAGTATAAATCATGGCATCAAAAGTATAGATTAAATGCTTGTCTGATATAACTGCATAGTAAACACTCTTGAAGATCGAAAATAAATTATCTTGTATCAAGAGCTTGAAGCTCAATGCTGTTGGTTTTAATGGAGTACACCCTTGCCCAAAAATCTGAAAATTTAATTTTGTGCTTTTGCTTTCTTTGTAATTCTCACCTCCATGTCAAGAAAGAAATCTTTGCAAAAACTTTCCAGGAGGAGCTAAGTTAAATTTTTGTGGAGTTTTTGAGTTCTGCTAATTTGCCTGTTTACCGTTGATAAGTTATTGCTTTGAAAAATGGAGGACAGCTTAAAGGGAAATATCGCATTTGTTTTACAAAGAACTTTCATCCTTTTAAAACCAATATTTATTGGCAAAGACTGATAAGTGATTACAAATAGGAGTATGGTAGCCTTCTTTTCAAGATATAGGTTTCCCTCAGACAGAAATTAAGTTGTTTGTTGCTGAAGAATAATTTGTCATCCAAACTTTCAACATTTCAAAAGATGCACCTTCCATAACTCTTCTTGTGCATAATATTTTGAGGAGATGAAGCTATTGCTGAGGTTTATTGTTGAGACTGGATGATTTGAAAATGACTAGAGCTATTTACTTTCAAAGCTATGTTGGAGCATTTTAAACGGAATATTTCCCCTTAAAGTTTACCAATTTTTGAGATTTTTTTCACAGAATGTTAACTACATCTTTATCATTTACTTTTCTAGAACTGGTATGGAGAAGGTGTACAGAATATATATCCAAATTCATTTATACCACTTTTAAGACAAAGATTTACTGCAAAACTTGGAAAGGTGAGTATTTCTTTACTTGACATTCATAAAAAGTGTTTTAAATGTTTAGACAATGTCTCTTTTAAAATCACTCAGTCAGTTCTCCTAAAAACTAGAGTTCAAACCCTGGCTGGGCCATACCAAAGACTTTGGAAATGGGACCTAATGTCATTGTGCTCCATGCTCAGCATAAGCAATGGAGTAGGGAAAACAAACCAGTGAGCCACAACTTGGAAAGAAGGCTGTGGCCGGCCCGATTAAAACCAATTGTTTAGAAACTTAGCTCTAAAACCTTATATAAGTAAGTAACTTACCAAGAGTTTGTAATTATCATGGTACAAACATTGCTATTGAAGTCATGAAAGTGACTTACTGTATAAAACCTACTGTTGGTGGTTAGTGGTATAAAATGGCACTTAGGAATTGTTTCTTCGTTCATGTATATGTAAGCTCGCAGACTGGAGGACTTAGGTTAAAAAATCCTAGTCATTCTTATTAAGCGTCAAAGCATTGCAATGTAGATCCTGATGAGAGAGCTCCTACAAAATTTATTCATAATGATTGTATGCCAACTTGTTGGACTAGTGGGTTGAACCCTTCCCAGTGGGGAGACAGGGATTCCAGTTGGGCAATACCAAAACTTAAAAATGGAATTCGTTGCCTCCTCATTTGGTATACAACATAAGATTTGAGAAAAAAATTAACCAGTAGCTGCACTGCAATGGATGCAGGTTTAGTATTGTCTCTAGGGGCATGAGAATGCTCAGGAATGACAATACCGTGAAAAAAATGTATGAAGTGTTTTGATGGTGATGAAAAACAAAACATTATAAGTGCATGATATTTTTATCTCATCGCTCTGTGAAGAGGATGAGATATTGTAATCACTTTGCCTGTTGAGCTATAAATGGGAATGCCAGCTGAAATTGGCACTGTTGACATGGTAATGGTTGGTGACCCCAAGTTACTAGTCCAAGGGTCTAACTTAAGGTGGGGTCATCCAAGGTAATCAAAACTCCAATTCTGTGTGAGGGGTCAAAATGTGTCTGTGTGTGTGTGTGTGTGTGTGAATTTTTGTTTTGCTAATATCTCCTAAACGGCTCAACCGATTTTCTTCAAATTTTGCAGGAAGGTACCATAGGTGGAACCACTGTACATATTGCATAACCGGAAGTAAAGGTCAAAGGTCAGAGGTCAAAAGTCAAATTTGGTGAAAATCATATATTGTACTATATTTCTGTAATGGAACATCGCACTGAAATGAAACTTTGCATGTGTCATGAAAATATATAGAACTACCAAAATATATGGTTACCATGGCAACAGGTATCAAAGGTCACGTGATGGAAGGGGAAGTGTCTATTTTTAAGCGAAAAAAGACGAAATTTGTGACTCTAACTCCTCCTAGTGGGCTGGACTGATCTTTTTCAAACTTGGTGGGAAGGTACTCCAGGGTTAGAACGTGTGTCTCGCAGATTTCTGGAAATAAAGGTCAAAGGTCAGAGGTCATATTTCGATAATCATTTAGGGGGGATTTTTTGGCTGTATTTCTGGTCTTTTACTGTATTTCTGTAAAGGAACATGGCATTGACGTGAAACTTTGCACGTGTCATTAGGATATCTAGAACTACCAAAATGCAAGGTTACCATGGTAACAGACATTTAAGGTCACATGATGGAAGTGGAAGTGTCTATTTTCAAGTGAAAAAAGCAGAAACTTTTAACTCTAACTCTTCCTAGTGGGCTAGACTGATCCTTTTCAAACTTGGTGGGAAGATACCCCAGGGTCGGAACTTGTGTCTCCCAGATTCCCAGAAGTGAAGGTCAAAGGTCAGAAGTCAATGGTCAAATTTAGGTAAAATCTTATTTTTGTCTGTATTTCCATAAGGAAACATCTTAGTGACATGAAACTTCACACATGTCATGAGGATGACTAGAACTGCCCAAATATATGGTTGCCATGGCAACAGACCCTGGAAGTGATGGTCTAAGGTCAAAGGTCAAATTGAGTCAAAATCGTTTTTTGTACATAATTCAGGGGAAAACATTGCACTGACATGAAACATGAAATGTATAACAGGAGTGACATGTTCTGCCAAAATATTTCATTGCCATGGCAACTCAGGTTTGAAGTCGCGTAACAGGAGGTCAAATGTACGGTTTCACTTCAAAAACTGCTGGTTGTTGGCTTTTGTTTAAAGGTGGTGAAGATGTGGCCCAAAACTGAGAAAATGTGTCTTGTAGAGCCCGGTCCAAGGTGTAGCAAACCTTTCCCATAATTGTCTTGCATATAGAAATCTTATTCTTTAATTGTATGGAGTTTGAAAGTATTGTAAGTCAATATTTGTTACCGTTTCATAAGACGGAAAATAACGCCTCGTGGATTCACAAACATCGGTGCACGGGGAAGTGACATTTTGACTTGCGCGTCGTTCTAAGCAATATGCTTATACTAATTACGCACTACATAAAATGCTGTTAATAGCTGAAATTCATAAATTCATCATCGTCCATGATATCAGTTCAATAACCACTGCAATTGCTTCACAAACTCGATGGTTCTCCACTCTCCCACGTAGGCCTACATAATCAGTTAGTTTGACTGACACGTTTCGGCTAAATACTTTTACCACTGACAGCTCTGGTTGCGCGTCCGCTTCTCAAACAAAGTTCGAATATCACCATGCGACTTTCATGCCGCGTCGTAGAAATCTAAAAGCGCAATATTTTCAAGGAGCGGACGTCAGCTCGAAGACGTAAACTGTGGGTTTAAAGAAATGTGGTGCAAGGTGGGTTGTCTTTTAAAACAACTATTTGGCATGAGGTTTTTGTAGCTAAAATCCCCAAAGGAGCTTGACAGAATTAAGTCCCGCATTTACTAGCGATGAGATCAGCAACTCCGCGGATTGCCCTCTTGTTTATTATTTTTATTGTTATTATTATGATTATTGGAAATTATAAAAAACTTTTTTTTTATTTATTTACAGGGCACTAGTACTATAAAGGATGAGCTATGATTTAATCACCAATCCTGAGCCAGCTTAGCCATTATTGTCATCAAAAAGTATTTTGTGGTAATCCCATTTATCTTCTCCAATTATTACCTGTATTCTTAAAGGTCAAATGTTCAGTGTCTCACAAAGCTGAATTGATAAAACTGATTCTGTTTTTAGTATGTACAATTTCCTTGAAGTGAGAGGTTTTTAGAAATCTTTTGGATCACAAACTTCATGTCAGCTGTCTGTTTCACTCCATGTTTACATAATCTGATTTGGAAACATTTTCAGGTCAACTCAGGTTGGAAATTCAAACTTTAATCTTGTAAAGAAGCACAGTTTACTTCAACTTTGCTTAGGCTCAAATCTTTGACTTTTTCAAATGTTTGTGCCTCTATATACTTTGGCCAAAACACCTTTTAACTGGCTTCCAAAGTGCAACAAGATATTCTCTACAAAAGCAGGTGGTTTTTACAGTAAACTTGATTTTCCTGTATGTGACCTAAAAGGTTTTTAAAAAATATTTTTGTATTCATTTGGTGGCTGAAGGGTCTCTTGATATGAGCTATTTTTTTTTTTAAATAAAATTCATTTGTACATTGACTGGACATATGAATTTGTTTCAATGTTTCACATAATTTCTTTTTCTTAAATCATACCGTTTAATAGTCAACCCATACGTGGTTTTTGAAAGACTTATTATTTTTACAATTGCAACACCAGTAGTTTCAAAAATCCAAGACATGCTCATACCAAAATACTGCCCCCTCCCCACTTTTGTCCCCCTACTTATGGCTCTTTAGCTCTAACAAAATACAAAATACATACAATATTCCAAACAATTATTAGATTATGTTAACACACATTTAATATCTTTAAAGGTCAACGATAAGTTTTGTAAATAACGAAATGTATTTGGGTAATACACTTTTTACAAAATTGCAAAGGACAGGTGCAAGAGGCCCTTGACCCCAAACAGTATGGGCCATTCTGTAGGGGATGGGGGTGAGCTGATACATGGTTGGAAAACCTTTAGTACTTGAGGGAGTAAATTAATTAAAGCACCTGAGAAAATGATGAAATTCCTTTCTTTGCTTTAAAACTTCTTCAGTAAAGGTTTTCTTTAATAGGTTTAGCTCTGGCTTCGATGGCTGTCAACCTCTGTTATATGTGTTGGAAGTATGATTGGGAACATTAGTACTAACTCTGAGTACTATATTTTACTACTGCATATATGGTGGTATAGCTATGTGCTATACTCTCTGGTATCTCGTGTTTCAAACTCTGCACAAACTTTTAAGTAAATACTTCCAAATATTTTTTAATTTCTGATAGCTGTTCTCGCTTGAAGTTGTCTTTTTACCTCTTTTGTACTTTTTATGTTCATTTCAAATTAATTTTGTGATCATGTATAATATTTATTACACTCTGTAAGATTGCCTGTGATCAATGTGAACTCCTTACATCAAAAATTGCTTCAAAGACAAATGAAGTTAGTTGCAATATCAGTGTCAGAATTGGTGATAACTGTCACTATTGGAATGGGGTAGTCAGAGGGGGTAAGAGGGGTGGGGGTTAGAGGGGGTGGAAGTGGGGGGTGGGGGCTATGAGTGTTACCAGCTTAGCTTAGAGTTGCTTTCATATTAAATAGTGTGACCTGTGTGAAATCAAGGATGGCTGAATGTTTATTAGTAGGAAGAAATCATAAATTATAAATCAAAGTGGTATTTTGCACAGTATTTGTTATGGAAGCAACTCTGATTTGGTAAAGTCAAGTTAAACTTATAAGAAAATTTTCCCCAACTATCAAGGACAACCTGTCATGATGAAGCCATGAATCTTTATTATCACAAAGAAATCATAAATTAGAAAGCAGATCAGCAGGAAAACTTGATTTACCCATTGTGAACAACTCTTCTTTTCCTCAACTTATGTGCATGCCTGCAAAAACCCTAACCCTCAGAATTGTCCCCAACTACCAGTGAAAGCCCTTATGACAAAGCCAAGAAGCATAATCCCAGTCCCTTTTGACCTTAAAGTGACAATCCTCTCACCCTAAACCACACTTCTAGTATAGGGTAACAGAAACTCTCAATTAGCTCAGCTTTTTGATTGACTGCTAATTCAAACAATGCAGAGTACCAAAACTTATATTACACACCACGAACTGTTCTGATAGTGTTTTGATTATACACATTGAGCTTTCTATATTAACCCTGAAGCAATAAAATGAGATTGTGTCTGGAGGAGGGTGAATTTCAGACAATTGTGGGAGGGGCTTAATTAAGAAGGTTAGGAGAATTGGTACTTTTTGAGATGAGAAAATTGGGCCTTTAAGTTACCATTTACAGTCTTGCATATGTATGTATAGTACAGTATTTATGTACTGCCTTCATTGTCTACCTTAAAATTACTGCCTTACTCTAAGTTAACAATATATGAAGTAACATGGTTCAGAGGTCAGACCTTTTACAAATCATTTTAATGAGGTGATCTTTCTCTGGCCAACCTTTTCAACATTTTGAAGAAATGTTTAAATTAGTATCTTATAACCATCTGAAGTCTTCCAGAAATGTATTTTTTCTTACTGACTTATGTCTTTGAATAAGACCAGTAAATGCCAGCAAGTTTTGTCTCACTAAATTAAAATATTTGTCAATATTAATCCACTTGTGGATTTTATCGGGCCCACACATTTTATCTAAAGGTCTGTTCACAGTCTTGTTGTCATTAGAAATGTCTCAAGAAGATTTGTTTTTTACTTAAAAAATGTCTAGCGATATCATTTTGATCAATTTTCTTTATTTTTTATGAACAAGGTGAACAAAATTATTACAGTGATAATCATACTCAAACAGATGACGATGTTGTTTAAATTCATTTTAGAGGCTGTCTGACTTTCTTTAACCTTGAAAATGTCATCTGTCCATTAGTGAAGGGGAAGGCCTTTGCAATGAAATTGATAATGACTTCTTATGTAGATAATTTCCTTTTGTCTTTCAGTGTAGTGCATTAGAACAATAATTGTGAAGGTTCCCTTAGGAATGGATGGCCCTTATGGTCTTCAGTAGTATATCAGGCATTGCAGTCATTGGGCCACTGTTGCTTGAAGGCCCCATCAATACAATTGAGTTGGACCTTCAGTAGTTTTAGTTTTGGAGTGTCACATATTGAGCCTGTTGGGGAAGAAATGTAATGGGGCAGATTGGATGAGTTGACTCTAATGATTAGGCCACACCATAGAAGCTTGCCAAGTGTTGTCCTTCAGTGGACGTGTAGCTTCTGTGGGAAGCAGTTACAGTTTGGTTTCTCAGATTGGCTTTACCAACGAGTCATGAGGACTTTGGAAAAAGGGCCATGGAGGCTGGCCATCATTACATGTTCATTTCCATGAGTTACGTAAGGAAATTCCACAGATATTTTAAGGGACCAATCTTCTCACCCAAAACTACAATTCTTGTAGGGGTTTATTGAAATTGGCTCAGCTCTTTGATTGACGGCTAGTTCAAACAATGCAGAGTACCAAAGATTACATTACACAGCATGAACTGTACTGAGAGTGGGGGGGGGGGGTGGGGGCACGATATGAGGGATATCGCATAATAGAGAGAAAAAACAGCTATTTTAGGTGTTTTTTGCATTGCAAGGTTGGGTCGTGGGGGGGGGGGGTTCTAACCTCCAAAACCCTCCCCATGGCTACACCACTGCATTGAGCTTTTTATACTCACCCTGAAGCTATAACTGAGGTTGTCTGGATTAGGATGAATTTCAGGCAATTGTGGAAGAGGTTTTAAGAAGGAAGGTTAGGAGAATTGGTATTGTTTGGGGTGAGAGAATTGGGCCTTTAGCACCAATTTCAAGCCTAGGCTGGCCAAGTGTACATAACTTTTATATCTGTTGATCATACTGAGACTGTAATCAGATTAAATCCATGGGTGTGGAAAATGGTCTTAGGAAAATGTGCACCCCATGATGGGGGTCTATTATAGATGTCCAGAAACTCAGTGTGAAAGGAAGGCAAGTGTAAGTCAGTGTAAAAAAGTTGTGCAGAACTAAAGTTGTTTAAAAAATATAAAAAAAAAACTGACTGTAGCTTTACGCCATAACTAACAAAGATGATTTGTCATCACAGTTTAGAGTTGTGAGTGGACACCATATAGAGGAGGCTGTCTTTTATACCAGTGTGGAACATTTTCTGAACAAGTATTTCAAAATTCTCATTCAAGTCTGAAAAACCAGCAATTAGCATTTTGCTATGCTTAAACACTTCTTCAATATCCCTCTATTCTTGCAAGCCATCAGTTCTGTTTTGTTAGAAACAGATGTTGAGGTGCTGGAACAAAAAGTTGATTTTCCTCTGTTAAACTCTGTCCAGAAGTTCATAATTTCCACACATCTTGTGTTAATAAATGGATAATGAATGAATGAATAATGAATTGTGTACCTAAAGTCAAAAAATTCAAAAATATATATTAAAAACCGTGAAAAATAAATTCTAACAGTCCAACTTCCATCTTCATAGGACATTCCTGAGCTGAGATGTTAAATGTTGAAGTTTATTCACTCAAATTAAAATGGTACATTGTGCAATAATTTGTGATGTCATTCTTGTACTACTCAAATTACAATCTTTGTATTTCTTTGTTTTTCCGAACTTTACTGCACCTTGTACCAAGGTGTGATAGTACTCTTACTCTTATGAGGTGATGTAATTAATTAAGCCCTTCTTGTGCAACATGCTATGCAAGCAAACAGGAAGTGTTCAATGTCATAAACACATTTTTAATTTTAAAGGAAATCAAAGCATTTTATGTGAGTTTTACAACAAGAAAGTCACAAATTATTGCGCAATAGACCAATTTGTTTCAAGTGAATAAACTTCAACATTTTATATCTCAGCTCAGGAATGTCATATGAAGATGGGAGTTGGACTGTTAGAATTCATTTTTCATTTTCTTAAATATATATTTTTGAATTTTTTGACTTGAGGTACACTTTAAGGATGGGGGTGTGGTTTAGGCAGTTGTGGGAGGGGCTTCAGTAAGTTATAATTACTGGAACTGTCTGGGGTGAGAAGTTTTGGCCTTTAAGGTTCTGGGTGTGTGCCACCTGGGAATATAGCTCATTTCAGGAGGGAAAATCATTCAGCACAGACTTGATTAGATTTAGAAAATAAAAAACATCGATATTAATCATTTCATTATTGTTTCAAATCGAATAAATAAACGATAGTAGTTTCTATGGTGAATGTTGGTTTTTAATCATGTGACTAATGCTTGTGTTTTTATTCATTAAATTTATGCAAAACAAATACGAAATTGACCAGTGATATGCAATGTGTGTGCTTTGTGGAGAATAATGCTGCACATCTGATGAAAAAAATTAGGAGGAGTATTTGAAGTATTAAAAGGAATGTGTGACCACGCATGCTTGTAGAAATGTGAATGGGCCAGTCAAAAAGAGAAAGGGTCATTCCTACAAGGAATTGAAATGTTGTGTACCAAGCCATATTTTCCAAATACCTACTTCAGTTTTGCCAATGGTGAGGGGGACAGCCTCTACTCTTGAAACCTTTTAGGACAACAGTCTTCTGGGAACTTCTGCCCATCAGCTTAGAAGAGCTGGTCATGTCTATGGGGTGACTTTAAGTAACATCTGGTATTAGTAACATGCATGAGCAGTCATTCAACGGTTAATTGTAAACTGTTAGGCATATAGAAGGCTTAGAATTCGTATCTTTGTTCTATTACATTCTGTTAATTGCCCTTTTGTTCAAGCAATGAATTGGTATTTTTCATTCTTTTTATTTAATGAAATACATGTTATTTTACAAGAGATATTTTGTCATATTTGGCTGGAAATGTGATAAATAGGGATCAGAAACATGAAACCATTTTCAGGTTCTTTATCTCGCATGTGCTTTTTTTTGTTTGGTTCTTTGCATTAGCAAAGGAGGTATTTTAGTCAGGTTGGCATGCATGTGTGTATGTGTGTGTGTGTATGACTGTGTGTGATGCTTGCTTGGGTAAGGTGTTTACTTAACCAGGGAAAGTAAGGAAAGTTAGACATAGAATTGCGATAGTTGGAATGTACTCCAAAACAAATAAAAATGAAAAAGTCTTCTAGACCGAAAATTAGAATAGGTCCACCAGCCTGAAAGTGAATACAGGTCAGTTGGGCTTTAATGTTGGTCTCAGGAACCTTTTCTCATCTTCTGTCTCGCAGATCTCATTTTCCTTCACCGTTTCACAAACTTTGGGTTTCATGAATCCCTTTTGATTTTAGATTTGGTGAACCTTCAATCTTGTGAACCCTATTACATTTTCAGTCTCATGGATCTTCAGTCTCAGGGGCTGTAACCCATTCCCCAGTGGCGTAGCCACGGGGAGGGGGGCAGAACCCCCACGACCCAACCTTGTAATGCAAAAAACACTTAAAAGGGGTTTTCTTTCTCTCTATCCTTAAACTTTCAGCTCATTTCGTGTCCCAAAACTTACCCCATGACACCAATCCCATGACACCAATCACCCTCCCCCATGACACCAATCCTTCTCCCCCATGACACAATCCTGGCTACACGCCTCCTTTTCCCATTTAGTAAGTAGAACTTTCGTTTGCATTAGAAGCAACAAAGATCAAAATTGCAAAGTGATCAGAAATCACCAGACCACAGAGGCGTAAGAAGGAATTTTTTTCATGGGTAGGGTCAGTGTCGGACTGTCAAATTGTCAGGGGCATAACATCTATTCTTTGCTATCGGGCATTTGATCAATTCGATCAATTTGCATATGTATGTAGGCTATATGAGTGTACTTGTATTGTGGAGTGGTATTACTGAAATTCGCTTAGCAGCAGCAAGGCGAATCGCGGCGACAGATTCAAGCGGATTCCTTAAATTTACAAGGACAAAGAGGAAATTCATCACGTAAAATCGTTTATGGTTCGTGAAAGTTACTTCGGATCACATCCTTTCTCTTGTCGAGAATTTGAAAAAGCTTAAAATTAAATGGATTTCATGAAAACGATACTTGATAGTTACTTCGGATCACATGCTATCTCCTGTCGTGAGAATTTGAAAAAGCTTGAAATTAAATGGATTTTTTGAAAAAGTTTAAAATTAAATAGATTTCATGGCTACCGTAGCATCATGATTTTTCGTCTCAAGCGCATCTATTCGTTGGAAGACGTCCAAAAAGTTAAACCCGTACATTTCGTGACATTGTGAGATCATACACTAGAAAGGACATCTCTTAGTATTACATGGAAACTGTATTCGTGAGAAAAAAGAAATTCATCTCTCCATTTTCGTCAAGTAAATATATTTTCAAGGGTAAGCCCAGGACTTCCCCGAGATGTAGGAAGTAGCTGATGGAGGAGATGAATTTGGCTTAAAAAATCATATTTTTGAAACAGAATTCTTCAAAATGGAAGCTTTCATTTGAAAAAATAATGCAAACACGTATATGAATTCAGTAAACTGACTCAAACATCATTTGATTTGTTGAAAATTTTCAACTAATTTATAAAACTGATAGGACGAAACCCAGAAATTTTGAAGGAGCCCAAGATTTAATCACTGAGTTATGTAACTATTTCTAATACACATTGAACAGATAGACCTAGGCTAACTTGCAAAACTTTGCCAAGTTTCGTATCTTAATATTTCTTTTCAGTTATGCTGAAAAAAGTTTCCATTAAAGAAGAGGAGAATAGGTATGTTTCAATAAAAAGATTTTTAAAGAAAAATAATTACAACAACACTGAACAGGAAAATATTGGCAACTTTTGAAAAACTGCAAAATGTTTTACCGAACTGACTAAGAAATAAAAATCATGGCTTAGCAATAGAAATGTGCCGCTGCTGGTCAAAGCAAATTCCTGAAAGTTTAATCGAAGATTGTTAAAAGAGACGAAAGAAGTTGCGCTACAAGCCCACTCCCTCCTCCGGTCGTCTGAGAAAGTTTCCAATTCCTTCGGTAGCTTTATTCTGAAAGTTCAAAATAACAATCGCAACAACACTGAGTCGTTCCGACAATGTGCTCGACTTTGATCATAAGAATATCAAAATCTTCGTTAATACCGAAATTTTCCATAAAAATAAACATTTTTAATGAAACCGCTAATTTTCGTTTTGTTTCGTAAATCAAATACCTTTTTCGGTTCATGAGCCAAAAACGTTTCTGTGCCGGTCTTTTTATCTCACTCATCGTCTTTGTCAGGCCTTCACGTAGTTTACCCCTCCTCTTCGTAGTCGGTGGGAAAGTTGGTTCTTCCGTCTGTCGGACAAATCCTGACCCAACCGGCCTTTTTCCAGTTGTGGCTCACTGGCTTGTTTTCCCTACTTCATTGCTTATGCAGAGCATCAAGCACAACGACAGTAGGTTCCATATGAGAGTCTTTGGTATGACTAGACCTGAGAATTACAACATTTATGTTGATCCTCTGTTGGCTGCTAAATGGCAGATTTAAAAATGAATCCTATTACTTCATTATGAACTCTAACTTTACAAAAGTTTTTTAAATTTCGTGCTGATCTCGCCGGGTGCAGGATAAACAAAACGGAACATTAAAGCGGCTCATTGAGTTGGCTCATGAAATTCAACAAATTTTTCCAAACTTGCTAAGTTTTCTTTATATACCAATGACAAATGGTCTATCTTAGACAATCCCTATACCCTTCACAAAAATAACTGTTTTATGAGTAAGTACTTAACGGTTGAAGTCGGCTTTCAAAAATTCGTGACCAGATACTTTTTCAAATTATGTACAAAACCGTTACAAGTCAGGACACTAGAAAATTCAAAATTTAAACGTTTTCTGTGACATTTTGACTTGAAACTTGACTTGTTATGCTAACAATAAGCATTTTTATGTGGTAGTGACCCTTTGAGACTCTCATCAAGTTGACCGATATCAACTCAATGAGCCGCTTTAAAGCTATATCTGTATATTGTAGTGGTTTATTAATTTAATTGCCATACCTTAATCGGCATAGACAGAATCTTGGACAATTTAACTTACCTCAGGTGAAGGAGCAGCGAAATGAGAGAGCTGTTCAACAATTAGTATTATGACCACGTTTTGCATTTTGTACAAGGGGTAACATTTGGTTACTTTGTTATATGATGGGATTAATTTAATTTACAAGAATAAAGAGAAAATTTATTAGTCATTATTCAAAGTTCTTGAAAGATTCCTGACGATAATTTACTGGTAACATGCGATGTTTTATTACGAGCATATCGCGCGAGTTTTTAATCTTAAAACGAAATGTATTTCATGGCTACCGTAGCTTCATGAATTTTCGTCTCGAGGCACGTCTTACTTTTGTTGAAAAAGGGCTAAAAATCGGTACATTTATTGACATTTTGAGAGAGAAAAATTAAGAGGATCTCTCGTAGTATTTCATATAAATAGTATTTGTAAGAAGGAACAAAATTCATTTCATTACTTTTGTCAAGTAAATATATTTTCAGGGGTAAGCGCGTGACTTCCCTGGGATGTAAGGAAGTAACTGTTGGAAAAGATGAAAACGTCTTGAAATTTCGCCTAAAATTTTATTTTCAAATGTAGTTCTTCAAAATAAAAGCTTTTGCATGACAAATAAGGATAAGAGGCATATGAATTCGGTGCATTTTATTAATAATAATTTGGTTTGTGAAAAATATTCAACTATTTCTTAAAAGTGGTATGAGGAAAAACCTATCGGATATTTTGAAGGGCTCGAAATTTTATCACTGAGAGGACCTAACGTTACAATTTCTAATAGACATTGAACAGGCAGACCTAACATGCAAAACGTTGCTAAATTTCGTACCTTAATATTTCTTTTCTGCTGTGCCGGAAGTATTTATAATCAAGGAAAGTATAATTGGTACGTTTTAGTGAAGGGATTACAGAAGAAAACTAAATCACAACAATATTGAACACGGAAATATTGGCAACTTTTGAAACACTACGGAATCTTTTACCGAACTGACTGATAAAAAACAATTATGGTTTAGAATGAGGAGATATTGTTAGTCAAAGCTTTACTTGAAGATAGTTCAACAGGAGACTGGAAAAAAAGACAAAAGAAGTGATGTCACGAGACCTCAGTGGTGAAGTCCTCCCTCCCCCCCCCCCCCACCCGTCTTAATAATTATCCAATTTCGTTGGCAGCTTCACTCTGCAGGTCTAAATTAATTAATAATCACCACAACCAATTGTCACCGCGAAACAATTCTTGATGTTGTTTATAACCGACTGGAAGAGGGGGAGTCTTCAGTTATGCCAAAGTTTCCTTAAAATCCCAACTATTCAATTTTTTCTATAGTAAAAACATTCAAATTTGCATTTTATTATTACTTTTTTTGAAATCAAAACCCTTTTAGGTTCTTGAACCGAAGATGTTTCCTTACATGCATTTTATCCCACACATCGTCTTTGTCACGCCTTCACCGGCGTGGTTGCCTCTTCCCGCTCCCCTCCCAGCCGGAGAGAAGATAGCCCTCTCTGTCTGTTGGACGAATCCTGACTCCATCGTGAGACTTTCTAAAACTTGAAAACTTCATGTTGATACAGCTGGCTGCTAAACAGGGCAAAATTTACCAATGAACTTCATTTAAATTAATTTAATTCTCTGAATTTATTAAGGATTCTTACCATCCAATGTCATTTTCTGTCAAGTTTCGTGTAGAACTCGGTCCAAAGTTGATAACACGGAACTTGATAAATCACAGCTCTATTGTAGGGGTTTATCGATTTGATTTAATTGCCTAAATTTGCATAGACAGAAACTTGGACAATTTCTAATCACTGAACCTACCTTAGGTGAAGAAGAAGAGAGGTGAGGGAGCTGTTCAACAATTAGAATTATAAGCACGTTTTTGCATTTTTTACATCGGTAACATTTTCAGGTTAGAGGATCAAATTAATTTAACTTAGAAGAATAAAGAGGAAATTTTTTATACATAATCGTTCGTGGCTCGTTAAAGATCCATGATGATTATTTACGGGTAGCATGCAATATCTTATCACGAGCCTACCGCGCGAGTCTAAAATCTTGAAATAAATGGATTTCATGGCTACCGTAGTATCGTTAATTTTCGTCTCAAGCCACGTCTAACTTTTGTTGAAAAACGTCTAAAAATGGGTACATTTATCGACATTTTGAAAAAAGAAAACTAACGAGGATTTCTCTAAGTATTACGTGGAAACAGTATTTGTAAGAAGGAAGGAAATTCATCTCATTACTTTTGTAAAGTAAATATATTTTCAGGGGTAGGCACGTGACTTCCCTGGGATGTAAGGAAGTAACTGTTGGAAAAGATGAAAACGTCTTGAAATTTCGCCTAAAATTTTATATTCAAATGGATTTATTCAAAACAGAAGCTTTTGCATGACAAATAAAGTGAAGACGCATATGAATTCGGTGCATTTTATTAATAATAATTTGGTTTGTGAAAAATATTCAACTATTTTTAATAAATGGTAGGAAGAAAACCTATCGCATATTTTGAAGGGGCTCGAAATTTTATCACTGAGAGGACCTAACGTTACAATTTCTAACAGACATTGAACAGGCAGGCCTAACATGCAATACCTTGCTAAATTTGGTACCTTAATATTTCTTTTCTGCTGTGCCGAAAATATTAATAATAAAGGAGATGAGAATCGGTACGTTTCAGGGAAGGGATTACAGAAGAAAAGTAAATCACAACAATGTTGAACACGGAAATACTGGGAACTTTTGAAAAACTACGGAATCTTTTACCGAACTGAATGGTAAATAACAATTCTGGTTTAGTAGAAGGAGATGTTGTTGGTCAAAGCTTCACTTGAAGATAGTTCAACAGGAGATTGGGGAGAAGAGACAAAAGAAGTGGCGTCACGAGACCTCCGTGGGGAAGTCCCCCTTCCTCTTCCGTCTGAGAAATATTCCAATTTCGTCGGCAGCTTTACTCTGCAGGTTTAAATTGATAATCACTACAGCCAATAGCCGCCCGAAACTATGTTTAACTTTGGTTATAACCGACTGGAAGAGGAGGGTCTTCAGTTCTACCGAAAGTTTTCATTATATCACAACTTTTAAATTTTTTCTTTCATGAAAGTAAAACATTCTAGTTTTAATTTTCTTTAGAAATCAAAACCCTTCTAGGTTCTCGAACAGAAAAAATTAGAGAGGTTATATCAAGTTGTATTTCATGTAAACATTATTTGTAAGAAGGAAGGGAAGTCATTTCATTACTTTTGTTAGGTAAATATATTTTCAGGGGTAAGCTCGTGACTTCCCTGGGATGTAAGGAAGTAACTGTTGCAAGAGAGGAAAACTTCTTGAAATCCCGCCTAAAACCATATTTTTAAATAGAGTTCTTCAAAAATTGCTTGTCAGGCAGATCTGACATGCAAAACTTTGCTAAATTTCGTACCTTAATATTTCGTTTCTGCTTTGCCGGAAATATTTGTAATCAAGGAAAGGAGAATTGGAACGTTCTAGGGAGGGGATAACAGAAGAAAAGTCAATTACAACAATATCGAACACGGCAACATTGGGAACTTTTGAAAAACTACGGAATCTTTTACCGGACTGAATGGTAAATAACAATTACGGTTTTCTAGAAGGAAATGTTGTTGGCCAAAGCTTTACTTGAAGACTGGGAAACGCGACAAAAGAAGTGGTGTCACGAGACCTCCGTTGGGAACTCCCCTTCCCTCATCCGTCTGAAAAATATTCCAGTTTCGTTGGAAGCTTTTATCTCCAGGTTAAAATTAATAATCACCACAACCAATATCCTCCACGAAACTATGCTTGACTATGGTTGTGAAAAAAGTGACGTCACGAGACCTCCGTGGGGAAGTCCCCTTCCCTCCTCCGACTGAGAAATATTCCAATCTCATCGGCTGTTTTAATCTGCCGGTTAAAATTAATAATCACAAAAACAACAGTCGTCCCGAAACTATGCTTGAATTTGGTTATAACTGAGTAGAAGAAGAAAGTCTTCAGTTATGCCGAAAGTTTTCCTAAAATTCAAACTTTTAAATTTTCATTTCATGAAAAATAAACTTTTTAATTTTCATTTTTTCGTAAATCAAAACCCTCTTAGCTTTTTGAACCGAAGATGTTTCCTTGCCCGACGTCCAAAATCTGAAAATTAATAATCATAGTAATCATAGAAAATAACCATGAAAGTCTCTTTGGCCACAGCCCCCCCCCCCTCCCCCTTACGGATGGATTTTACTTCAAAAGGCAACATATGTGGCACCAGATTGCATGTAAAGACACCCAATTTCTCAAAAAATTTTAAAGGGACAAGGATTCTCTCTGCAAGGCCCTCTCATTTATGCCATCCTTTTTTAATTCCTAAAAGTAGGCAATTTTGTCAAATTCCAAATCTACCTTGAAAAAGTAGACTCTGTAACACACTCACCCCGGTGGTACCGATTGCCTCCAAGGGCATCTACCTTTATAAGAGTTCTTAAAAGGGATGGGCCCATCCTTTAGACTCCTTCCCCGGCTGGCATAGACGTAAGTGACGGGGACATGGAAGCGTAAGGTTTAGGTACGGTGAGCAATAGTTTGCCTTTTATCAGTCATTTATCAGTGCCATTTACTACCTAACAGTCGGGAGTTCAAGCAGTCACAGACGACATCATCAATTCAGCGGATCTTGGAATTAAGCCAAAGGCCACAATAGAGAAGCTTAAACATAGTTCCGTTGTATAGTTTCCCCGAAAAGAACAAGACCATTTATATACCAGAGGTGTGGTATGTGATCAGTTAGCATGGCGGTTGCTACTTTTTTGTTATTGCAAACAAAAGCTAAACGTAAAGATTGTTTAGATTCTCTTTCTAATCATGAAAACGCAATTTTCGGCCATCTTAGGAGCCGCAATTTTTCAAAATTTCCTTTACGCTCCGCTCCGCTTACATAGTCTTTCGGGCAAAGATATTTTTCGGGTAAGAGTATGTTTTAATAAGTTTCTGATCACTTTGCAGTTTGCGAACTTACTTTGAAGTGATCATTTTAATGCAAACGACAAACGAAGATAGCGACTCGTTAGATTCTTCGCAGTAATTCTGGAAAATGCTATTTCCGGCCATCTGAGAGGTGTGATTTTTCGAAATTTCTCTACGCTCCGCACCAACCAATGGTGGCGCTCCGCTTAGATAGTCTTTAGAGCAAGATGACGTTTTGTCTCCAAGAAAAAGCAGCAAACTGAAATGCTCCCGTTCGTCTATACCAAACGATGTTCTTTTATGTTGGCTCCTTAAAGTATGCAAATTTGTAAACAAATTTTACTTCGAAAGGTAGAGTTAATGGCATTAGATTGCATGTAAACACACAAAATGTTCAGTTTTATCCTCATGAACCACCACAATTCAACTTTTGACACTGTTCCTGTCAAAGTCGAAAATCTTGCAACATTTTGCATCTTTGCTTCTTGCTAATAATTTACAAAGGGGTCGGGGACACCCCCTCCTGTAAAACCCCTCCCCCAGGCCGGCGGTCACTCAAATACTGCATCCCCCCCCCCCCTTTAGAGAAATCCTGCGTACGCCACTGACCGAGATGGTATCTGGATGAGGATGAGTTTTAGACAGCTGTGGAGAGGCTTACGCAGATAGGTTAGGAGAATTGGAACAGTTTGGGGTGAGAGGATTAGGCCTTTAAATGACCATATTGAGCTAATGTTGATTATTGTCAAGCATTTGCGGATACTGTATGATAATTCTTTTAACTAGCAAAATTAGTCAAGTTTCACATCCAAAAGTTCCGCAAAAATGTGAAAATTTTGAACTGTTTGGTATTCAGTGCCTTATTACGGTTTTGTGCATGATTTGAAAAAAAGTGTCTGATTACTAATTTTTAAACTGAATTGAATTAGGAGCGACTCTTTCATGAAAAATTAATAAGATGAAAGACACTGGGATTGTTAAATTTGACAATTTGTCATCCAATTAGGAAGTGAAGAAAACTTTGCAGGTCAGAAGGAAAATGGATGAATAAGAGCCAAGACTGTAGCACGAATGACGCAAAAAAAATCCGATGCCACGATCTTGGACAAAACTCGTTGAGACACCCCGCTCCCTTCCTAATGTGGACCACTGTTGATCATCTGCAATTCACAAGTATTATTCTAAAAGTTTCCCAGCAGTTTGTCCAATAAAGATTGCATGTATTATATATGTTTTTTCTAAAGTCCTCTGGACCCTCTGGCAAAAGGCCGTTCAGCGAATCCAAACTTAAAACTGCTTCCCAAAGAAGCTATACGTCTACTGCAGGACAACACTATATATTATACATGGGTTGAAGTTGGCTGTTTTTAGCCTGCTCAGCTGCTCTCTTAAGAACCCGTTACATGAAGTTACCCCGCGACTTCATAAACAGAGGAATATTTCGTCCACACTCTATCTCTGTTTGACCTTCAACTTCAAAGCGAACTCACAGTGAACACAGAAGAGTTTTGACGTCCAAGATGACTTCTTGACAATGAAATTCACAATTGAGGGAACGGGCCATGACTGAACAAAAATAGTGTATTCGAATAGCAAATATAAGCCATTACCAAGATCTTTGTTTAACAGAAATCGAAATCCAGACTTGTAGCATTCACCCCAAATTTCCGTTCTGAGCGAATGGTATAATTAAGAATAGCCTTAAGTTTGTCCAGCATATCGGCTTAAATTACGGCTTGTCATTCGACCACATTTTTGTGAAAAACTTTTTTTGAACTATCGATTACGTTAAAATTCAAGGAAAAAATTAAATTGCTCTCCATAGTAATCGAAATCAATGGAAGTTCACAAATGAAGTTAGTTACGACACTCTACAATACATCGTAGTGACTTTGACCTTGATAGGTGTATATATAGTTATGTACCGACGGTGATGAACGGACTCTCTGTGTCGTAGGAAAATAAATATATTGACTTTTGAATTAAAAAAACTCGTGTATAGAAAAATAAGACATATTCTAAGAATTTTACTGACTGTTAGAGGCAAACTAGGATAAGTACATGGCGTCCTGTGGTGAAAAAACTGTTACGGAAAAAGTTTACATTGAATTGATATCGCCCTGAAGGTTGTGTGACATGAAAATGACAAAACGGGTTATTTGATGTACAAAGCATTGAAAACCAAGAAAATAGCTGCGATTCCCATCAAAATTCGTCAAAAATTGACCACTTTACGGGACAAATTTTGATTTGCACTCAATCATTCATAAATATAAGCTCAAATGTTGCGATGTCATGAGAGGGACATGCCATGTATGGCTAATGTCTTTTTTTCTTTTTTCAATCTTCATTTCAAGGACAGTTGTAACTTTGGTTTGCCCTAAGGGTTTTACTTCGGTAGTTTAAATGTCGTTCTTGAAAATCTTCAATATCAATTACCAAACCATAAACTGTAAGATGGGTTAACCAAGAAATGTCAACACTGTGCAACACTCCACATCATGATTTTGGCATAAGCAACAAACTGCTTCCTGTCAGAAACACTAGAACTTTGAATATGATTAGGTGTATCTTAAGAACTGTACACGGTATTGATATTATTTTAACGGATTTTTCCTTAAGTTTGAAAAGTTCACCTCATAATTGCTGAGTGAAGTCCGGTCATTTTGCTGACGTGTCACACTACCGGCCTTTAAGTCAGGCTGGATAACTGCAATCATTTAATGTATGTATGAGCAACGGCAAATGAGTGTCCTAACTGAGAAGGCGCGTTCCCAATATTGTTTAATGGGAGGGTCGTGACATGTGAGACATGGGAAAAAAAATCCAAGTAACATGCCCGTTTTGAGGAAACAGCTTTTAGGTTTGCGGATGCGAAATGGTGCAATGTTTGTCCCACATGAATATTCAGTACACAGCGTATTACTTTTTTCTATTCTTGCCATTGTTTTTTAAGCTTGGCTTGTGGGGGGCTCAACTCCAAACCCTCTGTTGGTTCGAGCCTGCGCATAAGACTATGTGATATCTTTTGTTGTACAAAATTTTTCAAAGAATGTCATGGGATGGTCACTTATTGCACAGATTAAAGAATACAATGCGTTAATATAGAAACAATTACTTCCTACTTTACATGTAATAATAATGATAATAACAATTCACAGACATAGGGAACACGGGGATAACATCTTTGTCCAAGAGCTAAGATATATACTTTCGTGTCGACCTGAATTTTAGGACAAAAAAAAAAAAAAAACGCTCATTCGTTCTCTCTGTAACTTCAATGAAACTTCCCATCAAACTTGAAAATCTTCCGGGTGGGTTAACGCAGGAAGTGGTGGGGAGAGGAACAACATGTACCCCTGTCTTGACCATTGACATAGTGCTAGCCTGCACCAATTAATTCCTCCCATATTGCATCATAAATTTATATTTTCAGCCTTCATTCATCCTTCGTGGACTGTAGCTAAATCCGAATGTCAACGAAAGCGTGGTACATTGCTGGGAAAGTTAGAGGAAAGAAAAACCACAGTTTCTCCGGGGCTGTTACATCACCCGTTTCTCACGCCGTCATCGCTTTATGGGGTCCAGTGGCGTGTGCAGGATTTCGAAGGTGGGGGAGGGGTCGCAATTCAGTTCTTGTGGATTGACTCACGCCGGCGTGCTTTTGCTATCAGAGTTTTCGGAGACCTTTGTTCTTTCGGTTTGACAACCATTTTTCTGCCCCCACGGGGGCTGGTGTGTGGTAAAGGCTTGAATGCTCAGTGTGTCTCTTCAAACTTTTCCTCTTCCTCGAACCCGCAAATCCCCCGACTGAGTGATTTTCTCCAGACGGCCTTCGGAGATGGGGGGGGGGGGGAGCTCTGTCCCCGCCTCATTTAAACACGCTACTGATATGGTCCACTTTTGACTGTTAAACGACGGCAAAAGAATTTGTGATAGTGAGTAAAAATGGCAAACCAACAAAATCAGATTATTTGTTTTTGGTTCCTCTACGACTGCCGAAGCATTTTAATTTGAAGGTATATTCCGGTGACAAAATTCTTTGATCAAAGTAATGTACAAAAGTAAACATATCAAAACTTGATATGACCTTAAACCCATGAAATTACATACATCATACGCATCTTGATAGCTTATGCAGAGCGTCACGTACTGCGGCATTTAGTTCAATTTTTAAAGTATTTGGTACTGGACTCGAACAGGGAACATAACCCGTTCGTCACGCGTTGATCAAAGAAGCGGTCCTTACTATATATAGATATAGATATTATGTTGAAGGGAAATCCTTGCATTCGACCTCAGAAGTATTGCATACTTCCTCGGTGAACGATGACTATACAACAAATTACCTCAGTGGTTGATAAGTATATACGGAAGACCTTACAGGGACATATGTCTCAGGACTGAAATCATGTTTTCCTTTAACTTAGCCTATCCGAGCCACTCCACTACGCCAGGGAGGAGGAGTAGTGGCACATCTAACGATTTTGGTCAGATGGCCAAGAATGGCCTGCATGTGTGCGTTAAGGCCAGGTCACACTACAATCGGATTCCGCTCCGACTTTTGTGAGTTTTAATTAATATCTCCTCTATCTTTGGTCGAAAATAAACACAAATTTGCCAACTTAGGTAGATATATGAATTGCATCGCAGGACTACGAAATTCAAAGTTATACCAATTATTCCGTGACGTCACATCTGCAGACAGCTTTTATCGGATACGCGTAGTCCGATAAAAGCTATTTGTCGATGTGAAGTCACGAAATAAGTAGTTTATATTTCATTTTGTGGTCCTCTCATACCCACACAGGATGGCAAACTTTTGGTCCTTTCCGAAAATGGACGGAGGAGATTTTAACTAAAACTCACGAAAATCGGACTGTAATCCGATCAGATATCTCTGTAGTGTGACCTGGGATTGAGAAAAGACTGTCAAAATAAAAAGGATAGCTGGCAGGTAATTTGGATCTGTTGGGGTTGGATCAGTTGGTTGGGGGAGGGGGTGTGGCCGTCCTGAATATATGGACGGTCCGCCACGGGGGTGGGGGCTAAAACCGGATAGAGTATTTTTGAGCATACGTTTACAACTATAGCCCATACCTTTTTTCTAGAAATTTTGAGGGTTAGCAAAAATTCTTTGCGCCAGGGGGATCTGGAGTCTCCTTAAAACCCCTAGAAATACCTCAGTACTGCAATGGTAACCGCCGGGAACCTCCTAGTTGCAAATATATGCTATGTTTCTCGGAAGTTTTTTTCTCATTTTCACCCTCTATGGTGAAAGTGCCTTGCAATGATTTGGAATTTAAGTATATAAAACTCTATGCCAAAATGGAGGTAATGTAGCTCACTCTAAGCCAATTCAAAGTTAACACTTGATACAAATATAACAGGTAGGCCTACTTATACTTCAAGTTATAACTCATAGCTCTGGGATGTCAGACTGAGATTCATAAACACAAAAAATGAATCAATTAATATACTTTATCGATACTATGATTGTAATTTATGTATTTATTCCTAATGGATAGTATTCTTTAGAGATATTAAGAAATTCATGCACGTGGTAAATCTGTTCGACCAGCAAAATCTCGCAAAAGCGCATGCGGTCACGTTGCTTCTTAAGAAATCAACAAAGACACCCCAGTAGATCAAATGCGGTGTGGGATGTAATTGGTATCTGAGTATGTAACATGATCTGTGCCCTCAAATAATCTATGCTTTCATTGTGTTCACACTGTGTGAAAAGCAATTAACATGTGCTCGACTGTCCTGTTAGCTAACCCCACATGTTACGTAACTTTCAGTGTATTTTAATATATCTGTTACTGTCAATCAAGTAATCACATGTGAAACCTGAATATATCAAGTGTGGGTGTAGTGAGCTTCATTTCCTTCCTGAGGCGATGCAAGGAAATCGGGCAGAGAAGACGGATATAACAAAAAACAAGAAGGAACGTTTCATTATGGTCAAACATAGACTTTACCAAGCCGGAAGTAAACAACTCCAGGGTTAAATTCCATTCGGACCATTTGCAAAGACCCATTGTACTTGAATGGTCTTGAATGGTTTACAAATGGTGCCAACTGGTCTTAAAAATGCAAATGGTAATCACAACTGGTTTTCTAACTGGTTTTAAATGGTTCTGAATGGAAACTGTCCAAAAACACAGTGTAAACCATTTGGAACCTAAATGGTTTCTGTCTAATGGTATTAAATGGAATTTAACCCTGGGCACATGTTTCTCGCCACTCTAGCTCGCACGGTTCACTGGGAAAGATATGCTAACAGTCCTCATCTCCTTTCGCTCTTGTTGTAGATCCCGTGATCTTTGTGAAGCGAACTCGCGCTTCTCAGGCTGCAGTAGAGGTAAACTAGCGGGCCGTGTATACTACTTGAAATTAATCCTCTGAGCCTTACAGTCAGACAGTATGATCAGTGAGTTGTCCGGTATGATACATACTTATGATACTCATCATCTTAAGTAAATAGCTACCATTGTTCTCAGTAGACTTTAATCCCCATATAACGTATTGTAGAGTCTCCTGGAATACACCTAGATCTCTCACGTGCACCTCTAATCGCATTTCGGATTCTGATTATACACCAACCACGGAGCCAATTGTTGAACAACTCCCTGCACCAACACTGACCGATTGCGGTACTGCAATTTGATGTAAGGTCCATTAGATGGCTTCATTCTCTTATATCGTTACAGTCTTGTAATTCACATCAAACAATGGAAATCACGTGGTATTGTCGTGAATGCTATACAACATGGAAAAGAGGCCGTGGCCGGCCCGACTTACACTGATCAGGGAGTTGCTAGAGAACTCCATGTACTGATTGATAAGAAACTGAGCCGAAAAGCTCATCTCATTCTAACTCTAACTCACTCTGTCAGTCTATACAACATGGATCCTTGTTTTGGGACCCTTGAGCCTATTGAAGACGCCTGTCGTGACAGTTGGCAGAAATTCAAGGTCAGGTCAAATGCAAATTTCATACAGCTCTGAGATCGACACAACATTGCACATCTGATCACATTCCCTGTTGATTCTGTCATGAAGACTTCTTCCGGTGGAATCGTCGCCTGTCCTATCAAGTTGAAGATCACAACTTCAACGCCTGTTGAAACATACAAATGAACGAAAGGTCACCAAGCTGTTACAACCCTGCTGTGCTTAGTTCATCCATAGACCTATTTCCAAATAGCAATTACAAGGGATTGTGGGATAGAGTTTTGGTGTTAGTCATTTTTGTCAATGGCATGTTACTGTGGTGAAAATTGACGCACACCCAAAACTACATCCCACAATTCATTGTAATTGCTATTTGGAAATAGGTCTATGGGAGTAGCACTTCCATGGTTCATCGAGAAATGACTTTTCTCATAAGAATTACGTAGCCACCGTAGGTTTATACAGTCGCCATGCTGATAACTGTTCATAGCCCTTAGAATATTTTTGCAAATTGATTGCCACACATCTCCAGCTGCATGCCATTAATCGTCTTAATCAGTGCCCCTTTTTGGAATCCGAGTGTCTCTACCGATAACCACAAAACCTTCTGGTTGAGGTTTTGTTGTCTGTCCCCATGTTGAATTATACCACCCATCTCCAAAACACAAAACCATTTTTAAGTTCCAGCCCCCTACAACTCATTAAAAAATTTCCTGGTTTAATTCAAGATGCCTATACCCCCATGAGGACTACTGGTTCATTCCCGTTTGATGTATTCGCAAATAGACCGTAAAAAGAAATAATTCGGGCGACCGTATATCTTCCCTTCAACTGATAGTAATATCAGACTTCTGGAATTAGTTAGCCCTGTGAACTTGTGAAGATCGTTCAATCGAAAAGTGAACAATATATCCTTGTCTCTTCGGCATAACAAATGAAGAGTTTTGTACACAATTCTTAGGGAATCACTTTTCTTTCTGCATGCTGTTTCCACACGAAATTTCTTCCCAAGGGCTACCCCAGCTGAAGCCAGGATGAAGAAGCGTTACCTAACCACTCAACATGACAATTACCGTCTTAATGCATTACAGTATACCCATGAGCGTCCGCAGAAAAAAGTCAGGGGGGGGGGGGCAAAATTTCTAGGGGAAGGCAAAAGCTCCAAGTCACCATGAATTGACACAAAGCATGCAAAAATTTCAGCCCAAAATGCCTCCCAGATTGCCGGAAATGGCATTTCTAAAGCCTGTTTTTCGCACAGAAACTTGGAAAACACGTTTTGTTCTGGTTTTTGCTTTGATTTTAATGTTTTTTCAAATTTTTGATTTTCCGGGGGGGAGGGGGCCTTGCCCATACCAGCGGACGACCATGAGCATACCTCGTCTCTTAACTTGTAAATATGATCTAGCTAGGCAGTTCAGCCTGAGCACCATTTTTTTTTTCTACACATCGTCATTACCGGTAAAAGCAGTTTTCTTACATGAAAGGTTTTCCATTGTGCTGTCATATTCTGTCGTCCCAACACTTGTAGTTGCAACTTCAGTGGTTGCAGCAGTTGTAATTGGGATGTTTGTTGTTGCAGCAGTTGTTGCACCCACAGTGCTCGGTATTTCTTGTTCATTGCAAAGGTCTGTATCACAGCAGTAATAACAAAGTGAGGGCGACGTTTCAGGATGACACTGGTTATTGTTTTGACTTTGATGATTGTTACAAGTCGCCGTTTGCTTACATTCTTTAGATACTATGTGTAAACCATTTTCATCTCTAATAGTATTCATGCAAACCTGGAGAGAAGAGGAAAATGTCAAAATGAGGAACCAGTACGGGAAGAGTTAAGGTTAGATGTTATGTTCAAACTTCTAATTCATTTTCTAATTACTAGCATGCCTACAAAATCATCACAATCGCTTGCCTAATTAACAACCGGACTTCAGTTCGAAGTACTTCGCCGTTCATGAATTCCCGTCATTTCTGATGAATATAATTCTTTCGCAATACTTCACTGGCAGAGAGCCAAAGGGTTAATGATTCCTTGCCGATTAAATCTACGTATATTACTATTTTTATATTTTTTTATATTTTTTATATTTTTTACTTCATTTATTTTTTAATCGACTTACCGATACGACAATGTTTTATAAATAAGTGTCTTCTGTTGGGGCAGAATGCATGGGACCCATCTAGTTGGTCATCCAGATTGAGTTTTACGGCTCAGTTTCGCATCGATTGATTTAAGGCAGGCCAGCCACGGCCTATTACCAGTTGTGGCTGACTGGCTTGTTTACCCGGATCCATATAAGCATCTGGTCTATTCCACTTACATGGAAACTAACAATCATTGCTAAATCGCTCGCTAGCGATGGATTTTTGTCTTCATTAACGCATCACTATAAGCGGCGTAAAAAATCATTTTAACTTCATCGAGATCATTCAAATTTCGTGAACTCTTGACTTGTGGCCATATATAAACAAATTGCCAGACCGTCATCTTGTAACAATTGTAAAATGATCAGAAATAATTTTCGAGGTACTTCAAGCATTCCAGATAATGAGATCTAACTCCTTCACAATATTTCTGACAAAATAGACAATCAATCATCGGAAATAAAACTATATGTTACACACTTACTTCATCAAAGCCACAGATCATCGATCCTAGACAGTCCGTACTTGGTGTTTGTGTGTTCGAACATATGTAACAACTTACAATGCCTTGAGGAAGAACGATAGAAGAATAAAAAGGGTTTGGTGTATTCTATGTTGTACGTTGATTGATCAAGGGTCAACGTATCTAGGTTGTATCGATTTTCAGAAAAGGCGTCATATCAAAAGAAAAAAAACGAAATATTTCATTTTTTCTAAAGGCTAATTAATGCAGAAAGAGTATTGCAAAATATATTCCATAATATAAAATGACGTTTAAGGGCCTTAAATGGCACCATCTCCATATGCCTTTGAAAGAGCAGCTTATCTCTCAAAGATTTTCTCCATTTCCGTTCATCTTTCATCATGTTTATTCATGGCATAAATATTGAATATTCAAGGTAAACCAAACAGATAAACTTGATATAAAATTGTACAATTGAGAGAAATAATGTCTCATAATTCCTACGAGCCATTCATGAAATAGGATAGTCTACTAAATTCATTCAAACTGAATTAAATGCATTTTCCCCTTAGGTATCTAAAATTCCCTTTAATTGATAAAATAAGTCAATCGCTTCATTTCCTTGAAATTCATCACACACTGACATACTATTATCTGCTTTCCAACATGAAGTACAGTTAGCATGTTGGTATCATTAGTCGGTCACTTTAATAAAGTTTCATTGAAGATATATTGTTGTTGGAAAGATATATTTAATTCAATCTTATTCCTACACATTCTTTCATTTATTCCAATAAAGAGTCAAACCCGGAAGTAAATTTCTAAAGAGTCATACCATGCACAAGTTACACATGTTTTGGCTTCAATAATGACACTGTGAGTCGGTCACTCAAGTTACGTGGCCTATTGCAGTGCTTTGGACATATACTTATTAAAGGTTAGGAGCAGTCATCCCAAATTGAAGAAGTGTAGTAGACTGTCCAGTTTCAGGATTGGATGTTGGGAGTCATGTGACAATTTTTTTTCTCTTCAAATGTGAAATTTACCAGAAATAACTGCTTGGTTTACCTTGAATATGCAATAGTAAAGTTATAAAATGTAATGAAAGATACATTGAAGAAAAATAAGATGAAAATTGTGTTATTTAGCTTTTTCTTCAAAATAAGTTTTGGGGGACGGCTCTTTACCTTTAAATGATGCTTTCACAGTAAATAAAATCACTAAACACCTTTTATGGCCACCATCAACCCTGATTCGAAGAAATACATCAGATTAATCTTGAGGCTCGGTCTTTGAGCCTGTTTAAAGTCTCCGAGTCGCCTCCAGCCCAAAATGATGGATAAGCTGAATAACCTTCCTCTAAAATTAGGACAAACTGGTTTACATATGGCAAATTTTAAGCTGTTGCTATCTTCATCTAGAGTTTATCGAATAGAATTTGTTTATATTAAGGCCATGTTACTATTTGTAGATAGTAACAGACTCAAGGTGCCCATCCACAATAGACCATTCCTCTTCCGGCCGAAACATTAGGTCTAATAAAACAGTACTATATTGTTAAAATCATTTGAGAAGAGATTTATCTGGAACTTACAGCTTTTCTTGCAAACAGAAAGCTAATCATTGTACATACCATCTGGTTGAGCAAATTCCCCTTCGTTGACGGTGTTAGTGAGAACGCTCTCAGTCGTGTCTCTTTGTAACATACTTGTGCTTACATCAGTTTTTGTAGTAGTCATTTTTGATGTTTCTGATTCAGTAAACACCTCCAAAGGTGATGTAGCTGTAGCACCTTGTTGTTCACTTTTACCAGTTGTTGAAATAACAGCTGTTGTTTCTTTCGCGGCAGATTCACCTATTGTACTTGTGACGTGTGGTAGAATTGTGATGCCCTTTGTCGTGGAGGCGGGTCTTGTAACAAAGGTCGCTAATGGTATTTCGAATGCGTTGCAAAGGTCTGTACCACAACAGTAGTAACAAAGTGAGGGCGATATTTCCGGATGGCACTCGTTTTCATTTTGACTTTGATGATTGTTACAAGCCGCAGTTTGCTTACATTCTTTAGATACTATGTGTAAACCATTTTCATCCCTTATAGTATTCATGCAAACCTGGAGAAAAGAGGAAAACGTCGAAATGAGTTCACGGATTCCCGTCATATCTGATGAAATGTAATATTTTCGCAATTTTATTATCAGAAAGGCAAAAGATTTAGTGATTCCTTGCCGATTAAATCCAATTTTTTTTTATTATTTTTTATATGGTATATTTTTTAAATTAACACAATATCATAAGTTAGTGTCTTTTTAATCTTGGGGCAGAATGCATAGTGTAGTTAGTTATTGAGATGGAGTTTTACGGCTCAGTTTCTAACCGGTTGGTTAAAGTCGGGCCGGCCAAGGCCCTTTTACCAGTGAGACTCACTGGCTTATTCCCCCGGATCCATATAGGCATCGGGTCCATTCGAAACATTGATTTAACTGGTGCTATGGCAGATTGAGTGGATAAAGGCGAGTGCATTTGAAGCGATGAAGCTTAGCAACCGGGAGGTCTGGAGTTCCATTCCTGGCCAGGTCAAAGTAAGGTGGGTTTTTCATCCAAGAGCAATCTACGGTTTTCCCATCTGAACTGGCCTTCCCAAAATACCAAATTTGATCCAAATTGTTGAACTGGTTGCCACCCGACGTGAAGTTGTAATTCATAAGCCAATGGCTTCTCCCACATTCGTGGTCGATTAGCTTCATAAAGCAATTGCCCTTCAAGGCCTGATTATTATTATTAACATTACCATGGAATTCATGTGAGTTGTGAAATTATCAGGAATAATTCTAGAGGTACTTCAAGCGTTCCATCCATAATGAGATCTAACTCCTTCACAATATCTCCTAAAAATAGACAATCAATCATCAGAAATTAAACGACCTAATATTACACACTTACTTCATCAAAGCCACAGATCATCGATTCTAGACAGTCTGTACTCGCTGTTTGTGTGTTCGAACATACGTAACAACTTACAATGCCTTGTGAAAGAATGAAAGAAGAATGGAAAGACTTTGGTATATTCTATGATGTATGTTGGTCGATCAAGGGTCAACGTATCGAGGTTGTATTGATTAACAGATGGAAGTGTCATATTATAAGAGTAGGGGGTAAACATATTTGTAAATAATACAAAAAGAAACGAAACTTTTAATTCCACAAGATAAATTTTAGTGTCAGGTCTTACATTGAAAAGGAACAATTTTTCATGAAACGATGAGAACAATAGTGTCTTTAAGGGCAGTCATCTCATTCGCTATTGAAGCAACAACTAATGCCTCACAAATTTCCTCTCATTTCCGTTATAGGCATCTTGTATGTTTATTCATGACATAAATATTGCATTTTAGAGATAAGCTAAACACATATACTTGTCTTGAATTTTACAATTGAGTAGGAAAATGTTATCACAAAATTTTTAAGAATCATTCATAAAATAGGATATTCTACTACATCAATTCAATTTTGAGTAAATGCATGTTCTCTTTAAGTATTTAATATTTCCTTTCATTTAACAGAAAAGGTTCAACAATTTATTTCCTTAACATTCACGCTACATACTGGAACAATCTGCTTTCAGCAACGACCAACATGATATACATTACGCATGGTGATACCACGAGTTGGTCGGTAACTTAAAGGAAGTGATTCACTGAGAATATATTGTTGTTGGAAAGATAAATTTGATTCAATCTTATTCTTAAATATTCTTTGATTTATTCCAAGGGAGAATCGATTCCGTGAGCAAACTTTCTAAAGAATCATATCACAACTTTCATATGTTTTAGCTTTAATATTGGCACTTTGAGTCGGTCACTCAATTTGAATGCTGGGGAATAGCCAAGTGATGGTATAAAATAAGTCGGACATATCTTACATCGATCAGCTTTAATCTTCAAAATTCTTCATTTCACTTTCTAATGGATGATTTTACACTTAAATGGTCGTTGATTCCCTCAATTTTACTGAGTATGAGGGTGTAAAACTATATCCAGACAACAATGACTGCCTTTACTAGCTGCTCGAATTCGTCTATAGCAATGCTTTGGACACATATTTGTTTAAATGATATTATCACTGTAAATAAAATCATCAAATACCTAACAGAAACCATCCACGGTGATTCAAAATATATCAAATGAATCTTGAGGTTACATTGAGCCTGTCAGATGTCTCGCTAACAGCTAAGACAGCCTAGAATGAAGAAGCCGAATAAATTTCCTCTTAAAGAGCCCATGAAATGACTCAATGACAACCATTTGGAGTCATTCTCTGATGCTATCTATCATCAAAAAAGCATTTATCTTAAAAAATTCTGCCCCACAAAAGAGAAATGCTCAAGTGAAATGGTACCCCTCTCAGCACAACAGCTGAAGAATGTAAAAGATGTAAAAGTGCACTGAACCAAAAATGACATCATCACAGGTACCCAACTTCACAGTGTGTGTACTATAACGCTATGTTTAAGTAACATTTTGCTCACAGATTGGGTAGCATGAGACCGGTACTGGTCAAATAATTTCTGAATTATATCTGAAGAATGTTCCAGTATAAAGCCAAAAATATATCAATCAAAATTTGAAATTCTCACTCCCAATTCCTCAAAAGAGGAATTTTATCATTATTTACTAAAGCTGTCCCATTCATCATGTTAGGCCTATCAGTTTGAACTTTTGGTTCCAGCAATCTAATCGATCTATTACTAGACAGCAATTCTTCCAACCAGAAAAAGAAAATATTTCAACTCACATTCATTCAGATTGTTGAATACGAAGACTGATATCTCACCTGGATTGAAAGACACACCTTCCAAGTAAAATTTGTCACAAACATTAATGTAGAAATCAACCAATGGATCTTGTACTAGCATAGACTTCAAAATGCATGAATTTGAAATAGTAACTTCATGTCAACTTTTGATAAAAAATATGGAATAATTCCTTAAATAACCAAAATATCATCTAGTCTCCTTTCCCACTATATTTACTGTTCCTTTTCTTTGAACCAAGTCAAATTGCAGCATTAGCACATGCATCCAAAACAGCACAGAGCCTGTTGGTAGTATTTAAGCCACTGTGCAGAATGATATACAGTATTGCATGTGGGCCTGTGTGATGAGAGAATCACTGCTTCCTCCCCAATACAAAAAGGAGTTGCATAACACTGGAAGAAAAATGGGTGCAATTACATCCCCCAGGAGCCTGATGTATTTTTCTGTGTGTATAACCTCTTAACACGGAACTTCCAAACACTAGTACCATGTATTATATACCAAACAATTTTCAGTGATAGTTGGCTAAAGGAATATTGAGAAGTCACAAAACTCCATCTGTTGAACACGGGTATTCCTAGGTGTTAAAAACCCCCTTTTCACTGGTTTTGAGAAGCAAACATAGGTTTAGGTGTTTTTAATGATAATTTGTTGATTATATCAATCATTTTAGGCCATCTATGCATGCAAGATTGTTTAACATCAACAGAGCAGGGTATACTGCAAGTGCACTTTAGTACACACACTGTGAAGATGGGTTCCTGTGATGATGTCATTCTTGGTTCAATGCACTTTTACATTTTTCAGCTGTTGTGCTGGAAGGGATGCCATTTCACTTGAGAATTTCTCTTTTGTGGGGTGCGATTTTTTAAAATAAATGCTATCTTTGTTGATAGATAGTGTAAGAGATGACCCCAAATCATTGTTACTAAGTCATTTCATGGGCTCTTTAAAATAAGACAAACTGATTTTCTATGACAGATTTTAAGCTGTTGCTCTCGAATTTGACGAATAGATTTTTTTTATTGATAGGTCATAGTACAGCTATGTTACTTATTTTAGATAGCAACCGACTCAAGGTACTGAACCACTCAAGATGTAAACTGTTAGTAAGCCATCCTTCTCTACTGCCACCGAAGCATTAGGAGTAATAATTAGCCTAGTGCTATATTTGTCGTAACGATTTGTGGAGAGAATTATTTGGAATTCAAATTTTTAATTGCAAACAGAGAGCTAGTCATTGTACATACCATCTGATTGAGCAACAACTGCGTCCTGGTTGATGGTGCTAGTAAGGGCGCTCTGAGTCATGTCTATTTGTGACATACTTGTGCTTACATCAGTCTCTGTAGTAGTCACTACATCAGTCTCTGTAGTTGCCATCTTTGAAGTTTCTGATTCAGTAGACATCTCCAAAGGTGATGTACGTGTAGTTGTAGCTCCTTGATGTTCCGTTGTACTAGTTGTTGGAATAATAGATGTTGTTTCTTTCGCGGTAGATTCGCTTATTGAACTTGTGATGTATGGTAAAGTTGTGGTGCCCTTTGTCATAGAGGCGGGTCTTGTAACAATGGTCGCGAATGGTATTTCGAATGCGTTGCAAAGGTCTGTATTGCAACAGTAATAACAAAGTGAGGGCGATATTTCGGGATGACACTGGTTTTCATTTTGATTTTGGTGGTTGTTACAAGTCGCCGTTTGCTTACATTCTTTAGATACTATGTGTAAACCATTTTCATCTCTTATAGTATTCATGCAAACCTGGAGAAAAGAGGAAAATGTCGACATGAAGAGCCAATATGGGAAACGTTGAAGTCAGATGTTAGATTCAAACTACCCCTTAACTTTCTAGTCACTGGCATGTGTTTACTGCATGAATCATAAAGTTGCCTGATAATCAACAGGGCTTTTTAAGGCACTAGTTCGCATAATGTCGTCACTACTGATGACATTCCTTTACAATATTCCATAAACATGTACAATTATGGGAGAGAACAAAAAAAACGACCACTAAAGATACACACTTACTTCATCTAAGCCGCAGATCATCGATCCTACACAGTCCGAATTCGGTGTCTGCGTGTTCAAACATGTGTAGCAACTCACGAAGCCTTGAAAAAAATTTTAGAAAATGTGTAAAGTTTCGGTATAATTAACAGTCCGTTGTATGTTGACTGAATGACGTTCAGCATTGCTTTTGTTACAGATTTTCAGACAGCGTCATTTTAGAGAAGGGTTTAATGTCACTACAAAATTTGGTATATTAGATATAGGCCTATACTTATTCTAAGCATTTTGGTGAAATTTGCATTGAAATCGAGTGTGTGGTTCTCAAGATATGAGCAAGTAAATTTTCACATTTTCAACAAAGAGTAAGTTGAAGCAAGCGCATATGACATCATATCCCCAGATTACTGCACAGTCTTTTGTCTCAGCAACTTGCACAAGGTTCAAAAGCGAGCAGTTATTAATATTTGTAACGTGTCGTATAGGGCTCACGCAACAGAAATTTTTCAAAGACCTACATACTCTCTCTATTTTTGACCTTTATACTTACCAGTAAGGCATATTTATGTATCGTTGCTATAACGGTCTCCTTCCAAATGTTTTTGCAACTTATTTCAACTTTAATTCTGACTTTCATTCCTATAATACTCGGGCAAGAAATCAGATGCACCCTCCTTTGTCCAGGAACCCGTGTTAAGCAATCCCATATTCGTTGTGCAAGTGTTTAAGATTACTTTTGTGGTCCTTCATCTTCTTTTGTTAAATAGTTATGCCAAGCTAATCTTTCAAATGTTGTTGTTTTGTGTTCTCTGTTACCTTAAGCTAGATTTGGGCTTGTTTACAATCATTTAGAAATTATTCGTGTAATATAAATCAATTGGACATATAAATAAATGACATATAAATAAATCAAATCAAATCAAATTTTATAGAGTCGATTTTCTCCTCAACAACCCCATGTTGTTAAAATGTAATTGGCATAGGTAGCACGAGAACTTTACAAACTTTGCATCCCCTACAGGGAGGTTCCTTTACTATTAACTCGAAGGTCAACGTAGCAGTCAGATATTACGAAGGGAAACAAAGCATTCCTTGTCAATGATGTGAGGAAGTGATATAAGTTCTGCTGTCTTCAAGCCCACCTTGCATGAAACACAGATCTACTGACTTCATTTTCTGATATCTCGATAAACACACGTCCGATTTGAATTGAACTTTCACCACACTGTGTAGATTAGGTTCCTCTTTCACACATGGAAATTAATTTTTTGCTTAAACTTTCCCTTTAAGAACAGAAGGCAAAATTGTTTTTGCAAACAATGCAGAAAGATTATTTCAAGTCAGGAAACCTTTCATCTACATGCTATTTATGTAGTGTTTACTAAAGAAAACAACGTTTAATGAGAGAAGACATAGACTACATATCACAATTGTTATCAAGATATTGGAGAAAACACATTGACGGGTTTTACGCTTTCAGTACACATACTGAAGTTTCGACCACTGGCACTGAGTAGCAATTTTGTTTCAATTGAGGAATCTCTGTCTTAATCTATTACGGTGAGCTTACTCATTGCATACCATTTGGTTGTGTCGTGGTACCCCGGTACCCAGAACTACTGAGGGCGTCCTCGGCAGTCGTTTCAGTCATTGGTGATGTTTGTAAGTTCGTAGTCAAACGTAATGCTGTTGTAGCACCTTGTAGTTCAGTTGCAGAAGATGGAATAGTAGATGTAGTTTTCTGCTGGGTAGATCCACGTATTGTACTTGTGAAGTCCCTTGATGTGGTGGCACCGTCTGTAGTTGCGAATGTTGTTGTAGTTGCAATTACTGTAGTTGGGATATTTGTAGTTGCAGATGTTGTGGCACCAAGAGTGCCCGGTATTTCTTGTTCATTGCAAAGGTCTGTATCACAGCAGTAATAACAAAGTGAGGGCGATGTTTCAGGATGACACTGCTTTTCATTTTCACTTTGGTGGTTGTTACAAGTCGCCGTTTGCTTACATTCTTTAGATACTATGTGTAAACCATTTTCGTCTCTAATAGTATTCATGCAAACCTGAGGAAAGAAGGCAAAGAGTTCCATTTATTTTTATTCTGAAATATTAACTGGTTAACTGTAAATATAAACCTTATATTGTGCGTGGAAGTCATATAAAACAAATAAAAATCTAGTAAGGCGTGGTTCATGTGTCATCGATATCGGATAGGATAACAGCCAAATTTTTGTGACCTTTATTTCACATCTCCAGTTCAGGCTGGCCAAAAGGAGCCAAATATTTGCAAACCTGTGTAAATATTGACAGAGAACTCCGAAAATGAATTGTAAACTAATCATATCGTGTCGTCACAAGGACAGAGTCGTTTTTCATCGAATACGTGTACAAAAATCGGGTAATCGGGTTGGTTTTCAAATAAATATTGTTTTGTTGAGGGATAAAAGTAATAATATTGATACTTATTGATAATATTCAAGGAAGCTTTTTCAGAAAACTTTCAACCGTTGGAGGGAGAATTAAATAAACTTACTTCATCAAATCCACAGGTTCTCGATTCGAGACAGGAGGCACTCGGTGTTTGTGTGTTTGAACACGTGTAGCAGCTCAGAGGAAGGACTAGAAGAAACACGCAGAAAAGAGGTAGTCGTAATGATATCATATTCAAAGAACGAGCAATTATCACTGCTTAAAGGGGAAGTTTAAGCCAAAAAAGTAATTTTCACAACTT